>ML681966.1:33510823-33588081 GCA_007922195.1 Podocnemis expansa
ACACACACACACACACACACACACACACACACACACACACACACACAATGAAATAAATAGTGAAATATATATATTCTACCCTACATTCATACTGAAATAAATATATTAACAGGAAACATCACCTGAAGCCCTGGTTAATCAACAGATTGAAACATTGTATTTTAACTGTTTTTTTACCATTTTGAAGCACAGACCTGGAAGGAAAACACTGTGCTCATATGGAAGCAAGTGAAACTTCCCTGAATTAATAATACTTGTAATTATTGTGATTGCAACAGGTCAGTTATGATCAACAGAAAATAGTTTTCACGCTGATCATTTTGGAGTTTGACTCTTATAGTTTCACTTCTTTTTGTGGTAAAAATAAATTAAAAAAGCATTTCTTTCTCCCTCAGTAGCATTCATATAGCTATGTGTGTGGGAATGTAACACATGTATATTTAGAACTGTGTGTACTTGTACAGTGTATATACACACCTGTACAATAAAGGGGGAAAATGCAAATATATAAAATATACTGGCTGAAATTCTGTGCTTAGTTTCACCCACACAATCCAGTTAATTTTAGTTGGATTGCATAGATGTAATAAAGCAGAATTTGGTCCAGTATGTGTATACACTGGGAGTATGGTCCAACCCCTTTTATCTAAAATGTATGTTCAAAACCATTCAGCTAAATAGGGGGGGTGATCATCGCGGGGGGGGGGAGTTATTGGGTATGAGATTCCTGCTGAGGTGCATAACCTAGATTCAGATATAAGGGAGTTCCAGATTACAGGGATGGTCATAAATGATTTTTTACTGTATTACATTTTGCACTGGTATTGAGAAACATTGGAAAATAATTTACTCACTAATCTTATTGCTAGTACATTAAAGAAATGATCTCTGTCAATAAAGCTCCTGAAGCAAAAAGATGTATATAGAGTTCCCACATGTCCATAGGAAAACATGGGGTTAAAGTGGACTGTATTTTAGGCAGTATTCAGTTGACTTGCTGTGTGGGGAGAGACTGAGCAGTCCTGGCTAATGACTTGTAGGTACTGAATCCTCAGGTCTCTCAGGTGGTTTCACTCAACCAGTTTCAGCAGAATGATGAAAAGGTTGAGATAAAATAAACTGACAGTTGCTACTCATTGCAGGCAGCAAGCTGTACCCCAGCAGCTGAGACCCTGGGAGCCCTCTTTTTTAAACAAAGGCTTTCACTGCAGTGAGCAATGAACTCTACACAAACAGAGAGAGAGAAAGAGAGAGAGATTAGCAGCTGGTGACCAACAGGAGGAGGGAAAATGGGAAACACAGCAATTGTTGGCTAATTAGAGCCCATTCCCACCTACTTAATACGAACCCATTAAGCAGAAAACACTTTTCATCTTACTCTGGCTGCTACACATGACATTATACTCCAATCAATACCCTCCCACTGGCTGCCTCAGTGCCCACAAATGAATACATTGCAGTTCAAGAATGCAGTAATTGAGTTGGGGCAGTGAAACTGCAGCTCTCACAGTCAAGATCTTTCTCTGAGGATACTAATGTAGTATTTGTGATGCTCAGATAAATAAATCAATCCCTATATTGACAGCTGTCAGAAATTGACATGGAAAAAAGAGTCAGTGATTAATATATTTTAACCTGCAAATCAAGAATTAAAGCAACCCTTATTTTCCTATGATTTTTTTTCTATTCCAGTAAAATGCATACTTTATTGTACTCAAGTGTTGAGACTTTCATTGGGTCTTTTGAACTCTGATCATAAGTTATACCTACAAAATATGCACACATTCACTTAAATGTATACATGTGACATACCTCTGAGCATGCTTTTTAATAACATTTTATGTAGGAAGTGTTTAGTTGGGGTATTATTTTTCTCAGTTTAAGCAGCATTATCTCCTACTCATATTTTTTGGGAAATATACTTTATGGTTTGAGCTGTTTGCCACACACAGGATCTGCATATGAGTTCCAGGCTCAGTCCCTTGCATCCTGAACCACCTGAAGTTGAGAACATTGTGGATGGTGCACATCACACAGACGTACTTCTTATGTTGCTCTTAAACAGCCCTAGTCGCCAGCTGACTGCCAGGCTCTGTGTGGATAATCCTCTTTGGCTAGGGTGGAGGTGTTTTGGAAGTGTTGGAAGGGAATCCTACAGCACAGAGGGACCTTGAAGAAATGCCTTTCCCCCTCTTTCCATCCTCTTCCACTCCTTAAAAATGCTCTTTGAATGCATGGTCGTCTAAGTATCAGTTCATGAAAACCAGGGCTCCTATTCTGAGGCAGATACACTATGTCCTATGCTACTCAGTATGTGTGGGTCTCCAGAAGAGACTTTAAAACTATGATTGTGTCTGCTCTTCCTGCACATAACTAATCTCATAACATTTGTAAGGGTAGAGGTTTCTTCTTATTTTCTTGACCATTTTCTTCCCTGCACTGTTGTGCAATTTGCTATATGCACCACTTACTTGTCTAGGTGCTGCGCTGTACCCTCTAACCCCTAAGTTAGCTCGCATTATTTGACATATTTAAAGTCTAATCTTCAGATTCTTACTCGAACTCCTGTCAATGTCAAAGTAAAAACTTAATTAAGGACCTGTACATAAGTAATGTGGGATCAATTAAGATTAAAATAATCAGAAAATTAAAATAACCAGGTGACAATAGTGAGATCCTCTGGCTGTCAGGTTGTGCATATGATTTTTTCCCTTTCCCCAAAATGCAATTCCCATATTTTTTTAAAAATCGTGCCACTCCCAGCATTTTTTTCAAGCTCACTGTAATTAGCCAGGTTAAATATGGCTCTTAAATCTTTTACGTTTCAAGTTTGTAACCTGTGTCAATACTAACAAATAGGTGTATGATCATTTTAATTAAATTCACCATTTGACCTTACTAGTAAGAAAAAAAAAAAATTCTAAACATCTTTCACTGATTTTTATTTTATTTTTCTGGCACTTCGCCAGGGCTCAGGTCACCAAAAATGTAAAATACATTTAGAAAATCTAAATTTTTCACTATAGTAAGCTGGAGAATGTGTAGCTAGAAAGTTGCTTAACCACTAAATGGGCCTGCTCACAGAAACTAAAGACATTCTACTCAGTTATATATTCTTCGTCACCCTTAACTATTTTTCAGGCACCACTGCCTTTAGCTTATGGATCCAACCAATCCGCCATAAATGTCTGTGAGAACAGTTGGATTTTGCAGGTTGGCAGAAGTTAACAATTCTGCATTCAAGTGACACAAAGAGTTAAGTGAATTCCAGCTCTGAGAGACCCCATGCAGAGAATGTCCTATAAGTGTTGTATCAATGAAGGTCTACTTATGGGGCTCCACTGATATCCAACTATGGCATTGTGGTGTGAGGAAAAAGATGATCTCTCAGGTAACTGGGTCCCAAACCACAGTGAATATTAATAGGTACAAGCCAGCACTTTTTATTCCCCCTAAAAAGCTCATTGGAAGAGAGTCCAATGTCTTATAATATTGATGTCTGTTGTCTGTGGTATACACCATACAGAAGAATAGGAAATCTCATTCAGAACTAGCTTCAGCTTGTGAATAGTCTGAATAGGCAGCCTTATTAAGAGCACATTACTGCAGTCTCTTCATGTGGTGTCAAAGTTAAATGGTTTTTAGCAAGGTCTGTGTTAGAAACACAAGATCTCACCTTTCTGTCAAGTGTAGATTGAAAAAAGTTTTAGGTGACTGTAGCCATCTATATAGTCACCTCTTATTGCATGTTCTGGGGGTTGCTTTGATATACATTAATAATAATAAGTCTGGCTAAAACATGGATGCTGTCCTCAACATACAGTGAAAATTAAGAAGTGAATTTTCTGATGGAGAAAACTAAAGTGAGCTAAATCATGGCAACTGCAGAAATCCAAGCTCTTCAAAGGTTCAGTATAATAGGGGAGCAGGGGAAGGTGGCGGCATTCTTAACAATATAAAATAATATTTGGGTAGGAAATTCGAAGCCAAATTTAAGTTTCTACCTAGAAATACTCTTCTTTAGAAGTGGTTTAAAAACATTTATTTCTGAAGCACCATAAGAATTTGAATGGTTCATTTTATCCCAGGCTTATGAATTCAGTCTTATTTGACCAGATGCCAGTGCAGTTTTCTGTTAGGAGAATCTGAGGCCAGATAGGGGAAATGTGAAGAACTGGCAGTTTTACAAGTTCTGTGCACCAAAACCTGTGGATTAATTTAGGAATACCCTGAATCACTTTGATAACATCATCTGTAATATTTTCCATCATCCTATAATATGGTAACTTATAATGAAAAATATAAACATGAAGAAAGGCATTTTGTAATATGCCATAAAAATAAATGTAGAGTGGTAGTGACAGTAGAGGGTGACTGGGGAGGAGGAAAGTTGAGCATATCTATCCAGTAACACCTTACTGAGTTTAGCATCAGGGTGTGTTAGTTAGGTTTTGTATCTAAACATGTATAAATTTAAAGGAGTTAAGTGGGTGGATACTCCTTGAGTGGTCAAGGAAGAAGTGAGGTTTTAGGAGGTATTTAAATAAAGAGGCTAGTGGCTTAAGAGAACATGAATGTGGCAAAATCACTGTTACTTACCAAAGAGTCAGTTGAAAGAATACCTTAGCTGTCCTGGATTAAATTATATATGTTGATACCAAGCTGTCTGGAGTGGCTCAAGAGCATGAGTATCACTCAACCTCAAGGCAGCCTGTTAAGAAGCAGAGCACAGCCCGCAAACTGGTGGTGAATTTTATTCTGAGATTTCACCAACCAGGTATGAAGTATAAATTCCTCAGGCATTTTAACAGCCCAGCCACGGAATCACAATCTTCTTCGGTACTCCAGTCTATCTTGCCACCAAGGCAAACTTGACTTTATGATAGATGGTCCTTTATACCAAAAATCAAAACCTTCACATTCCTATCAGTTTCGAAGAATCAGTCACCTTAGAACTGTACGTTGGCTCCGACACCAGAGACGACACTTGTAGCCAGTAATATGATAAACTAACTACAAATTTATTGATTAAGAAAATGAAATGGGTTATTTTAATTGTATATTTACAAGATTAAAGAAAGTAAACATACACATGCACGCAAATGAGCTACAGAGTTAGGTTCCAAAAAGCGGTAGAAGCTTCTGTAATAAGCAAGCTCTATATATGTACTTGAGGGCTAACCCAAGCCAAGCACTGGGGATCTTTTACCTATGCTTAGTGATCCTTGCCCCTCAAAGTCCAAGCAGCGTACAGTTTCTCCTTGTCAGTAATTGTATGGCCTTCCTTCACAGTTCAAGCAGATGGAATGAGTCCACATACACCTCTTCATTGGTATGATAGGAAGCAAAGTCTTTTGTTATCTGGTGCTCCACAATGGTTTGTGTTGGTGTTTATGGGCCTTCCTTTGTTGAGCAGGAGACAATATCTCCTGTGACCAGTATTTCATATGTGATAAATTAATGCTTCTCTCCTGGCTGCTGGTGATTCACATGGCTATAGAGGTTTATAGTGTAAAAAAAAAAAAAAAAAAAAAACACCTTTAATGTAATTTTATTGCACCGACTACTGATGCTATGCGTGAGATTACTGCCTAGAGCTTCTACAAGCATTTCATTATGTCTATACAATAAACACATTCTTACAAATGTAACTTCTTTGTTAACAATGCTGACAGATAAGTGAGTCAGACTGTTTTCCAACTATATTTTCATCAGTGTTCAATTCAAGCTTAGGGCCTTGGCATGAGCTGGCACCTAGTATGCCAGTGTCACATGAACTGTTTGCTTCTTATGGATGTGATTGTGACAGGTCACTGTGAGAGTATCAAGGGAGAGGAAAGATACATGCAAGGAACCTTTCTGTATTGCTGCTGTTTACTATGTATAGGCTACTTATATTTGTAGTCTTTTATATTCAGTTAACACACGAACTGTGTGACGTTGTACCACTAGGAGCAGTCGCCACTCCAGAAGCAGCAGGGTAGAGGCAGAATCAGATCACCACACACCAGCAGGTGTAGTTGGTTAGTACAGAGGGGAATATATATTGCTTCTCCTTAATTGAGATAATAGTTATTATATTCTCCCTACAAAGGCTTAAGTCAACTTAATAAAAGCCCAGTCTGGCTGCAGGGGTCTCTAGGTTGACTTAACCTTCCTTAAGTTGACCTAAGGCTCCAGTTTAGATGTTCCTTAGATTTGTGAATTCATCTTCTAAAAGTATTCATCTAATCTATGCTGTACCAAATGCAGTCAAATGTGAAGAAACCCTTTTAACCACCTGTCATGATGAAGCTATTTTTTCCCATAGTGCAGATCTGATAAAATCAATGCATCTATGGCTTCTTTTTTGTGCATTGTAGACTACTTGTTATCAGGCTTCAAAAAAGGTATAAGCTATAGTTTCCTCTATGTTCAGAGTTCAGCACTTAGTTTCATATTTGTAATTAATTATAATTACAACACTGCCATGATTGTCCATGAGCCAAAGGGGCAGCCATGTTAGTCTAGTTCAGTAAAACAAACAAGGGGGCCTGTGGCCCTTAAAGACGTGTGTGTGTGTGTGTGTGTGTGTGTGTGTGTGTGTGTGTGTGTGTGTGTGTGTGTGTGTGCGCGCGCACACACAAACACACACACGCATTAGTCTTTAAGGGCCACAAGACTCCTCGTTTGTTATGCTTGTTCATGTCTCTTGATTCTTAAGACAGTTTAGTAACTCCTGTTTTGTCAGTCTTTTGGTGTTCATAAAATTAAAATGATGTTCTAGAGACCCTAATCAGTCTCTTTTTGAGCACTTATCAAGCATTAATTGTTGTTTTGTTTTCATATAATTTTGTTAACTATGTCATCTTAATAAAGGCCTATTTCTGATTTTGGCGCTCTTTATCATGGAACGCCTTATCTGCAGTAGTTCCTTAAAAAGGCAGTCATCAAAACTGCATCAAATTACATTGCTAAATGGAATTTCTCTTTCCAATTTAACTACAATATAACCTTAGCTTTCTTCTTTCGCAGTCTGATGCACCCAACAGAAAAACTTCTATACATACTGGAAGTTAGCAAGTTTCCTAAGTCTTATGTGAATAACATTTATGAAAAAAGTCAGATGCAAGATCTGTAGTGTAAAGTTTCAAGGAAGAGAAGAAAACATCAAAAGGAGCCATCTTTAAATATATCAAATTATCAATAACACACACACACACACAAAACTTATATCCAGCACTAATCCTTCTCCAGGAGTCACTATTCACTCTTTATGGGTAATGGTGGCTTCCTAATTAGAAAGAAATAGAACACTCTGTGAAGTGAGTTTTAGGGCTGTTGCTTGGGCTTTTCTTCTATCCACTCCAGTCATCTCTTTATGGTTTGGTTTGGTTTGTTCTGACAGTGAGTCCTCCAGATTGAAGGATGGATCCTTTCTTGAGCAAGAGAATATTTTTCTTATGTGAATATTTGCTGTCTCACAGGGTATGTCTATGATGGGAAATTAGTCTGGACTAAGGAGGCTTAGTCTGGACTAATTTAGCCCATGGCTACACTAGGCATTCCCTAGTCCAAACTAAGAAAGCTTAATCTGAACTAGTTATTACTGGGGTTAATTCAGACTAACCCCCTTAGTTCAAACTAAGTGCGGGCAAGACTTGAATTAAGCCTTAGTTTAAATTTAAAAAGTTCAAACTAAGGCATTAGTTTGAACTTATTGTGCATTCTAGTTCAAACTAAGTGTTAGTTCAGTGAGTCTGAACTAAAATTGCAGATGTAGACATAGCCATAGTGGTGCTGTCCACCAGTCCAGAGGCAACCACCCTTTGTTACTGGATTTTGTTTTTGTTTTGGGTTTGGTGGTTTTTTGGGTTTTAGTTTGCCTGTTGTTGTGCTTGAAATTATATAAGGTTTGTTGATTATTAACCTCCTGGTACTTGAGTTTTGATTAGTTCTGCTGGACTACCTGTAGCGGCACATGAGTGTTCAGTGCTTCTCCGGTCACCAAAATTCTCAACATGTTGTCTTTAAAGATTGGGGTAGGGGATTCTTACCCAGCAGAGTCCTCTGATTGATGGTTGTAGTATGAGCAATTAGATTTAGTTGAAGACCAAACTCTTTTTTTCTTGACCTTGTAAGTCCTGAGTAGTTTATAGTGAACTTCATAATTGTATAGTGAACTAGTTACTAAGATGGCTGTTGTATTTTATGTAGGCTAGGCTGAAGTTGGTTGTTTGGTTGGATGGTTGTCTTAGAGTCTGTCAGCCTCCACAGATAAAACAAAGGTTTAAGAATTTCTAAAGCAATCATTTCTTTGGTGGATTGAAAGACTGTCCCCTCCAGTGTCCTACAAATAAGTGAAGAAAGTTACCCTTTTTGCCTGTCCATGGCTAACACTGCCCTGATATATGGACAGTTGGTACAAGGAGGGCTGCTAGTCAAACTGGTTTTTCATTTAAAAAATATTTTTTGACAGGAAAAAGCCACCCTGTTTTGGTGGGGAAGGAGTTGACCAGCTACAGAGAAAACATTTGTGTTTTCTAACTCGATAAATTTTGACTAGCTGGACAAAATGTTGCCAGAAATGTCACTTTTTATTTTAAAAAGGCAACAAATATTTTCAGATTTTTAGGTCAGTTCCAGCTGTTACATAATCTTTACCTCATTTTTATCCCTTGTTATGATCTAGATTAAGATCATATTACAGAGTAGATTTTTGGATAGCATTCTCTAAGCTGCACTTAAGAAAAGATGTTTTCTTGTATTCATTGTCACTTGCATCTCTGCTTCCCTTTCCTTTTATGGTTTGTGAACTTGTACTTGGGATGGGAGAAAAGGGAGCATACAAGCAGGTAAAATTATTCATTGTCAGTTGTGTATTTTATAATTCTTCCTTTTCTCCTATCTTACCTGGCTACATTTAAGTTCCTTTATACTTGTTTTGCTATATTGAACTCTGTATCTTTAGCTCTGTTGCAGTTTTGGTGGGCTATAGGAGTGGAGTCTAATTATAAATTCTGTTATACTTTGCTGTTTGATAGTGGAGCTATAATGCTATAAAAATCTTACTTTGCTGGATGGAAGAAAAGAAAGAACTATTTGTAAACACAATTGCCAGAGTTTAAAGAAAAAAGGAATGTAGCTTTATGGTCAGTCCACATTGTAGGAAGCAATTGTATATGAAATCCTATTCACTGAAAATTTGGGCCTATATGGTTAATTTAAGTTAATCATAAAAGGCTACTGGCTATTACCTGTATATTCATTGTAATTGCATACTTTTTGAAAGGAGATGATAGTTGCACTTCAAAATCTGGCTCAATAGAAAAATGTGTCATTTTTCCTTGAAAACTGAAATAATGAGGCACTCAACAGGATTATTCTAAGGGGAATTATGTTATTTCTTTAGTACATTTTTCATGCAACTTAAATGGAAAAATAGTTTATTACATCTCTCCCATCTAATTTAAAAAATAGCAGTGTTCTAATACCAGGATGTTTATTACGTATCAGTGTAAGTACCAGTATGTGAAATGGCACGGAAAGGAAGGTAGACATTTCATTAAAATGTAAGGAACTGTACAAACAAGGAAGTTTAAACCTATTAGGAACCTTTACAGGCAGCCTTACCTTGTTTAGTTGACATTTACAGGGCTGCCAACTCCCATTGAAAAACATCTTTGCAGCCATTACATCAAGAATAATTTTAAGGATGAGATATTTTTTAAAAAGTCCACCTGTGTACAGTATTAACTATACCCAAGCTTTATTCCCCACCACTGGGGATGCATACCATTTAGATCAAATTTCTCTTTCTAGAATAGTTATATTTAGGGCTCCACCTAGTTTCTTGAAGTCAATGTGAGCTTTCCTGCAGACTCCAATGGAAGGAGGAGGATCTTTTCATTTTAGACTATGCAAAGAAAATCCTATTCTTCATTTATGTTTGTGCTCCTATGATACCCCAAAACAATAATTACATACAGGATGTTTTTCATAACTAAATCCCTTTTGTAACATTACTCATCAGGACTCCAGTGCTATACAGTAACAGGAATTATTTAGTACCCCACTTCTGAACCTTTATGGTCATTTCTTTTAGCACATGGTGATCTAAGGCCAAATTTAACATTGGTTTGAGCAGGCTGAGGTGAGATTGAAGTGACTAGGAATTGCGCCTATGTCCTCCACAACTAAATTCAGTCTCTGGAGGGTGCAGCTTGATCCCTCTTAATCACACAATAATTTTCTGTGACAAAAGCAACTGAGGTGGTGGATGCAGCCACTTAATGCATGAACACAACATCATACAGTGGCTGACACTGTTCAGGCAAGCCTCTTATCTTATGCAGTAATGCATTTCAGCTTATTTGTACTATTCAGAGGTGGAGGTTGCCTGTTTGGTTGTTGACTAGTGCATTAATTATTAAATCAGCATTCAGCTTTATGCATTTCTTTAGATGCTCAAAAGGAGACTCCTTCATCCCTGTGGCTGCATCTGAAAATCCGAAGTCAGATTGTGAAGCTACACAGTTTTCATATTTTGCAAATTATTTACATAGAATGTCATTATCAGCTCAAGAATCCTGCCACGTACAAAAACCCATAGCGAAGCTGGAAATTTGAAGACTTAGAACTTTGCAGTACAAGACTTTATTTTATATCCTGCCGTCTTTGTAAATTCCATTTCTTTTCTTTAATGTAAAAGGAGTCTTCAAAAAAAATTGCTTATCATTTTGCTTTGATGTATGTGTGTTTTTAAAATGTAGTCTAAATTCAGTACAGTGGAAAACTTGTACCGATTCCAATAATATAGGTGTATTCAGCAAGGAATAGGAAGCACAAGCTACTGAATCTGGTTAAAAACAATGGTTTAATTGGGTAGCAAAATGTCGTTACCAGATGATAAAGATATTAAGTCAAGGGCAAGATGTGCCTGAAAACAAGCATTTTCCTGCCTAAAATTAGGCAAAGTTAATAGGTTAAATTTTGCTTATTGAATAAGAGACCCCAGTGTTGATTGATACAGTAATTTCGGTGTTTGCTATGGCAAATATTTAGCTCATTATCAGTTTTAATAGCATTTTGCCGAACAAGCCTTTTCTTGACATGCAGAAAATACTATTAAATTTCCCTGCATAGATACATTGTTATGACATGCAATAACTACTTGAATATAAAGGGGATTAATAATTTAAAAGGTGTTAACAAATTAGGGCCATCATTAAAAATAGACTTTGAACCATTTTGCAGAAAAATCAGATTGAGGTAATGCTCTACTCTTATGATAAAGAATTACAGCATTAATTCTGCAAAGTGAACTTATTGCTCCTATTCGTCTCCAAAACCCTGGAGCATTAAAAGACAGGAAGAATGAAATGATCACTGCGTTTTTTCAGGCACAACAGCTCTAATATTTCCATCACAGTTTCACAGCTCAGCTTGCATGGTTGTGCAAGAGGAAAAAGCTCACAAATATCATTCTTTCCTTTGTTTTGCTTTCGCTAGGCTTATGAAATCGGGTCAGATTTTCTCAGACAGTTTGTAATAATGTATTGAGAATCCTGCTTGAGCGTCATCTATGTTCAGTGTAAAGCAAACATTTATTTTGTCAGCAGCTGTCTTTTTCTTGATTTTAAAATATAATTTGCTTTCTTTTCTGTCTCTTGGAACAATTACAGATCAGATGCATTTCACAGTTAAATTCTATTTGGGTTGCCAAGTTGAATTCTGTTTTGTTTCATTTATTTGTTTGTTTTAACTTGATATAAACACTGAGGCAAATAATACTTTTGGAGTCTTTCATCATCATTTCATATTATGTCTAAATTGTGCACAAAAACTTTTCTGTCCTATTTGTGTTAGCATAATGTGTTATCCAATATATTAAACAGATCCTCAGCTGTAACCCCTGCTCATATAAGTATTTTCTGCTCATGCAAGTATTTCCACTAAAATCAAGATAAAATGATTGGACCTTTACCTAGTAAGTAAGTAACTCTTTCCAACACACCTTCACCAAGCAAAGTATTTAAAGCCTTCCTTTTTGCTTCATCCTAGCTTACTGTTTTTCTTCTTTCATATGTCTTTTGGAGTAGAGAAAAATTGTGTGGGGCATTTAACTACTATACTTTACCTGGGTGAGGAAGATGCAAACAGTTCATTGTTAAAATCTTGCTAAATACGGATTGTTATTTTTGTCATTGTGACTTTGGGCTAGTCTTCACTGACGGTGGCAATACTGACCTTCCCGATCACCTGATCTGGTCTGTGAAGACCCACTAAGTCAATCTGGAAATCTATCTGTTAAGACTACTCCAGCAAATGGAGTACCAATGAGTCAAAGGCAGGCCGCTCCCTGCAACTCAGCTCAGTAGACATGCTGCACGTAGGGCAGTAAAACTGAGATGCACAAATTATTTTAAGTAACTTGCATATCTCTGTTTGGCTGCCATCGAAAAATGGCAGGCAATATAGACCTGTCCTAGGTCTACACTAACCTTTTGTCCCTAAAGTTTTCCACTAGGGCAGTTCTTCCAGCAGTAGCAATGATGAAATCACTAGATTTGATAAAGTACAGGCAACTAAAGTATTTTCAGGGTTAGATAATACTTTGTTTCAAACAGCGGGGCCATTAGCATCTGCCTGCATTAGCACTTCCACCACTACTACTTCTGGAAGAGCTACAGCAATGGGGAATTTTAGGGGAAAACATGTTGACACAGCCAAAAAGAGTAGCCATCTTCTGAATTACCAATATACAATACAACTTTATTTTTATAAAAACTTTTCACATCAAGTAAAATAGGAACTGATCTTCAGGGATAAATAATCATAAAGGGTGAAGACATCAGAAATTAGAGACAGAGGAAACAATTATGCTCTAAGATAAGATGTGAAATCAGAGTTAGTATGGTGGAGAGATACAGGAAGGCCTTCAGAAGGCTCTCGTATCAGTAGTACTGAGGTTGAATCTCCATCATTGGACGTTTTTAACAGCAGGTTAGACAAGCACCTGTCAGGGATGGTTTAAGAGGGTACTTGGTCCTGCCATGAGTGCAGGGGACTGGACTCGGTGACCTGTCATGGTCACTTCCAGTTTCTGTGATTCTCTTATGTGAAGGGAGGAAGACAGATTTGTGAGAAGAGTAAGAGAGAGAGACACTAACACACCAGATTCAGTAGGCTAGTAAGTACACAAATAGTTTAGTCCAAAGAGTTGAGCATACACAGTTGACACAATAATTGACTCCAGAAGAGGCCATTTTAAATGACATCCTAACATACAAGATGGGTTTGTGGAGTAGTCTGAGGATGAATACGGGTTTTTCTCTGCATAGGTGAGAAGGCAGGCTGTACGTGCTTTAATATGGAAAGCTAGGACTTGAGGTGTTAGAGAGAAAATAGTGGACGCAGAACTGGAATCAGACTTGGTTTATTTCTGACTTGGCCACTGACTTTCTGAGTAACCTTCAACAAGTCATGTCACTTTGTGCCTCAGTTTCCCCAACTGTAAAATGATGATAATGATGATTGCTTCCTTTATAAAGAACTTTGAATTCTACTGATGAAAAGTTATGTGTAAGAGATAGGTGTTGTACTTCTAAATAGTTAAGGGAAGTAGAAAGGAAAGTATTCAGATAAATAGAGAAAAACAGTTGCAAATTCCCAGGTGACTGACATACACTGACGTGTTGTAAAAAAATGCTGACTATATTTCCAGCATTCCTCATATTTCTTTTCAGTAAGGATAAACTTTATTTAACTTGCATAAAGCTCAGGTAATCAGGTTTTATGAGAGGGAAGGCCATGGAGACTGGAAATCTGAAATTCACTGTTCTGTTGCTACTGGTGAGGAGGGTTCAAGGCTCCTTGCAGATTCTCTCTGTCTCCCAAAGGGCTGTTACTCCAGCATATGGCTGGAATACAAAACCTGTCTCTCCATGCTGCATGCACTGAAGTTTCATTATTATAGATCCTTTCGCCTCTCTCCAGACCCAGCCCCCAATCTTTCCCTTTGCTAGCCTGTATGCTGTCAGCACAAAGATCTCCTTCACAGTGTGCAGAGAATGCAGAGGTCCCCACATGCTGGTACTACCCCAGTGACTCCTTCTAGTACAGTCTCGCTACAGGACTTAAGTAAGGAGACCCTAACACTGACTCGCTATAGCATTTCACTGTGTTGAGTGACTAAGTAGCACTCTTATGCAAACACAGAAATTTTCTAATGCAAATACACAAATTAAACACAATTGAAAATGCTGAGTTGATTCACTGCCTGTCAATAGAACTTGGACTGCAGGCTTCAACAGTGCAAAGTCTGTCCTGCCTGCGGCACCTCCATCTCAGCTAGGCCTGAAGGAAACCAGTAGCACCCTAGACTATGGCCTGAGGGAATACATGGACAAGTGCCTAGGAAATGCAATGGTTCAGCATATTGCTCAAGAAGCCTCAAATGATATGCTCATAGCTCATATGAGTCATGCAGGAATATGGATGTGTTAAGAACATGTTATGTGCATGCACTGAATAACGTGTTTTCTGCTGTGTTGCTTTCCTGTAGCAGACCCCTCGCCCTGAGAATGAGAGAGAGCAATAGTGCCGTCACTGTCTCCTGAGACACTGTCTCCTGTCTGAGGTACATATGTGCTTGGGGCTACAGACTGCATGGCATTGTGCTATCAGGAATGACTCAAGCCCCTGTCTATAGAGAAGGCAGCACTCGCTTGGAATTCAGATAATGGCATCAAATGTGATAACTGGGACAAATTGTAGGGAAAAGCTCCAGTACAAGTTATTTCCGGGACTGAACAATGGATAAATGGCACAGTGATCCTCTTTAAAGGGCAGGCCCATTGTGATTAACAGTTGTTTAGAGGTGAAAATTAGTTTTCCTTATATCCCACTGTATGGTCCTTTGTTCGTTTCAGGAAACTTCCTTACTCTCCTATTGCTGCAAGTCAGTCTTGTCTTCATATATTTTCCCGTATGTTTTGATGCTCTGCATAATGATTATTTCTAAACTAGTTCATAACATGAAAGTAAAATCTACCAGTACAATATTGTATTGGATTCCCAGGAGCTTCTAATAACAGGCACCTACAGGATGATCACATACTGTAACTGAAATGTTTATTTCCATTGGCTTGTACCAAAATGAAAGAATTCTCTTGTGATTCAACATCTTTGTACACATTCATGAGATCCCAGTGCTAAATCATTTGATATACCATAATTTGCATTCAGACATTTTTTTAGCCAACACCATTCAAAATTGAGACGGGTTTTTCAATTAAAATATCTTTTTTTTTTTTTTTATATTACTATACTGTGCTTTTCCAGTTTGCTCCAGGGTTGCATACATTTTATTCTGAAATCATTATTTCAATTAATATTAAAGTTATTTAAGTATTTTCCATGTTTATATGCCACTACATGTAGCAAGTATTTAAAAGTTCTGAACTATACTATTTGAAAAATGAAATAAGAACATATTACTTGTACTTTAAGGTGAAAAATATATAGAATTCAATCTTTCCCAAACACTTCCTGAAATCATTTCAATTCTTTGATTGTATGCTTTGTCCTGTAGAATATTGGTAGTTGGGTAAGAACCTGACATAAAAAATGTGACAGATATGAGAATTTTTATAAAGAGAGATAAGTGATGCTAGCCTGCAGGCTGAACTTAATGTCAAAGAGAGTGTTCATGCAAAGTAAAGCAGTGTATCTAGTAAACTAGAGAAAGATCGTCTTTGGGGAAAAAAATCTCTACAGATTTTATGCCACTTTTATCAGACAACAACAACAACAGAAAAGCTCTAGTGGTACCTCAGGATATTATCAGCCTGTTTGAACTGAATTTGTTCAGTACATTTTTGTTCTTCAGTCCTGTCTCCAAGCATTCCTTTACTCACTTATAAGACTCAGGGTGTGATTGTCTTAGTTCTTTGTAATATTTTCATCATCTGGAGCTAAAAAGTCAAGCACAAGTGATATAATGGAAGCAAATGATACCTGTGTCTGAACATGAGGAAAAAAGGGTTCTCACATACATTGAATCAATGTGGTTATTCTGTTGTAAAATGATGCAGAATTTAAAAATAATTGGTGATTGTTTTATGGTTCGCAAACTACAGCTAGACAGTGAACTTAAGTTCAGAAGGCATCTCAGGAATAACATTTCCCAGGATAGCTGAGGTTGAGCATTTTGTGGGTATGATACATTTAGACTCCATGGGAGAGGATGAAGTCTGTATCACTCTTGAGTAGCCCCAGGAGGTTAGCTTAGAGCAGCAGTACAGCTTTGGAGGAAGCTGTCAGCCCTCTGGGCTACAGGGATATGCTGTTTTTAATAAGTACATTGCACAAGACAGCATGAATCGGAGTTGTTTCCTCACACAAAGGATGGTCTTTTGAAACATAGTGATTAATATGATCTAATGCCAGATAGCTAATTTCTGAGGTGCATTCTGTGTTCAGTATAACCAAACAGTCTTGGAGCTTGTCTATACCACAGAGTTTTGTCAACGAATGAGCTGCAAGTGGACCTCTTAGGTGGTATGAGCATTCCTGGCAAGGATGTGCACCACTAACCCAAAGTCACCAGTGTGGACATAAGCCACCATCACAATAACTAAGGGCAGGTCTTAACTGACAGTGGTAAATTCACTGCTGTCATATTGATCTTTCAAATCAATTGATCAGGTCTGTGAAGACCCTCTCAGCCAACCAGGAAGCTGATCTTGGAAGACCACCCTTGCAGAAGGAGTAGCGCTGAGTTGAAGGAAAGATATTTCCCTCCAACTCAGCACACTGACGACACCACAGTAAGTAGGCAGTAGGCAATTGGAGGGAGATGCAGAAGGTGTTTTGAGTACTTTGCGTTAATAACCTTTGACTGCAGCAAAATCCTGCTGAGATGTAGACTGGCCTTAATGTAGTGGCTGTAAGTTGAGTCAACACAGATCCACATTTTATCTTGCTTGTGTAAACAAGGCCTAAATTCATGGCTTTATTCAGATGAGCAAACCCTAAGCAAATTAAATTATACAGATGGGCAGTTTGGCTTAATTCCTTTTACCCTGTGCAAATCCCAATTCCCATGTGTGTCAGTCATGAAAGGGCTGGGGAGACAGAATTAAATTCATCCGTCAACTATATGTTAATAGTGTCTATTCTCCCTATCTAAATACTATTTAATCTCAATAGTTAGTGTAATGTCTGTAGAACAAAATTTAATAGGTAGTCAACAGGGAGTGTACCTATAAAAGTCCGTCTTCCATACTTCAGAAATAATAGGATGCACTTTGAAAATTACTTTTCTGAATGTATAGTCTGTATGTGCAGCTGTCTTTGAGGCCATTGTATATGACTTCCACTTTCAGCTTTTGCTTTAGTATTTGATGGTAGTAACTTAAAGGAAATGATATGTCATGTATCTCGCTGTCTTTAGATGTCTCTGCTTCTCCTCTCAATCAGTTAACCACTGAAAGAATTAGGCCTTTTTTGCTTGTCAGGTATGTGAATGCATCAGGAAGGTATCTGATAAGTATGACAGCATGTTATATTACTGTAAATGTCCTGAGCAAGTAAAGCATCGCTAAGTTACTTCCTGCTTTTGATCAAACAATTGAAATCATACTGAAATCAATCTAAATCAAATACTTAAGATGAGGTCAATTTTCATTTCCTATTTCATAGTTTTTATGAATTGTAAAATTTTATATGTCTGAAAACCATTACTATGGCTTTGAAGTATGTGTTGGATTTGCATGCTTGTAATTAAATAAGCCTGTTGAATTTGTTGAATGTTACCTATGAACTGATCTGTAATGAGATCATGAGATTTCCTAGAATTGTGTTTTTGAAAGTATAGATGTCTTACCAGCAATGGAGAATGAGGTTCTAGTTGTTTTAGAGTTATGCTGAGTGGAGATGATACAGATATATATGGAAGTAATGATCTGAGATCAGAGACCAGAACATGAAGAAGGGGAGGAATTAAGAGATCAAAGACTCTAGAGGAGCTGAAGAGAGACAAAGACTTTGCCTTTACTGCCAAAAAATGTTTTCGCTATGAGATAATTAATTCATGTGTTAACTATTTCTTAGTAAGATCCTAGTGAAGTTAAGGCTCTGTGGTCTTTTCCATGATGTAGTTTGGCTGACTCAGCTGTGAGTCGGAAGGTACAGTGTTGACCTCACCAAAAACTACTTGTGCCCTAGTTCCTAGGATTTTGTAGCAAGAAAACTAATCTGTGGAAGTTATCTTGCTGTTTAAACAAAAACCAAAATACCACCCCACCCCCGTTTTAATAATGAAGACATAATCTGAGAGAAGTATAAGGATGTAGTTCTAATATTGCCAAATGCAAACTCAAAAATCTTGATTTTTTTGTTTTTGTTTTTAAGAAAAAATAATTTGCTTCCTTCCTTTCTTTCTTTCTTAAATTGTATTCTTTCAGATGCACTTGGGTCATATTTCCAACTTTTCACTGCAATCATGATGGGAAAAAGTTTGGGATTTTTTAAATGCAAGCTAAGATTTTCACATAGTCTCATGAGTCCATGAACAAAGGCTTTAAGAGAAAACCAAATATTCCGAGACCTCTGAAAAAAATGTTGAGAGTTTGTGACAATCAAAGAAGTCCATACATAGCAACAAAGTTGCGGTGAAAAGGCACTGACGAATGTGAAGATCCGAATTCTGTTCCTACCTCTACCACCGACTTGCTGTGTGATTTTTGGGCAAGTCACCTCACCTCTCTGTGCCACTGTTTTCTCTTCTGTTAGATGAAGATAATAGCATTTACATCTTTTGGTAAACTGCCTTGATATATAAAGATGGAAATGATATAAAAGTTTACTATTTATTTCTCTATTAATACTTTTTTAGCTCTCTGAAAATATAGGGCCAAATTTTCTGAAGTTGGGCATCTACAGTTAAACACTTAAATCTATATGTGGAAACTTAAACAAAAGTGGCCTGATTTTCAGAGATGTCTCACACCCACACCTGAAGTCACAGTACTTTAAGTGTCTAGATATGAAATTAAATGCCCAAATGTAAGAAGCAAGTTAAAATTTTTGTCATTAATTTATAAACTTAGGCACAAACTCCCAAATAATTTCAGTCTCTGGCACAGATTTGAAGAATTTTGACATAGTTCTATCTTTTTGTTGTCAAGGACAATATTTTGTCCAACTTTATTATGCAAAGAAGAATTTGGGAGGACAGAGATTTATGTTGGGTGCATATTTTAGCAGTTTCCTTTGATGATGATGACATAAGTTGCTATAGAAGGAAATTAATGTAAAAAAATACTTGCTACTATACTTAGTAATTATTAATTAGGTACATAGTAGAATCTATTAAATATGTAAGTTAAAAATTATACAGTACTTCAAATAGTCCTCATATATGTCCCTTTAAAAATATGTATTAGTCTTCATATTAATACCTGAATGTGAGGTAAGAAAAAAAAATTCCTGTCCACAAAAGGTTAAAAAGCAATAATAATTAACCAAATTGAAATTGTTTTCTGAGCAATAAACCAATATCTAAAGAATTCTCTTAAATGTGCAGCACAAAAATAAACTTGTTAACAGAGTAAACTTTCCTCAAGGATTATGTATTTAATGGTATACCTTACCTAGGGAGTTGATTCTTTGTTTAGGATAAGTAGTGTTGGGATCACAGTGAAAGAGAAGGCTAGCTTCCTTTGCTGTCTGCAGAGTAGATTGCCTTTAAGAGACATTGAGACCAATAGAGAAAAAAGAAATTACACTGATCCAACAGATATACTGCTGAGAGGTTTCTATTTTATTCCTACCGCAGACATTGTACCACCATTAAATTCACACTTTTAGGCCCTGGGAATCAAGCCAGCATGACAGAGAAGTTTGGCAAAAATGAATCTATTATATTAGTTTTTATGAAAATGATTAAGCTCTGTGGGTTCAAGATCAGTGCTGTTTTTCAAGCTGACATTGTTTTTAAACTAAGCAAATAAACCCTAATATAAAAGAGAAAATGAGAGGGATACAGACAAATGAAATTGAGTAGTGGAGTAAACAGGCTATCTGAATACATGATCTGAACTAGAAAACAACCAAGGTCACTTGTTTGACATAGTAAAAAGAAAAAAATCTGCTGGCAGGCAAATATTTTTTTTAAAGAAGTATTTTAAGTAGACTGCCCATCAAATAAGCATGGTTTTAATCAAAATTCTTACAACGTTCACAAAAAATCCTAAAGGCAATCAGCTACACTCAAATTAGTAACTCAGATAAATCACCATTAATTAGCTAATATAAGCCAGCAAGTGGTTTTGAGCCCAAAGACATTCCCTGATTATTTAAATTATGTATACTGCACTACACCAAAGATAGAGTAAGTGAAAGAGGAACAACAGACATGAGTCTATAAAAAAAAAAAATAAAACCAACCCTATTTAGGGCTAATGCTCAACTCGAATCTCCTGAAATTTCCAAATCCTACCCAAAGGAATACAAGCAAACTTTAACCCCACCCCCCAGACACACTTTTAATAATATAATCCATGAATGTTTTGTGCTGCTCTTATTTCGCATGTGGTGAACAAAGTCTGAATTGAAAGTATATTTGAATATGTTTGTTCTAGAAAATGTTATGATGACTGGAGAATAGACTGAACAATAACTGCTTTTTAAAAATATGTATGATTAACAACACAAGAATGGCATCGGAATGCTGGCACATTAGTCATAAAAATAGACCAACATTTTCTTATTTGAGTGTTTGTGGGAGGCACCTCCAAAGATCACATATATTCCTATATTAAAAAAAATAGAGGGACTGGAAAAACACAGAAAGGTGTGCAAAAGATATGTACAGTAAGATGCTGCACAATACAGATATGAGTTCTGACAGAAACAGAAGACTCACCAGGCATCAGCAGCTTCCAAGGACATTCATGACAGCTACTGGTACTCGAAACTTTTAAAAGTAAGGTCACTTTTACTTAGGTGCCCAAATAGAAAGTTGTATTCCTAACTTCAGTGTGGAAGATGGCAATTCTAAAATTGTTGGCCAGATCTTTGGACAAGAGGGGTGGATTCATTAGGATCACCGTTAACATAGTATGCTACCCTCAAAATATGAGGAGATTTAACACAAAACTTACATCACCAGATGGTGTTGCATGTAGTGGTATTGTTTGGTGATCACATACAGCCAGGTATCAGCTTTATTCTACTGTGTTTTTTGCCAGCAAGGACAGGCCCCAGCCATTATGTATCAGAGACAGCAAGACCTATGTGGACATTTGTGTTTATGGCATCTTTGAGGCCTGGACCTCTGGGAAGTTGATAGCAGTAAAGTATGGCAATTCAGCCTATCTCATGAGGTCCCTTCCAACCCTATGATTCTTCTATTCTATTCTATCCATGCTCTAGCAGCAGGATTCCCTGAAATATGCTGTTTACAAAGAGCTAATGCTGAATATCACATCATTCCCACTGCTGTTTCTGTCAGAACTCATATCTGTATTGTGTAGTATCTTACTGTACCTTTCTTTTGGGCACCTGGCTGTGTTTTTCCAGTCCCTCTACTTTTTTTTTCAATATAGGAAAATATGTGATCTTTGGAATTACTTTGCATATGCATTGAAACACAGGTTTCCATGAGAATTATATACTAGATGTTGGAGAGGACCGTACAGAAAAGAGTGAATGTTTAATTTTGCTAAAATCAGTTCAGCTCTGTAACTCATAAATCCTGAAGGAGTGAGACCCAGGCTATCCCCACTCTTCCTGTGTGCATATTGAGGGAACCCTTCCATATAGATCTCACCTTTCTCACATAGAAGTGGAATCATCAGCTTCCACAGCATCTTCCCCCAACACCCATGGAGGTTATCACATGGATCTACAGGGGAAGGGACAGAGTCTGGATGGACGAAGGAGGAAGGTTTGAATGGATGCACACTGGCATCTTTCCAGCCATTCACAGGCTCCACAGAAAAAATAATACAGCCTGGATTTTTATTCTTTCCCACTGATTCCCTCTCCCACCTTTGCACACCATTCTGATGGCTGCTGCTACCATGGGTCTGTGGAGCCACAATGTTGGGAATGTAGGAGCCAGAGCTGGTGTGGCAACATGGACAACTGTGGGATTTGCTGAGGTTTTGGACAGCCCCGCAGCTTGTTCTTTAGGGAAAGGAGAAACTCTGTTTTCAATGAAACAGCCAAACTCGCAAATTTCCTTCCCAAAAGTGCTCTCACACCAACTCTACCATAGGAGAGGATGGGTTTGGCCTGAGTAGGAGCTCAGAATCTGACCTCATAGGAGTATAAAATATATAAAGAAAAGATATATTTATGTGACACTAGTGACAACACATGCACTAAGCTTACATCACTTGTGTTCTATTTATAAAATAGTTGCTGCATCAAATGCAACTTCTTTTATTATCTTAAAAATATTTTTTCCTATCATGATATTGAAGTACTCAACAATTCAGGGACAATGATACAGACTTGTTGCTCAACACTTGTAACGGTGCCCTTTGATATCTTTTTTTGGCATTTGTAATAATGCTGTGACTACTGCTGTTCACAAATATTTTATTTATAAAAACTATCTTCCCCCAGGGCTGGTGCACATGAGCTACGAGCTGAAGGCTAGCCTTTAAACGCCACTCTCTCTAGGAGACTGTGCTTCTGTTTTTAACATCAGTGGTTAGGCTGGGGGTTTCAGCACAGTAACTAGCAGTGTGCTCCCAATCTCAGTATATAAAGCAGAGGATCTCTTTTCAAATAGCTGTCCCATACCTTGTCTCTTGGGGAGAATGACAGCATTGCGCTAGATCAATGTCCAGCTCTTCTATGACTGTTTTATCATGCTCTGCTGGGGATTATATTTCAGTGAAACAAACCTGATGCCTGCGCATTAGCATAAGTGAGAAAAATAATAAAGGTTTACAGATGAAACTAAAAATCAGTCATTGTGTAAAAACTAATACAGTTCCAATACCATCATTTTTGAGTAACTCTTGAAGGAAAGCTAACCAACCATTATTGCTGTGAAAATATAAAGATTAATTTAATGGTTTTAGAGTATCAAACACGGAGAACTGAAACAATCATCGAAACATTATAACAAGACAGATGAGGTTATGCCAGACCAAATACAACCCAAAGTTTGAAGAATTCTCATGCAGGTTTTTAATGTAAGTCCATCTCTAGAATTTGGTGCTTTATGTTACAATAGAATTAAATGTCACCATTTTCTGTAAAATAATTCATAAAAAGATAATTAATTGTGCTTACTTGTTATGCTGTTTAGTTAAACACACAAAATATGGAGGAACAAATTTTGTACATATTATGTTCTACTCTCTATTACAGCTGTGCAGGCCTATGAAGGCTAAATTTGGCCCAAATGTATTTGCTTGTCCATTCTCAGGCTTTACATTATAGGAGAAGAGGACCGAGATTTTGACAGTGAAGATATTGACATTAGAGTTGTCATCTGAATAAAAAGTGATTGAATTGTCACTGGCAGCTTGTGAGTAAAGTTACTGTAATGTAAGATGGATGTTCTTAGATTACAATAGCATGCAACAACATGCTCTAGAAGAGCAGGATTCAGAGCATCTGAAGATCTATATTTTGCTAATCAACTAAGCCTCCTTTAAATAACTTAGAACACTCAAAAACAGGAAGGTCTGGACATTTCCATGCTATGCCACCCCCAGACAGGCAACCATCTTTGTTCTGCCTGCAAGCAAATGAAAATAATCTCAGGGCTCATCTTCACTGATGGTGGCAGATTTGCTGCTGTCAGATCAGTCTTCCCAATCAACTGATTGGATCTGTGAAGAGGGCATTTCCCTTTGACTGAGCATGCTGAAGAAACCACAGTAAGTAGGCAGTCGAAGGGAGATACGCAAGGTACTATAAGTTCTTTGCATCTCTCTCTTAGACTGCCACCAAAATCCCATTGTGGCATAGACCAGCCCTCAGTTAGACTTTTTTCAAAATCCTGCAGCCCTTGCAGGAAGATGTGGCAAACCATGAGACACTATTAGAAATATGCTGGGCAAGTTAAACTACAAGTGGCTGTTATGGTGTGTCAGAATTAGAGAAGTCCAAATTCTGCTTCATTATGGTCCATGAGCTGGGGTGTATTCTGAAATGTGTCCTCTCTACAGTGCATGATGGAATGCCACTGATATCAGTGGGAATTTTGCATAGAGATCACTTGTAGAATATGGACTACAGATAGTAACTAAATTATTGTCTCATTCATCACTCAGAAAATCCTCCACCCTTTATGTCCATCCCTTTTTCTACCCTTTGTTTCATTTCCTTCTTTGTGGTGCTTTTTCTGTATCTCCCTCCCTTACCCGTCTTTCAGAGTCTCCTCCATCCTTTCTTCTGCATTTCCTTCCCTACAAGGACCGTCAAATCCCAGTGTCGTGGGCTTTGTGCCCATTCCATCTGCTAAAATGATCATGAATTCAATAGTTAAATGTATAATACTATGTCATCATTTGGATTTAGGGTCCATACTCCAATCAGATTGGTAGATAATAAAGGAGTTCATAGTCCTGAGTCACTGTGCCAGGCTGCTTGGAGACTCATGATAACATCATTGCATGCCTTAATGATTTTCCTCTGGAGGAAGTTCTGGAGTCTTTTTGAGAAAAGACGTAGGAAAAAAACAACTCAGTTGGGGTTCTTTGGATATGTTTAAACAGCAAAGAAAATCCCATAACTGGCCTGTTGGGCTTGCAGGGCTCAGCTATGTGGGGATGTTTCATTGCAGTGTAGACTTCTGGGCTCAGAAATCATGAAAGAGTGCCACAACTGAACCAGCCTGACTCAGCTGGCACAGGACAGCTGTGAGGGTTTCTTTGCTGTGTAGACATACCCTTTGACACTGAGTGTGGGTTTTGAATGCAGCAAAAAATAAATATCTTGTATGGAAGGAAGGATTTGTATCTTCTCAACTATGACCCAGGCAAAAACAAAAGATCTGAGAGAAATCGAAGAATTTTTAAATGGGTTTTTCATTGTCTTGTATTCTTTCTCCCAAGTTTTCATAGCCATTTGAGCTAAATAGGTGTTAACAAAACAAAAAATTGTTTTAAAGAGTCTGAATAAAAATGCTCTTTCCCTCTCAGTTTTCAGCTTCTTGTCTTGTCTTATCTGATATCCTAATTTCTCTACTCACTATCATTTCCAGCTTTGTAGACAAGGATTAAATTTTTAAAAAGCAGAAAAATTCATGAAGAACTGCAAAGGTAAAAAAAAGATGCGACTTTACACTGATATTAAGTAAAGTTTTTATATTGATAAAGGCTTTGTCTACTGGTCTGTGCCATGTTTACTTTGAAATGTTAAGTAGCATTTCAATGGAATTTCAAACATATGGTTTTTAATTTTTAATTTTTTGGTTTTTCTGTTGGATTTGTTAGCATAAGGTATCCATATAACAAAAGATAAATACATAGGACCTGTTCCAAATCACACTGAAGTCAATGGCAACTTATTATTGTAATAGCCTAGTTCTTAGTGCATGTGATGCCTCATGCAACTTTGAAAGAGGAGACCACAAAGGCGGTTTGCACTAGCCTTTTTGGATCAGTGATTCTCAGGATGTTCAGTGCTAGCCAGGAAGCAAGGAGAGAATTTAAAGCTTTTCTGAAGCAGTATGTACACTACAGTCAGAGGTGTGACTACAGCACATGTAGACATACCTGAGCTAGGTTTATTTTAGCTAGCACAAATACCAACTGCAGTGATTCTCCCTTGCAGTCAGCTTTCCCCTACATCCCCTGGCCCCCAGGACTTCCAGAGCCAACTTCCGGGAGCAGCACAGCGAGTTCAGACTTGCTGCAAACCACTCCCAGAACACCAAGCTGACAGTGGCGAATTTGCTGCCGTCAGTCTAGACATATCCTAAGAGCAAGCCTTGAGTAAATTTCTCTCCTCAAAATCTTCCCCTAAGGCTGCAATCCCCCTGCACTCTTTCAAGGACATGTTCAGGGACAAATATAAGAAGTCTGGTAAGAGAAAGCACATTAATGAAAATGGCCTTGGGTTCTATAAGATACAAGAATCAAAGATCTCTTTAACTGACATACCACAGTTAGATGTCAGTGTAGCTTTTCTAGCAACAGACATGGCCATACCTTCAGAAGGGGAGTTCTACCCTAAGGCCAAACAGAAGAGCGAATGCCACTCTCAAGAATGATTTGGAAGCCTCTGAGATCATCTTCAAAGCATCCCTAGCAGCTACCTGCTTTACAATGGTTTTTCTTTCCTGGCTGGAAGATCTCAGAGCTCTAAAAAACCGAGGTCATCCTAATTTTGCTCCATTTAAAAAAAAAAAATTCCTAGCTACTGAATTTGTATCTGATGCCTCAGTGGAGGTAATGAGGTTATCAGGCAGGGCCATAGCCTTCAGTTTCAGTAGCCAGATGCCAAGTATGACACCAGCCTAGATGGTGAATATGCACTTTAAGGGATCATATATTTGTCCAAACTTATAGGTTCTTTCCTTTTTGGAGAAAAGCTAGACAATGTGATGACTAACAATTCAACAAAATCCAAGCCATCCGTCTCATCAGCACTAAGTACCCTCAGGAGGCAATACAGACGTGCTTTCTGACAGAGATGATCCTTTTAGCATTCACCCTCAGAGAGGCAGCAGTGAAGAGACAACATATTTTCTAAAGAGAAATAAGGGAGCCAGAGTTTGGGGGGGAAGCCCAGAGGAAGCTCTGACTCCATCTCACCAAAGCCACTTTATAACAAAAACCTTGTTGTAGGCCTCCACACAGAGCTGAAGTTATGATGAATTGTTGCCCATTTCCCAGAGGAATGGTTCTCATCAACCATGGACAAGAAGGTGAGCAAACTAGTGAGTCAGAAATACCTCATCCATTCTTTATCCAGTTTCCCCTCTCCAGTGATCCTGTAAAGTACAATCTGATACAGAACAAAATATCTCAGCTTCTGGAGAATGGAATGATAGAGTTCTCTTCAGAAAAAAAGGTTCTTGGGGATCAATTCTATATTTTTATTGTTCAAGAATGAAGGGGGGGTATTTGAGTCACTCTCAACCTCAAAAGTCTCAACAGTGGCTGAAGAAAGTGAGATTTCAGATGGAGTTTGGCCTCTCCAGTGTCATTCCTGTATCAGGGAGACTTCCTGACATCAATTTATCTTGCAGGTACTTACTTCATATTCCCATCAGACAATGCCGCTACAGGCATTTGAGGTTTGCTTACAGCAGGAAACATTATCAGGACCAAAGGGACCCATTTGGCCTCTCCTCAGCCCCCAGTGTTTTTATAAGCATAATGGTGGTAATAGCTTGCAACCTGAGTCTGGCTATCCCCCTGCACCTCTCCCTTGATGATGTCCTGATCAGAGCTCCATCCCAGGCAGCAGCACACACAGCCACAGCTCAGACCCTGAGTCTCTTCCAGACACACAACTTCAAGGGAAGTTCTTCTTGGAGGGATTCCAGACATGTATTCCACTCAGGCGTGCATCACTCAGTGCACCAAAGCCGGAGAACTTTGTCTAGCAATACTCATTGGGGTGGCACTCACGCCCTCTGGCTTTCATAGCCTATGACTATTTAAAAGGTGCACTTCTGCAACACCTTGTGGGTCATTCTCACCTCCCATAGTTTGAACCAGGGTGTTTTGTGTGGTATATAATCTTTATACTTAGTAGTCCCTTTAGTGTCAGATTAGCTAGATAGTTTGTTTCTGCCTGCTGTAATGCCTTGATTACGTTTCAAGCACTGTCCTTCATGTGGGGTAGTCATCCCCAATAGTGATGTCCCTATGCCAGTTGTTTGGTGTGCCTGGCAGAGAGGTATATTAAGAAAAAGTGGTTGATTTGCTAGTCCTTCAAAAAGAGGATGCAGATGGCTAGAGGCTTATACATGAAGCACCATGTGATGCTGCAATGCATGAGACCTGCTTTGGTGGTGGGATCAGATCATGCAGCTGCTCAGACGCCTGCCACTGTGAAACAAAGAAGGAGTTCTCTGGCACTTTTAAAGACTAACAAATTTACTTATTGTAAGAGCTTTCATGGGAGAAAATCCCACTTTGTCAGATGCTTTGAAGATGGGGAGCTTACAGATTGGGAAGAAAATATATGCAGGGAAGTGTATGTCATAGGATCAGATCAGACTGTTGCAACAAATCAGTTCAGTAGTTTAGATTTAAACACTAGGCAATAGCATGTAGAGGAAGATGAGGTCAAACACCTGTTGTAATGAGAAAAAATCCATATTTACTAGTCTTTAAGAGTGCCACAGAATTCCTTGTTTGTTTTGCTGAACTAGAGTAACATAGGTACCCCTTTGGAACTTGCCACTGAGAGAATCTGATTCTTCTCTATGAAGAAACCATTCTCCATCCTCTCCTTCTTTGAGAAAGAGGACTCATAAAAAAAATTGATCATAGTCACTCTAACACTCAGGACTATTCATCATCCTCTGCAGAGGCGTGCTGGCTGGCCCCAGAATTCCTCAAATACTCAGGATAGAGCAGAACTGTCTACCTGCTCTTCAGCACAGAAGCAAGATCATTGAGGCACCATACCATCAACTTCATTATCATCTGTGGAGCAGCAACAGAGTTCAATACGGACAACATTTGTCTCGAAATTGACCATATTTACACCACAAGCTTTTCAAACAGTTATAGATTTATCCTACCTCACTGTGCTGGACTCACCTGTGATACGGGAATCCTCAGCTGTGGCAATGTCTTCTGTGATTCTTGGAACATCTAAATTGATTACCTCCCAATATGGGCTGCAGCAGGTGTCCTTCCTGATCAGGCTGCAGAGAAAAAGCCCCCACAGACCCCCTCTCTCGGCATCAGTATATCTGTTGGTAGTGTTGTATCTTGACCCTGGAGTCCATGTTGGCTTCTACAGATCTGGGACAGGCCAGAGCTATGAATATGCTACCACCATCTACTTTGATAGCAACATTTATTCCAGTACCAACTGTTAACTGCCTCTGTGCCACTTGTACTCCGAGGCACCTGCTGGTCTGCCTTCTTTAGTACTGATGTGGCCAATGTGTGATACTAGGCTTCCAATGAAAAAGGATGTATGATAGGCTCTTCAGCCATGGCTTCTTCATTCTTTCAGATTGTTTGGAAGGTTTCTCCTTCAAGTTCAGAATCATCTTCTGCTCTCCTCCTTCATGCAGACACTGAGCTCTAAATGTTATACCAAAAAGGGCACCCAATAGAGCACCCCCTAAGAAAAAGAAAAGACTAGCAGGATCTTATTCAGGGGGACAAGGCAATATGCCACATTTATTGTAAATAAGTAAGAATAGCAAAAAGCGCGCGCGCACACACACACAAAGTTCTGCAAGCTGGTGTGATGTAATTACCAGTCCTTTCATGTGTTGCTTGAGCCAGCCTAGTGGCTAACTAGGCTGGGCACAAGGAGGGAGCCAGGCCTCTGTCAGTCATGATCCGATGCTCCAAGATGTCAGTTGCAGAATGAGACCCCAAAGTTTTCATGCTCTCACCCATCTTCTATACTTGCAGGCCTTCATGTAATTCTGTGGGATTTGCTGTGTCATGTAGCCTCAGGGTTCCTGTGAGATCATTGGTCACCAGTCACTTGCAGACTTGATTGTATTTTGTTCTTTTCTTTCTGGGGTGGCTCCTTCTGTTTGCTTTAATGAGATGTCTGCATTGTTCAGCCAGTTAGATGGTACTTATGGTTCCTCAGGACAGGCTGGCAGTTGAGACTGGCCTTTTCACACACACGCCCTTCATTCACACACCTTGTTCACACATTTAAAAGAACATATACAGCATATGCCAAAACCAGATTTCATCAAGTATCCAAAATGAAGTACATTGTTTAAGCAGGAGTTCCAAACTGACAATATGGAGTCTTGCTGGACATTGGTCACAATGTCCATTACACAGGGTTACAGTTATCTGTCTGTGCTCCACATAAAGTCCTTGAGACCTTTGGAGGATCACCATTGTTACTGAGACTGGCACAACTCTCACAGTATGAACAGCGGTTTTTGAACTTCCATCCTACTAACTAGAGATGTTATATCTGTTTCCTTGGAGTCATTCCTTTGATCTTCAAGGACTCAATTCAATTCCCAGCTCATTACAGGACACAATCACTGAATCCTCCCACTATCTCATTGCCTCACCCAACTAGACTGAAGACATAGACTGAAGTTGCTTCTTCTGGGCTGATTCAATCTGACCCTATATTGTAGGAGCAAGCAGGATCCCAACAGATCTCAGTGGCCTCACTTTCTTCTTTATCTTCCTCATTGCCTTTGTTGAAAAAACTTTGTGGCATGCCACACACAGAAGTACACTAACAAGTGGTTCATGAGTGATCCAGATAAAAGGGAACTTGAACCAGAAGGCAAACAGGCTCAGCACAGGGTTAACAATTCCAAGTGGTACCTGAATCAGGAGGTCTTCAGTGTAGTTATGCGAATATGCAGTCTTCTTGCAGCCAACCTGTTCACACCTTATGTGAATGAAAAGAAACTAAATATTTCACCAGGGAGACAGACCCCAGATCCATGGCCAGAGTTGTCTTATAACATAGATGGCTAAAGGACCTCCATTATAATTTACCCTTCCCACACCTAGGAAAGGCAGTCCAGAAAGTAAAGTGAGAGCAGAACACAGCAATGATGTTAACTCCCTATTGCTCTAGGATACCTTGGTTTTCAGATCAGAAAGAACTGAAATTGGGACTTCTACTTCAGCTTCTGTGGAGATTGGACATTCTCTCACAAGGTCCTTTCTTCCATCCAGACCCAAAGTAGCTTCAACTAATAGCCTGGCTATTGAGATAGAAACACTAGTATTGCTGGGCAACTACATCAAAGTCACTAGGGCTTTGCTTTGGTCTCTAGGATAATGATGATCCAGATTCAGCAGCTGGTTCCCATGTCATGGTGCCAATCCCAGAAATCCATTCTGGATTTTTTCCGAGAAGGCTTTGGGACAGGTGTTTCAGCCCAGCACCATAGCATGGAAGGTATCTGCTCTTAGTGTTCAGAATTCACAGGCTTCCTGCCAGAAAATCCCCAGATTACAAAGGTTTCTTAGATCAGTCTGGTTAGCCAGGCCAGTGGTCAGTCGAGAGCCTTGACAAGTAATCCCTTCAAACCTCTGACTTCAGGGTCAGAATTCTGCCTGTTCATCAAATCTTTCTCTTTCTCCTGCTCACTTCTCCAATAACTGTCCCTTCATCTATTCCCTGCTCACTATTTCCCAAAAGTCCAAAATTCTAGGATACAGTGGGCTGCAGAACAGAAAATTTCCTTCTGATAATTTCCTTTCAACTACCAACATTTCCCTTAGTTCCACCCACTAAGGACAGCCACCATCAGCTAAAGATCAGATACTAAGAATATGTCTACACTGATGATGGCAAAATCGCCACCGTCAGCATGATCTTCTGGGTGCGACTCAGCAGTGAGTCTGAACCCACTGAATCACACTGGAAATTGCTTCAGCAGCTCCAGCCCCGGAACTGGAGTTGCTGAAAGCCAACCACAAGGCATCTGCAGTCGGTTTCCCCTAGTATGTATTGGCAGCTTAGAAAGGTGTCAGCAGATATGCAAGGTATTTTATGTACCTTGCGTATCTGCTGTCTCCTGCCACCAAGAAGCCCTGTAAGTATAGGCTAGAGCTCAGAGACCAATGTGACCATTTTGCCTACTGTGCATAGGTTGTTACCTCAGGAGTATTTGTTAATATTGGTAAACCGGTATTTTCACAGCTTTGGACAAACTCATTGTGAGCAAGTGAGAGAAAGGGAGGCATGGGCAGGGGGTGCAACAACAAATCTTTGATCTTTCACTACAAGCTGAAGAGTTGTAGAGCTGTTAAGCAGGAAAGTTGTTGGTAAGAAATTTTTCCATAGTTAACCGTGAGATCCAAATAATTTTGATTCAATGTGATCATCTTGACAAAACTTTCTGGAAGCAGTATTGTATCAATAAGCCTATAAATAACATTCTCTTGATCTCTTCAGTAAGTTTTCCTTATAAGTTTGTGAGATATTTTTTCTGGCTTTGACTTATAGCCTGCAACATCACTGACAAATGCAGATATGGAGTAAAGATGCTCAGGGCTTTAGAACTTATTTTTCTTGTGAAGTCTAGCTAAGCAGTAGGCTAGAGCTCTTTCTGGAAAAAAAACTACTTGGGAAATTTATTGTAGTAGCATATTTTTTCTGTGTACCTTGTTTGTTTAAATTGTTTTTTCAGTTTCTTTTTCTGAAAAAAAATCACATCTTTAGAAGAGAAGTACATCCTACTTTTAATACAGTTGATGTATTACAGTGCATTTTATTGGTAGCTCGAATTGAGGGCAAAAAATATGATCTAATGTTTTAAAAAGAAGCTTTGATAGTACAGAAAATGTTCAAGAACATTTTTCATTACATTGTTCATGTTGTATTACTTTCTTTTGCCAGTTTTGTTAATTATCAAATAATATTTATTGTTTAATCAAAAGTAGTCTCTGAAGTGTGTATTTGCTCTCCCCACCTGATATTTCATTGATAGCAGCAGTATGTTAAATGCGTGATTGACTACTAAAATTTAGCACTAGCACTTGACTAGCTCTTTTCATCTTCAAAACTTAATTGCAAAGCAGTTTCTATTGAATATTTCTACGTAAAAAGAATAGTTTGTCATAATCAAAGGATTGTGACTTCACTGCAGGATCAAGTAAAATGAAAGAGATTGGGCAGTGAGGGATGGTCAGGACAACACAGTTACTGGCAGAATAAATTGCTTTCTGTTTTACAGTTTTGAGCCAAAGTCCAATAGTATAATCTGCTTTGAGTTTGCCGTGTCCTTAATGATTTATATCCTAGTCATATTCTAGTTAAGAAAGAGTGAAGCACAGTGAAGGAGTTGATTTGATCCATTTAAATTGCTTCAAAGATAGCTCCTTCAGGCTTACTGTAACTGAGATAGTATTAATTTTTGTTGTTTCGGTACTTGTTTTACTGGTATCTTTAGTCATTATTGTCAGGAGATTAGCGCTATTAGTAATAAAGCCTCCCATAATAATAATTGGACAAATTCTCCTGTGTTACGCCATTGTCAATTTGAACAATTCCATTAAAGTCCATGGATTTAGCCCTGATTGCCATGATGTAACTAGGAGCAGAATTTGGTCCTAAATTCACTCTCTGCCAGGTGTGTGATTAAATGGTCTGCAAATTTTAATCCCCTAATCCAGTCCCTAGCTCTCCAAGATGATATTTTATAATAGATGAACTGAGTCATTGTATTATACCACCCCTGTGCTGTCAGAACTCCTCTCGTGCCGCTCTGAGCCAGTCATCTCTTTGCAATTAAAGCACCAACAAATTACAATTTTCCCTGCTTCCCAGTCCTCTAAAACCACAGAAACTTTAAAATACCTTCAAAATTTCTATCTTCATTATTGTGTCAATAGAGGTCATTGACCAAAAAAAAGTGTCTATTTAAAAGTGAGGCTTCCCCTTAAGCAAGAAAGATTGTGTTGCAGAGGGGTATCCATGAAATATGTGAAGTAATGGCCAAGAGTTATTATGAGCAGCGTTTTAGGAATGTCTGTGTGTAGATGTGTATGTTTTATTTCACATTGTCCTTACCTTGCTCTGTAAGGATGACGGATAGCCTCACTATGTGATTTTCTGGCTTTTAAGAGTGTAGTTTTATTTATTTTTTATGACCAGCCTCACGCTTGTTAAATGTAATTTTTGCTTCATATAACATAAAAAAGCCCATCTCCAGTATGTTGTCCCATGAATTAAAAGAATGACTGGACATAAGGTGAGAAATCTTTTTAAAACATACATTCACATTAAATACTTTGACTATCTCAGTAAAGGGGGTCCCATGGGGTCATTTTTGATGCAGCACAAGTATACCGTTTCTGCTCTTCTGAAATATTTTTTTGGGGGTTTATACTGAGCTTATATAAAGGCATATTGCATAAATAAGGGCTTAGTTTGTACATTAGCATTTTACATCTTGGATTCTTTCTAAATCCTTCCTTTTGCCAACCTGACACTGAACAGATCTCTATTGATTTCTGCTACATGTGTTTATGGTGTTTATTTTGATATGTTTGGGATTAAAAACAAAATTAACAAGCATAATCAATTGTCTCAGTGATAAAAAATGGTGCTTTAGTACCCTTAGTTACATTCTTCAAGGGGGAAAAAGAGACTGAAGGAGATGTTATAATAAAGGAATCGATTTATTCAATCATTGGGTATAAAAACATTAGCCCTGGGAAAGAGCCTTCCTCTCAGAGCTTTAGCTGCCCAGTCTCACTTGTGTGGCACAAAATGATTTGCATTTTTAGAGAAATTTCATGTCTTCAGTGAGCTCTAGTGAAACATGAATAAATTGCTTTCTTTTCTTCTTTTTCTGACTTTATGAAGCTGAATCCATTAGGGGCTGAGTCGAAGTGTAATGAAATAAAGGCAACAACTGACATGATGGAAACCCTGGATTAGGTTTCTTACTAGTCCAAGCTCAGCTGTCATGGCCTACATGTCAAGTTAGTGGTCTTCAGGGAGGCCCATGAGTACATGTGGATATTTTTTTTTAACTGCTACATTACAACTGGTCTCCAAAGCAGCCAGAAATTAAATAGAGAAGCAAAGATTAAGAATTAGATAGAGACACAGCAAGCAGTTCACCAGAGAGAGTTGGAGTCAGGCAAATAAACCTTTCCAAGCTTGCTAACTCATTTCAGTCTGCTAGGCAGGCCTGCTTGTGACCTACCTTGCTCCCTTTGTGCATACTGAATTTACGTGATTGCTTAAGATGCATGTAAGAGATACTCACTGTTGATATTACTGAGTACATTGGCCTGGCTTTGCACTAAAGCAATCCACAGAGTTCAGTACAAGCGAACATCATTCATGTTGGGAAGAGCACTGTCAGAGGTTAGCATTTTAATTCTTCAGTGTTACAGTTTCTGAAATATTCTTGTTAGTTGGTTCATAATCTGACATTCGGTAAAATAAAAACTGGACCTAGAAGAAATGGAAGTAAGATCGCTAGTTTTATTTTAAATAAATACATTTGCAGATCAGGGGTCTGTACAGACTTTACTACTGAGAGAGATGCTATTTTCTAGATCCATCTCTGTGAAATATCCCTACTTTTGCAGTAAAAAGCCTCGCTAGAAGATTTAAGCCACAAAGCAGGAGCAGACATATTTTAAAAAAGCAATAATTAAACTTTTCTTGTCTTGGGAATTTCAGGATGGGGTTAGATTATGTTTGACCAGGACATGAAGGAGAATGGAACAGACACAGGATGGATTTTAAAGCAGAAAAAGCTGCCGCTGAAGCTGATCAGAAACTTTCCAACGCACTGGTTTTCTATCACAAAACACAAATTCATGAAAATCAAAACATTCTGTGGGAACATGACAATTATGACAAAGTTCTAACGGAAACCAGACGAAGTCCCAACAGCAACCCGCTTGGCTTCTTGCCAGCTCTCACCTACCTCTGCCATCACTCCACACCCAAGCTAGGCAGCTCCAGACAGTTGACATTGTGGGCTGCCCAGGAGTCCTGGGAGCCCAGGTTCCACAGCAATTTACCTGTGAGACAAAGGAGGCAGGACCAGCATTTTTGGAAAGTTTACATTCCATAGAAAGTTTTGCATTTCTAGATTTTCGTTCTGAATCTAAACAGCTACATTTTTTTCAGAAATGAGAAAATGTTCATGTGACAGAAAATCTAGTTCCTACTCTGTTCAAAATGCAACTATATTAACTTTAAGAAGGTTACCCTCCCACACAGTGTTCCCTCAACAGCACATAACAAATAGTCACAGTTGGCCCTCCTCAACTGATACATGTAGTTCAAAGCACCTCTGAATCTGATAACCCTCTCTCTGAGGGAGGGTACACAAGAGGGGTACTTTAGTCTGTCAAGACTTAGTCCCCCTACTTCTTTTCTGTCAAATTAAGTCCATGAATTATCTCCTGGATCTCCTTTGAGGCTCTCACCCTCACTGAATGCTGGTTCAAGTTGCAAGGAAATAAACTCACTTACAACTCCTTTCCTTATTCTTTATTAATGTAAAACAAGGCCACTAAGATACTGCAAGGAAGGTTTAAAAAGTCATCAGACAGCCTCCCTACCTTGACATTATTGCTAATCTTGACCTCGTGTACAGTAGGGAAAATTCACTTTCTGATCTCAGAACTGGGGATCTGGTCAGACATGCAGCATTTTGGAAATACAGTTCAAACTGTTATGGGGTAGGGAGGCTGGAGCAGCAACTGTAACAGAATAGTGGCTGTGTGCCCTGAAGTTTTCACACACACCAAAGGGAGGGGAAATCAAGTCAGGTCCCTCCTCCTGCCACAACTTAACCAATGGCAACAGGTAGATGTGAAAAAGTCTCTCCTCCCACTGATTCTCTGTCCACCCAGGCTCAATTTTTGTGTGACTTCTGGGTGAGAAAAGGGTCACAGACCAGACAGGCCTCTCTTCTCAGGACCCAGGGATTTTCCTTCCTCAGCCAGGCTGTCGCATTGAGACTGTTCTCTATGGGTTCTGATATACCGTGGTTAAAGGGTAATTTGAGGGGCCCTGGAAATTTCCTAACCTCTAGGCCCTCTTCCTGTATTATCTGGGCCCCCTTCATGAATGGGTGGGCTGAATTTTTCTAGATTCTGGAATCTGAAACCTGGAAGTCTGACCCGTCAGATCTGTGGGCCCAGAACTATGTTCTAAGGCATTCTGGCTTACTTTGACACTTGCCTATCCTGCTGTCCTCACCATAGTATGGGACTGTTGGTGAGGGGTGGGAATTCATTTTGCATTGCATAAATACATCTGTTTACCTTGTGGATGTCTCTAGAACAAACATTGTGATTTATGTGACATAATTTGAAGAAAATGTTACTTGTTAGAGTAATACATTTCAAAAAGCAAAAAGTTCTTTTGTTCCTGTTTAAAATATGGAGGGCGAGATCCTCAGCTAGCATAGATCCATTGGTGTCAGGCTGAGAACATGGGCCAAGCATAGTTTTGACACAGTGTTTATTTTTAAATTCTGTTGCTTGCTTACATGTCCTTAAAAAGTTCTATAGTACTGTAATTTGCTCAAGTAGCTCACAAGTCACATGCAGACTGCTAATAAACAGAACATTCATCTCCATTTTTCAAAGTAATCTTTTTTTCCTGTGAAACTGTTTTTCATAAAGAGATTTGGATTGACTGACCTAAAGGCTGGAGGCTTCTCTTTATCCAGAGAGAGAGAAAAAGATGAGCTGTGACAGTGCAGACTTTCTCACACTGTCCCACCAAGCTACCTCACCCTTGATCTGGAAGAAAAGCCTCACTAAATCCCAAAGCCTAAACTAACAAACCCAAAAATACTAAACTGCACCAAACAAGGAGTCCTGTGGCACTTAAAGACTAACAAATTTATTTTTTTGCATGAGCTTTCATGGGAGAAAATCCCACTTCGTCAGATGCTTTGGAGATGGGGGAACTTACAGAATGGGAGGAAATAAATGCAGGGAAGCGTAAGTCATTGGAACAGGTCAGACTAACAGCAAATCAAAACAGTTGTAAAGATTCAAACACTGGGGAATAGTATACAGAGGGAGATGAGGTCAGATCACATGTTGTAATGTTAGAAAAATCCAACGTCACGATTATCTGAAGCAATGCAACCAAATTGGCAAATGAATTCAACTGCAGTAGCTTCTCTTTGAAGCTTTGATTTAGTACATCTGTGTGAGCACAAAAATTAACAAATCGTTAATGGAGTGATCACAAAGATTGAAATGCTGACCCACTGGTTTTAGGCTGTTGTGATTTCTGATGTCAGCTTTATACCCATTTATTCTTTTCTGCAGAGACTGTCCTGTCTGTCCAATATATGTCAGAAGGGCATCTTGTGCATGTGATAGCATAAATCACATTGGTGGATAAGCAGGTGAATGACCCTTTGATGGAATAGCTGGTATTATTAGGTCCTATAATAGTGGCTCTTGTGCAGATATGGGGGCAAAGATGGCAGCATGGTTTGTTACAGGGATACGTTCCTGTTTTATGGTTCTGTTGTTAGGTCAGTAGTTGCTGGTAAGTATCTGTTTACTCTCTCTAAGCAAGAAGAGGTCTGTCTCCCAAGGCTAGAGTGTGGGATTGTCTTGTAGAATAGGCTGGAGATCCCTGAGGATGTGTTGTAGAGGTCTGACTTGGGGGTTGTAGATAATGACTAGAGGCATTCTGTTGTTTTCTTTCTTGGGCTTCTTCTGTAGTAATTGACTTCAGGGTACCCATCTGGCTCTGTCAGTCTGTTTCTTCAGTTCCCCAGCTGGGTACTGTAGTTTTAAGAATGCTTGATAGAGATCCTGAAGGTGTCTGTCCTTATCTGAGGAATCAGAGCAAATGAGGATGTATCTTAGGGCTTGGCTGTAGACAATGGGTCGTGTGGTGTGTTTAGGATGAAAGCTCGAGGGATGTAGGTAACTATACCGATCAGTAGCTTTTTGGTATAGGGTGGTGCTTAAGTATCCATCCCTAATTTGTACTGTAGCACCCAGAAAGTGGATTTCCTGTGTGGAGTGTTCCAGGCTAAGTTTAATGGTGGAGAGGAAACAGCTGAAATCTCATTGGAAATCTTCAGGGGCATCTCTACCATGCATCCAGATGATGAAGATGTCATCAATGTAGTGTAAATAGAGGAGAGGTGCTTTGGAATGCGACTTGAAGAAATGGTGTTATAGGTCAGCCATAAAAATGTTGGCATATGATGGGGTCATGTGGGCACCCATAGCAGTGCTGCTGACTTGAAGGTATAAATTATCCTCAAATCTGAAATGATTGTGGGTAAGTGCAAAGTCACAAAGTTCAGCCACAAGGTGTGCTGTGGCATCATCTGGTATGGTTCTTCTAATCGCTTGTAAAAATTAAGGACCTACCTATCTTTTTTAACAGTATATGCTGCCGTGTGGGGTCTGATTAAGAGCATTGGGTCTAATCTCACCATCTGGTGAGAAGATCAGCCAGGGAATCGTACAGGTGTACATCTCCACAAAGTTCACCATGCAGAGATTTCTTATCCATTGTTCTCTCTGGGTGGTGAAGGATGCAAGGCCTGCCTGCAAACATGGGTCTTGGTCTCCACAGTATCTCATTATTTTATATGTATACAGTTTGTACTACCAGAGAACCTAGGACCCAAAGACATTGACCAAGACCTTATTGTGCCAGGCACTATACAGACACAGAACGAAATGATAGTTTCTGCCATATGAAATTTACATCTAAGTGTAAGACGAGATAAGACATAGAAGGAGACAGAGTACAAGGAAACAGTGAAAGATAGTGGTCTCAGTACACTAGTTAGCTAAGTGTTGTCATGAATTTTGTAGGCTGCAAGGCAAAAGAATAGTTTAAGGAGGCTTTTGAAGGAGGATAATAAGATAGTTTGCAGATGCTTACAGAGAGCTCCTCCCATGCATAACAGAGAGCACAGGAGAAAGCGTTCAATCTATTCAACTTAACAAAGAGAAGATGAACAGGTGACTTTGATTACAATCTGTCAGCATCTACATGGGGAGCAGATATTTAATAGTGGGCTCTCCAATCTAGTAGAGAAAGGTATAGCATGTTCCAATGGCTGGAAGTTGAAGATAGGCAAATTCAGACTGGAAATAAGGTGTATATTTTTAACAATGAGAGCAGTTAACTATTGGAACCATTTACCAAGGTTGCAGTGAGTTCTCTATTGCCATCACTGGCAATTTTTAAATACCTTCCAAAAGGCATGCTTTAGGAATAATTTAGGAAAGTGCTATAGCCTATATTGTACAGATGGTCAGCTGAGATGATCAAAATGATCCCATCTGGCCTTAAAATCTATGAATCTAGGTACTTCTATGAAAATTTAACAAATAAGCAATGAAGTACCTGTCATCATTGGGAGAGTTGAGGCAGGTTCTTCTGTATTCACCTTCAGGGTCTTAGCTTCTCTGTAACTACTAACTTCCTTATGAATCATATAATTATAGAAGTTATGGGTTGGAAGGGACTGCAGGAGATCATCTAGTCCAACCCCAATGCCGCACCACTATCTTCAAAGGAATGTCTAGACGAGGTTTCATGGGAAAGAAATACAACTTTAGAGATGTATGATTTTCTATCCTTTGCTCTATGGGGCCTGTTGGAAGATGTTGCATATCCTATCTGCCCATCTGAACCCACAAACAGCCCTTTGCAGATTCTGGTAGGATATTGTTGTGAAGGTGACAAATCCTTCTTCTATAGAAAAGGAGAAAAATCTGTGCATGAATCTTAAAGGAAGAGGTGGGTTTCTGCAGAGGGTAACTTTCTCTCCCAAAGAACTCTCACTCATTTGTCAGGATTCTGCCTCTGCTTCAAAAGTGTCATTGTCTTCTACCTGCTTCTTCCACACCTACTTAAGCTGAATGGATGTGCTCAGGGCTAAGACTGCTTGAAAGATATAAAGCTCACAAAAAACTCTCCTTGGCATTCTCTTTTGTACTAGCATCAATAAGAATTTTTTTTGTTTCACCAGCTTCTGTTTCTGAAACCAGAAGATACCTTTGGCTAATATCTTGAGAGAGAAATTCCTGGGCAGAACACTAATTTCTGTTGTCCTCCGAATACCCAGATGGCAAACAATTTGGAAGCCATTGGGAAAAACAGTCACTAGAGATGCTAAAAGGAGGAAGTGTCTGCCTTCAAAAAGGCAGAAGTATATATAATTGTAGCAGAGTAGGGCAACCTTGAGAGGCTAGCAAACTGTGGAGCCACATTTTAAAAAGCAATAATAGAATAACTTTTCTAGAACAGAAGACTCTCAATGAGACTGCACAGAACACTAGATGTAAAAGCAAAAGAAAGTTAAATGAAGGACATCTATTTTAAATTTATGTTGAATTATAATGTTCACTACATTTGAAAATCAGGATGGTTAGAAAGTACAATTCAGCAACAGCAAATGTTAAAAGAATTAGCAATGAGATCTTCCTCATCTTGAGGCACCTCAAAGGGGCTGCTTTTCAGTACTCAACAGTTTCCAGTAATCAGATCCCTTGAAGCCATCACACACTAAGAACCCAAAAATTAACCCCAGAAATCAGCTGTGTTATTTTGAAAATCTTGACATGTTATGGCTGATGATGTATCTCCCATTATGACTTTAAGATATAAACCCAGTTTTGAATGGTTGCTTTGTCTGATTTTATTTAGTTGTTTATGGTTTTAGAAAAGCCCAGACTCAGCACAATATTTATGAGTTAAAAGTAAGTTATTAAAGGTCATGCACAACTTTGAAACATAGTTGTATATTAAATGCATAAGGTTGGTTTGGATATGCATGGGCAGGGAAAGGAAGCCGTCAAGTAAGGAAAGATTTGTATCCTGTTAGGCCATCCCATCCTAATAAAAAAAAATAGTACTTTCTTTTCTGTTTTCGTGGTCCCAAGAGTATTTCCACTTAAAAGAACATAAAATAAATCCTGCTTCTAATTCATAAACCTGCCCCCAACCGTTAAACCTTTAATCAAATAAACCTACCTGTTCAATATACCTGCCATAATTTGTTTAGGGTTCCCATCTGTACTCATAAAGACTCGTTCATTGCCTTGTATAATAGATAAGCTCAAAAGAGAACCAAATAAAGCATTTTTACAATCTAAATTAAACAACTTTGTCTAATGAAAGTAGAGATGTCTCCTTCCTAACTAGGCTGGAATTCCTAAGGGTCTTGTATTTACTTTATTTATTTATTTATTTATTTATTTATTTTGAACAAATTGGCCAAGGAGGATCTGAAATCTAAGTTAACTGAGCTGACTCTGTTGTTTCTCTTTTTCTGTCTGCTCACCAATTCTGAAATATGCACAAGTGGGCCTGCAGTTGATTGTATTAAAGTAAATATTCATCCACAAACTTATAGTAAAATACAGCTGGGTAATTTCACTTCCCTTTCCCTACCCCACCTTCTTGTATCTCTGATGTTCAGGATTCATCTCTATTGTATGTGGCTCTTAAAAATACCTATGATTAATAAATACTGTGATTCACTAGCCTGCCTCATTTGTACTGTTTCCCCAGTGGGAGCATTTGCCTATGTTAGAATCTAGAGATGCTCCATGATTACTGTGCCTGGCAGAACAGTAAGATGTTTTCAGTCTTGTGTGATATTCAGGTTTTAGTGGAAAATAAAATTAAAGCATCCACAAAATGGAAACTCTGCAGATAAAAATCTCCTTTTTATTAAGCAGTGGAACTGTGTATATGTATGTATGGGGTGGGGGAGAACCTAATCAGCAAACATTTTTCACTAAAAATACAATTTGGGGCAAATATTTAAATTAAAACTATCTGATTAATGGTACTATTACTACTCCTCTATTTTTTTTTTTTTGGTAAGAATAAAGACAATACACTTCAACCATTATATTTTATTACTAGTATTGTTAACCTAGTAAAAATTACATAGCAACAATTTAAAATGGGAAACAGAAATATGTGTTACATAGAGCCCTACAAATCCACAGATATTCACAGACCATTTTTGTGCATCATGGAGCAGCTGTGGATGCAAATTTTGTTTCCATGCAGGGCTCTATTTATTTTGAACATGAGAAGTTATTTTCTGTTTTGCAGAATCAGTTACAGGTATTTATTTTAAATACCCTTTACCTTCTGGATAAGGATACAGTACTCTTAGCAAATCACTATATGGTTCTCAGTCACTTCACATAGCTTAAGAGAACGTGTAGCATTTTTACATTGTATGATCAACTTTTTGACAGTGCAGGGCCAGCATAGCTAATGGAATAATAGCCTGCAGGGTCCAGCTAAATGATATACGAATATAATCAACCTTTGTGATGACTATTCAAAAGTAATCCCTTTAGCTTTCAACTGCAACATATATTTCAACAAGGCAAAGCCATATGAAGAAAATCTCTGCAGACTACACTGATACAATATGGCCTTCATATCCCCACAGTGTGTTTGCTGCTCATAGTGAGTTTTAAATTTAAGGTAATGGCTACTGTATATTCATGTGAGCATAGAACAATACGTTTGATTTGTTGGAGAAACGTTACATTAGCTACCAAGGGTCCTATTCAGTAAACTTTGACACAACCCTTATATACAGTTTACTGCTTTCTTTGAATAGAATGTGCCTTATAAAAATGCTTTGCATGCCCAAATTATACAAATTCATTAATCTTTATATTCATAAAACCACCAGTTACCATTGCCTCTATTTAAAGGATACCACTCCTGATACATGTCTAAAAGCAGAAGCCAAATCTGCTTTTAAAAATAAAGCACTCAGTTAAATTTGATTGATTGGGATAGAAAAAATTGGAAAATCTTCCGCAAGTGTAAGAGACGCGTCCATTGCTGATGGTAGTATTATTTGGTATAGTATTTGTATTTCTGCTTCGCTACAACATTCTACAGCTTATAACTCAGAACAGCTTCATGACCTTTCAAACGGCAAGAAATTTTTAGATGAAAATAATGGGTCATATATCTTATCATTTGGATTAAGCCAACTGATGACATACCATAATCTATCGTAGGTGAGTTTTGGAGAGAGTTTAATGAAGAGCCTATAATACATACACAGCTGACAAAAAATGCAATATGTGCTAATAGTGAATTAAATTATGTGGAATACATTGTATCAAATGAAATTACATATAATGAAATTGCAGTGACTTGCCTTATATTAGTGCTTTGTAAGTGTAATGTGTAGCAGTGGTGTAGGAACTCAGATAGAAACAGTAACATCAGCTGTTGATAAATATAGATGTAGACACACACAGCAACACATAGATATGTTGTCATATGTGTGCGTATGTATTGGTAATACAATAACACCATTGTTTATTGTTCTTTGACATACTGAACTTGAATATTTTAAGCACTTCCTGTCATTTAGTAACAAAAGATGCCAACATGCAAGCAACTTTTGTTTAGTTCCAATCCCGATATCATCCAGTTTGTGGGTTGCTGTTTACTTGTTTTTTACTCTGAGGTGCATTTTGTTTTGCTTCTTTCCCCATAAGCAGAGTAGCAAATAAATAAAAACGTATACATAAAATTCTTTGTAAATAGCAGTCTCTTCTCCTCCTTCCCCTGCCCCTCAAAATGTCTTTTCTTCTTTTTGGCTAGGAGTATACCCCACCAGGCAGAAGGGCTATTAAGAATTCTCATCTTATTATTATTTGTCTATCATTAAGTGCCAACAATCTTTCAACACACAAAGAACTTTTCTATCTTGCAGTGTGTGCAGTCTACTCTATAGCCAGATGTCACATTTCATTTTCATTAAAAATTTCTGAATGCAGTTTCTGGTGTTTGGGTGAACACTTGTCCTCACTGAAGTCAACTGGATTTTTACTTTTCCAGAGGGGTAGCCATTTTAGTCTACGTATAGCAAAAGTACTGAGAGTCCTGTGGCACCTTAAAGACTAACAGATTTCTTCGAGCATAAGCTTTTTTGGGCTACAACCCACTTCGTCAGACAAAGCATCTGACGAAGTGGGTTGTTGTCCACGAAAGCTTATGCTTGAAGAAATCTGTTAGTCTATAAGGTGCCACAGGACTCTTGCTACTTTTGGATTTTTACTATTGACTTCAGTGCAGCCAGAATTTTAAAGTTCTATGCACACTAATGGTGCTAGACAAATAATTAGCCATATTTTCAAAAGAGCTCAATTCGCATTTATTCATACAATGAAATAGCTAAATACTCAAAAGTGTTCAGCTCTCTGCAGCTGTCACTGAGGGCAAAGGGAGCTTTTAGCTATGTCTACATTACAGGGCTCAGTTAAGTCGACTTAATAAGGTCTACTTAAAGTTGACTTTAAGTAGACCTTATTAAGTTGCCTTAGTGAGGCCACATTTCATTAAGTTGATTTCATAAAGTCCACTTAAGCCAGGGGACTGGAGTCGACTTAATAAAGCCAACTTTAAATGGGTCTCCTGGCTTAAGTCAACTTTATAAATTCTACTTAAATGGCCCCACTGTACTAAGTCGACTTTAATAAGTCAACTTTAATGGGCACGTTGTGTTAAGTTGATTTTAAGGGCAGGCGATATTAAGTCGACTTAAGCACTTAATAAACTCCAAATGTGGCCAGGGCATTGCTTAAGTCAACTTAAGCCTCCTTAAATTGACTTACTCCCATAGTTTAGACGTAGCCTTTGAGAGTGAAGATGCTCTGAAAATATATCATAATCACTGATAAAGAAGCAAATATAATAAATCAAAAACATCTTACTACATTACCAGGCCCCTCTTTTTCAGTTTTTTATTTTGCTTAAAATTTCCTAGTAATTTATTGGTCTTATTACAAAAGCTTTAAAATGGGTGAAAATCAATGCAAACAATTAACTTCACAGTTTTTTGGATTGATGTTGAGGACCAAAACAAAGCCAACAGGTTAACAAGCCACCATTTCTCCTTCCCAAATGGGAAATCTGATCTACATGCTTCTGGTACTTCTTTTTTCAGTAAAACAACCAAACAATGAGTATGGTGGCACTTAAAGACTAACAAATTTACTTTTTGCATGAATTTTTTTGGGAGAAAATCCCACTTCATCAGATGCTTTGAAGATCTTAAGAGGTAGTGTTTTTAAGTCAACTTAAGCAAGTGCTTAAGTCAACTTAATATAAGCCCAGTGTGGCTGCAGGAGTCTGTAGCTCAACTTAAGCTTCCTTAAGTCAACCTAAGGCTGCAGTGTAGACATACCCATAATTAGTATTTTTCAGCTACTCAGGTGGCCCAAAATTAAGTGAAAATAGTTTAAAGCCACATGATAGCTTTTGTAAAACCCATGAAATTCTAGGGAAAAAAATCAGTAAAATCTGAAAACAAAAGGGCATGTGTGAAACACACGGCTATGTCTGGCCATCTGTATGTAACCCCTGTGGGGTCTTAAAGAGCATGGTTCCTTTAAATCTTTGCCCTGTGGAGGAGGGACTGATTGTCCTGAAAAGAGAGTGTGCAGCTGAGTGGAAGGGGCTGCAGCCAGAGAGCCTGGGAGAGAAGCAGCCAGAAAGGAGCAGCAGAGAGAGGCCCTGCCTGAAGCCAGGGAGGAAAGAGCGGCTGACCTGGGACACCAGGCCAGCACCCACAGCAAGACACTGTGCTGGGGAGGATCCCCAAGGACAGAGGTGAACCCAGTGACTGGCCATCTGGAGGCGTGAGGCCATGAGTACAGGGCCTGGGACTAAGGGAGAGACTGTAGTTAGTTAAGTGGGGAGGGTGTCGCTCTGTGGTTGCAGAGAGCAAAAGAGACATTGCTGGGAAAGTTGCTGGCACCAAAGACGACGAGGAGCTGCTGGACTGAACTGGAGCTGTGCTGAGACTCCTGAACTCAGGGTGCAGATACAGAGCTCACTGTGTTACAACAAAAAGGGCACCCAGGAGAGCACCCCACAATAAAAAGAAAAGACTAGCAGGATCTTATTCAAGGGGACAAGGCAATATGCCACATTTATTGTAAATAAGTAAGGATAGCAAAAAGCAGTAACACACACACACACACACATATATACAAACACAAGAAGTTCTGCAAGTTGGTGTAGTGTAATTACCAGTCCTTTCATGTGTTGCTTGAGCCAGCCTAGTGGCCAGCTAGGCTGGGCACAAGGAGGGAGCCAGGCCTCTGTCAGTCATGATCCGATGCTCCAAGATGACACTTGCAGAATGAGACCCCAAATTTTTCATGTTCTTACCCATCTTTTATACTTGCTGGCCCCCATGTAAGTCTATGGGATTTGCTGTGTCATGTTGCATCATGGTTCCTGTGATATCATTGGTCACCAGTCACTTGCAGACTTAATTGCATTTTGTTCTTTTCTGTCTGGGGTGGCTCCTTCTGTTTGCTTTAATCAAAGATGTCTGCATTGTTCAGCCAGTTAGATGGTACTTTGTGCTTCATCAGGACAGGCTGGCAGTTGAGACTGGCCCCTTCACACACCCACACCCACACCCTTCATTTACACACCTTGTTCACACATTTAAGGAACATACACAGCATGCACCTAATCCAGGTACAGTGTTTAAGCAGGAGTTCCAAATTGACAATATGGAGGCTTGTTGGACATTGGTTATAATGTCTATTACACAAGGTTACAGAATTATTTTACTTATGACACTGAAAGACATATACACAACATTAACTATCATATACTTTAAAGGTAAATGTAATTCATTATCTGTCTGTCCGCCTACAGTAACTGTCTGTGCCCCACAACTGTCTGCTTTCAGCCTGCTGCACTGCTGGGCCTGCAGGGCCCTGTGTTAGTTGTTACTCTGTGTTGCTGCTGCCCCATCTCTCCTGTTGGTTTCTCCTTCACCCCTCTGTAAATAAACCTTCCCCATTCCCATAATCCCTGTGCTGTCCCAGTGTGTGTGTGTGGTCATTCTGGAGTTTGGAACAGGTGCCCCGGGGCAAAGGGGCACACCTTGCTGCGTCCCTGCGCACGCCCTTCCTTGGCCAGAGCTGCCTACAGGGCAGACTCTATCTGGCCACGAGGGTGTTACATGTATATCTATCCTTCCATATTTATACACACCCAAAATGACTGAGGAAAATGCATGATGGTATGGTGCAGTATAAATGTTGTATTGGCACTTGTATGAAAGACCCTCATTGTTCAGAAGTGGGAAAGCCATGGCTGAGTTGTGTAGATTGTCCCATAGTAGTACCAGTAAAATGTCTAACCAATTCCTACCATCAGTGTCTTCATGTATGTTACATATTTTACAGGAAAAAAAGCTATTCTCAAAATTATTTTAGACAGTATTTAAAAGTTTATTGGTGCCAGATTTCTTAGCTCCCCACCTGTACAGCAGAACTGTGAGAGTCCCAGGAGTTTACTTTTATACGCTTTTGGGGGAAAAGTTATGGCTCTAATCCTAATGAATTTTAGAAACATCTGAAAATCATCTCAAATAGCTTTTTTCATACTTAAAATATCATAATTTAGACAGCCAGTATTTCAGTTATGGCTAGAAACAGTAGCTGTTTGTCAGTGGATTCCTAGCTTTCCAGCAGTACAGAGCTTCTAAATCTAGCTCTAATGGGTCACAAAATACAATATAAGTCCTTAAACATGTTCCTGGTCCAGAGCTGACTATTTCCCAGTTTAAAGGAATAAGCTGCCAGGAAATAAAAATATTTATGACTGGCTATTCCAGAGTTTTTTGGTGGCATTTTGAAGATTCTCAGAAGTCTGAAATGTTAGAAATAGATTAGTAACCGAATGCAGACAGAAGGCTCAAATTTATCCAAAAATGCCATTTAACACACAATTCCTTCATTTATCATGTGAGTTTTCCCACCACTTTTGTAGATATCCATTTATGTAGGATACAGAAAAACAGATAATAGACACACACCTCCACATGTATTTCCACATATACATACATGCACACATTTTGGGCTGGAGTCACCAGTCTGGTGGTAGTTTTACAGCATTGTGATTCCATTGAAATCAGTGGTTCTGCTACACCAAAATCAAAATGGCATTTCATAGTGATGTGTCAGGGCCTTTATTAGCATCATTGTCAGCTGTTTATGGTAATCAGAACTCCTACGGCCAAATTCGAGATGATGTATAAGGCAGTGAAATTAGACTCCCTTAGACCCAGTTGGATTCTCTTAGGCTTACTTACACCCAGTCTGCTGCTAAAGCAATCTGAGCTTATATAACTTAGGCGTGGTCTGTCTGAGAAAATTTTAACTGCAGTGACTAAATTACCTCAATAATATTGGAGAAAACCTCTGATATAGACAAACAGCCTGGGTACAAAGTGGAGCTTAATCTGGCTTAATTTCCTTTTATAATATTTTCCATAGTTCAGTAATTGCAGTTTTAGTTGCATGCAGGTATTATAAAAAGTCTGTATGCTGAAAGTTTTATTTTATGGAGTCAGAGGTGCTGTTGTCTGAGCTGAATCAATTCTATACCTTGCATGGGTGTGATTTTTCTAAACTTCATGATTATGATGCTGAGGACAGGAGTGCATTTACTACTTTGGTTTGAGTAAAAACTTAGTTCTTTGTTCCCATATTTCATGTAGTGATGGGCATACTATCTTATTATCTTCTAAGACCTTCTGTCCCCATTACTATATACAATGCTACAGAATTTTCACACGAGCCTTCATGTTTACTTAATGCTCCTATGGAATTCATACAAACAAGAAGTTGTGGCACTTAGACTAGCAAATTGATTTATCGCATGAGCTTTCATGGGAGAAAATCCCACTTCGTCAGACACCTTGAAGAAGTCATATATCTAAAATGTTAATTCACATTTTTCTTAACAGAACTCACTAAAACCACAAGTGATGTTTTGGAGACACATGAACCACTTCTGTGGACCCCAGTTCAAGAAGCTCTGTGGTACCGTATTTCCCCCATTTCCAATTTTTATGGGCCTGTTACTTGATAATCAGTAGTCTATCAATAAGAATAGATAATATAAATATGTGTTGTGTGTTTAACTTTATTTAATAATTTAAGAAACCTTAGCTAATTCAGCTTATTGAGTTTGTTAAGCAATTGTTATTTGGTGCGTAACAGAAAGACATACATTACAGCAGCCTGGAAAATGTCTGGCAGCTAGTGATAGTCTGATTTTGATACTTTCTGATTCTGTTATTTGCATTTAGCCTGATACTTTTACACCCAACCTGTTTACAGTTTCAGTCTTATTTCCTCTTTTTCAGACAGACATATCTTACTTTTAGTATATTTCCTAACTTTCCAACTACACAATCAAATATATTTCATTTATTTCTGTATTTTTGGCAGATACTTTGTATTTTGCTAACTCAAGTGTCCGTTACTTCTTGTTAGTTCACTGCTAAAAATATCAATACTTACTTTAATTCTTTAAAAGGTTATCATACCTTTGCTGGTAATTCTTGGCAAACTGCTACTTTTACTTTCCTTAACGTAACTTGAAAGCTTCAGTCTGTAGGCCCATATATACATGCCATCTCACAAAACTCAGTGATGTTGAAGGAAACAGTTTATGCTGACTTTCCACAAGCTGCTAGAATGTCTTTTTTGTTTTTCTCTGTCCAAATACAATATTTTTCCCTTCCCAAAACTGACACATAAATTCACACTATTTTGCTGTTAGCATCAAGCAGATTTTTTTCCTGCTGATTAGTTAGTCTCTTTTCACTTGAGAGGTATAAACCTCTGAGGCAGAAACAAATCCTTTAACAAGCTGCTAAGTCCAGAAAGAAAGATCCCAGACTTATAGTACATAGAATCTCTAGTCGTATAATTTGCTATTTTTCTTTACAGAGAATGCCAGCCCACTCAAAGAAAATGCTCTGAACCTATTTGACATCAAGAAGATGATTGTTAGTAACCATGCAGAAAAACTTCCAGTTTCAGCTTGTAATTTAAATAAGAGCACAGAGGCAAAGTGCAAGGGCCCAGGAAGCTTAGGTCCTGGTATGACTGGTGTCAGATTCAATATGTGTCACAATGTTTCTTATCTTTAACTATCCAGCAATTCTGAAATAAAATACAAAAGGAATGGCAACGTTATCGAGAAAACCTGTGTATTTGCCTGTTATATAAACTACCCTACAGTGTGCTATGTATCTCCTGTTTGATGCTGAGAACCCTGAACACCTACTGAAGTCAATGGGAGTAAGAATTGAGGGTGCTCATCACGTTGTAAGATTGGGTTCTAAGCATGTCTGCTAAATTTACATAAAAACCCAGCATTTTGTCTGTTTCCATTACAGTACACTCAGATTTTGACTCCTTTTACACAGCGCCTTCAGTTGAGTTTAACAAAAGTGCTTAACAGCTGTGGCTCAAGTGGGTGTTAATGTGGTTAGAATAGATCCAACCGGGTTGGTGCACTGTATCATGGTTTAGATGTATATTATGACATAGTTTGGCCCTAACCAGCTTCAGCTACAGCTAGGTTTGTGTAAGGTATGTTTAAGCATAGTTATTAAACTCTCTTGAAAGTCCTTTATAAACAAGACATTTGAAATACCGTTTGCTGTTCCTAGTAAGATAATAATCCAACAAAGCATGAAACAGGCATATTTAACGTGGAGATTTTTTCTCATATTGAAAATCTGTATTTGACATATGCAAAGCTGTATACTAGACACCTTTTTAAAGTACACCCTATGCTTGTTCTTGTAATAAAACAAACTAGATTCCACTGGGACTCATTTTAGCTAATAACCTGCCACTAATCTAATACTCTGATTCTTTTACTACAGTGAAATCTGCTTGGAGACTTTTAGTCTAATTTCAGTTGGCCAAATTCTTTTTGTCAATAGGTTCCACTTATGATCCTTAGAAGGCATACTTCAGTAGGTTTGAACAATTCTCCATGACATTTTAAGAGCTGCTGTAACCCTTGATCTGAGTAGAAGCTAGCAAGACAGAAGACTGAGGTTATCCTTTTGAGAAACCGTAACAAAATTAAAATATTGGGGACGCTTTGTTTTATTTGAAAAAATGGATGCAGGCTAACGTATATCTCATATCTTTAGAAAAACCTGTTCTTTCAGACCTAAATAAACAAAAGATTTTAAGTCCAAATAATTGAGGGACAAAACCTCGCAGGATCAGAGTATGAAGGAAGCTCCGTTAGGTCCTTTTGTCAGTTTTTATGACAGTCCCTGAGAAAGTGAGAGCCTTAGTCATAACAATAACTCGACCCAGTGGTTCACTGCAGGGCGGCAATCTGTGTAGCTGCTTAATAACAGACACAGGATTTGTTTCTGTTATGGCCCAGCAAAACATACAATATTTGTATCTCCATCTCCACATTTTTTAACTGGGATGCCTATACACAACACTCTTATACGCAACACACATATTACACATCTGAAACGATTTTATTGTTTACCCAGAAATCTCTACTGTATAAATGGCCAGATTGCCACATTTTGAGGGTCTCAGAATACATTTCAGATGCCTGACAAGTTTTACAAGAAAGTTCCTATATAACTATAGGCTTACAGTGTCATAAATTTCTCTAATAAACACAGAACTATAAATTAAATGCTAAGTAATTATTTCCTTTGAGCCACTGGTTTCCACAAAGTTCACACTTTTCAATACAAATCTTATTAATGTGATGCTAAAATATCAGAAAAGCAAAATAAATGTTTTATAGATAATAGATGAAAATCACTTTTGTTTAATGTGGAAATCTCTATACAGACTTCTCGACCTCTGCACTTTATAATTAAGCAAGCAATGGGAAGTGCTGTTTCCCAATTGCTAATTCTGCTTTTAACAAAAACATTTTCCTAAGAAGTGAAGCATTTTAATTTGCACATTCTACTGAACAAAAAAAAAAAAAACCTCACTCACGCTTTAGAAAAACAGACTATCAAGCAGAGACACTGTTTACTTTTTAAGTGGTTGCTTCTAGAAATGTTAAGGATTATAAAGCATGATATACTTTGCTCTTGTAACTGAATGTGATTTATTTCTGTCTCCCAAACTTTACCATGCAAGTATGCTAATTGGCATCCATAAACACGGCTGCTTTTGCCAGTCTACATCAGTTACTGTCACTTTTTATAGGCATTTGTAACGAAATGATCATGCATTCAACCTATCAGATAATAGCTTTAGCATACTTTCTCCCAGTGCTTTTTACTGACACAGCTTTGAATTAAAATAAGGAATTTATATATAGATATAGATAGATAGATATGTCATATTTACATGGATAAATTCACCCACCAATGAAATGCAACCACCTGTATAGAAGAATGCAACCACCATCCTCCTCCAGCAAGAATTCAGATTTTTTTGGAAGGGAAAATGAAAATTTAGTTTTCCAGTTCAAATTAACAGAGAAATTTAGGTGAGCAGAATGTATTCCCTACACTGAAATTGGAACAGGATTCTGTGATGAACATCCCTACTCTTGCAAACAGTACCATGAGATATGATGTCTACAGATAACGGTTGGGACTCAGGTCAAAGTCTAATACAAAAATGACACTTCTAAAAACACAGTTCCCACTGTCACTCTGCTGGAGCATTTGTTCAGTACAGTTTGGAAGAATGATCCCACTTATTGACTTACCAGCTCCTCCAGTATCAAGGTTTTCTTGGTTATCTCCCATCCAAATATTGACCAGATGTGGCCTTGATTATTGTATGAGAGCTGATAAGATCATAACTCAGATTAGTATAATGGAACCTCTGTCTCTCATTTCCTTACTCTTAGGAGGACAACGAACTGTAGTTTCCCCATTGAGAAATCAGGCACACTCAGCTCTGTCTCGTTCAGTTGTCACTGTAATCCTTCATCAAACTTCTTCTGGAATGCACCTAATCTATGGTCACCTAAAACATTGAGCTCAGGAAATGAAACTCAGCAGAATCAAAGTAATCAGTATAAAGACAACTGCAGCTGCAATGTGTAGAGAATGTACAGTAACAGTTGATTTCAGTAGAATTTGCTTACATGAGAGCAGACTTTGGCCATAGCTTCTAGCTGAGCAGATTAATTTCAAAAACAAGACTAATAAAAATATTACAGCTAATCCGTTTTAAATATTCTTTTAAATGGTAACATTTTTGTCTTTAAAAGCAAGTTTTATAAGACCTGGCAATGAGTTCACGTTGTTGAACAAATTTTTAAATAAAATTCTTTGTGGATCAGACTGATGACATCTAACATTGAGTAACAATAGTTTGCAGCTGGGAAGAAAATGCGTGTATGTGAAATCATTCTGCTTTCATTTTAAAACAGAAAATGTTCTGTAAATTAATAAGTTGTATCCTCTAACTTAAGATATTTGCAGTATTGAAAGCCATTTTGAAAGTTACTATTTGAGTCATTGATGGTTCATTTTGTTCTGGAAGGAATCCATTCATCTCAGTGTAGTCCACTATCAATGTGGTAGAAATGCTATAGATAATTATCTAGCGATATATCAATTAGATGGTTATGGATATCATTTTTTTATGTTACTGTTAGGAAGAAAATGGAAGAAACAATGTAATTTTATCCATAAGTAAATTTCATCGTATTGGTTATATTCAAAGTCAACACTATTTGTCAGGTAAAATTCCTACCATTACACCTGAAGGTCAAAACTCATCAACCTACCATGACTGATACTTAGTCAGGATGTCATCTGATCCTGAAATCCATTTAAGTATCTCTAAAAACTCCTAGGAAAAACAAAAGAATGAGACTATAAAATGGATTTACAACTATGCATCTGGTTAGCTAATGTGCATGATACTTACATGTTTCGACCTATAGACAGATCAATAGAAAGGTTTATATTGTGTTTGAAGGTAAAATAATATTGATTTTGAGGAAGATTTTCATATTTAAGTCATCCGTTGACATCACCATACTTCTGGGGACTGATAAACAGATCACTGGCTGTAAAACAGATTTAATAGGCGTTCAGTACTTAGAAAATAAATTTCTTTATATCTGTACTGTTTAATTTCAACATTACAGAATAGAAAACAAGAAAGACTTTTCACCAAATGAACTTTTGTGAAAGGGACAAGGTTCACTGGAGATGCAGCTACCAGTGAGTGGGAGAAAGGGAGGAGCCAGAGCACTAGTGTGCATTTAAGTGAAAGTCTACTGATTAATCCCAGAATATGCTTCCATTTGCTTCCTACTTCATGGGTAGTGAAAGTACCAGATTCTACTCCCATGTGACTCAGGCCTGCCTTTTGGGGGCGGGTTAAGCTCTGCAGGTGAGAGGGTAGTTCATTGGCCACATAGGCTGTGTTCACACACAGGGGGTTATTTTGATACAGTTGTTTCAAAACAACTTGTATCGAAATAATGCCTTATTTCAAAATAACTTAATTCGAATTAACAGTTTGTTAATTTGAATTAAGGAAAAAAGCTCAAAGCGAAATAGCAGGTTCAGGCAACAGTTATTTTGAAACAAGTCACCGTTGTTTCAAAACAACGTGTTCGCACGGCGTTGTTTTGAAACAATCGTTTCGAAACAACGTTGTTTCATCCCCGCATGGGGTTTAACTTGTTTCGAAACAACGCCGTTGTTTCAAAACAACGGGACCCGTTGTTTTGAAACAACCATGCGTCGTGTGAACAGCCTAAATCTTATTTTGAAACAATCTCTGTTGTTTCGAAATAAGAGGGCTGTGTGAACACAGCCATAATGTCCCTGACCATCTGCTTAGACTACCAGCTATTTAGTAGTAAGTGCAGGGTGTTGTGGGCATCTGTTCACTAGGGTGGAGTTACCAGTTCATTTCACAGAAATGGCAAACAGCTGTCCGATTGTAACAGCTTTCAGGCTCTATTGACCTACATCAGATCTGAACTGCTGACCTGCAACCTGGTTCTGAAATAAATGAGAGTTGAGAGTGTGGAGTACCATATACATGGCACCTAATACTTGAATGAATACTTATATTTATACTAATACTTTGTGTGTAGTTCCCACTAATGATGATAGAAGTTGCAAGCACTTATTAAGGGAAAACTAAACCTGTTTGTGATATCTTAAAAAGTATGAATGTTTATATGTGGATTGTGTGACCTTCCATAATAGCAATAAACAAACAAATACTTTCTTAAAATTATAGTTGTAGGCCAACCTACTGGTAACTCTTTAAACCGTGGTGCCTGAGACCCACCACTAAGGCCTGGAGTGCTGTAGAAACAACACAGTCAACCCAGGCACAAGTTGTCTCATGTGACTCAATACCTATTGCTCCAGCCAAATAATAAGTTATCACTGATAAACCTTGAAGAGAGTCTTTCACTAGCCATAATATGAAACCTGAACTGGAATAAGACTTCAAAGCTGCTGAGTCATTTATTTGTGGTATAGTAAGGAGGATTGGGTGAAAGGAGAATAAAAGTTGGCGTATGGAGTGACACCATAAGGAAAAAATCATGGTAACATCTACCTGGAGTTAAGCATGCACTTCACGGTGAGTAGTTTTTTTCAGTGACCTGTGTCTCTTTCTGCACATGGAATATCTGCAACAGATCTTCGTTGCCATGAATGTGTTTGTTCTCTCAATGTATTTTCTGATTATTTTAAAACTGTTTTACTATATTGATTGATTATGAATATTCTAAACTTGGTGCCATGATCTTAGATGATGATCTCTCTGAGTGGAGCCTTCTTGGGTATATATATATATATATATATATATATATATACACACATACCATGCCTGATAGTATGGGGCCTGAATACTGACTAAAGCTTTTAGGGGCTAGTGCAGTACAAAAGGAAAAATTCTAATAATAGTCATAAATTATTTGATCTACATAGCTGGTTGCAGTTGGTCAGATAAGTCACGTTGTTTATGTGTTGTCACTGGATACATGTGAATTCTGACCTCTGCTTTGAAATTCACTTTCTCTGATCATGTGTGCCAGGAAATGGGATGACTCAGCTGTTTATGAAAAGCCAACACAAAACAGCTGTGAGCGTAACTAATGCTTATTAGTTTAAAATGTGAATGCATTTTCGCATTTTTGACTTGTTCACCCAGAGCTGGTTGCACCACATCATTGGTTGTTCAGCTCTGTAAGGCTGCTGGATTCCATAAGCAAGACAATACAATTTTCTTTGAAGTCTCTTGGTTTGATTTTACCATCATATACTCCAACTCTGTATTGCAGTCCCTTGCTGTATATTTCTCAATGTCAGACATGAGTGAAATATCTTCAAGACTCTGAGTGAGAGTGAAGTTAACTATTTTTTTAATAGAAGAGATGCTGGGAATAGAAAGTGGTCTTCATCAACTGAAAGAGTACATAAAACCTAGCCCTGCATCCTCAGCTTCACTTGCTGAACTCTTGGTGCTATTGATAAGGAAAGTTGCAAAGAAGGTATTTCCAGTTGCTCAACCACAGGATTATTTCTGTACCAGCTCTGTCCCAGTCATAGTTCAGAACAGCCCCAGAGACAATATGCACTAGCTGGAAATTTCCAGAGCCAGCTCTCTGTATCCATGCTCCTGCAGAGGTGGCAAAGAGACACCTATACCAACTATGTGACATCCAAGGGTTCCAGCATCCTGGGTAAATCCTAAGCCTCCAAGTTAGGGCAGCTTTAAGTCATTTTTATCTGCCTGAATGGCTCAACAGGAACTTACGGTAGATATAGCCCTGTAAGCACTTTCAGCTTATTTACCATACAGTAATACCACACCAAATGTTCAAAATCATGTGAAGTCCCCAAAACTATGACTGTTTTTGAAGAATCATGAAATTATTTTAACTAATATATATTGGGTAATATTTTACCCATTCTTGTTGCTGAGTCTTTAGGGAGCACTTAGGGCACATTTTAAAGCTTTGTTTTTTCTGCCACCATAAGAATTAGAAACTTACTTTTTCATGTAAGATGAGATTTTCATGTAACTTTAAGAACATAAGAATGGCCAGACTGGGTCAGACTAATGAACCATCTACCTAGTATTCTGTCTTCTGACCATGGCTAATGTCAGGTGCTTCAGAGGAAATAAACAGATTAGGTAATTACCTAGTGATCTATCCCACTGCCCATTCCCAATTTTTGGTGAAAGCGATCCTAACTAATAACCATTGATGGACCGATCCATTAACTTGTACAGTTCTCTTTTGAACCCCATTATAGTCTTGGCCTTTACAACATCCTCTGACAAGGAGTTCCACAGGTTGACTGTGTGAAGTGTGAAGGAATACTTCCTTTTGTTTGCTTTAAACCTGCCCCTATTCATTTCAGCTGGTGATTCCTACTTGTGTCGTGAAACAAAACTTCCCTATTTACCTTCTCCACCTGAGTCATGATTTTAATAGACTGTAACAGATCCCTCCCTACCTAGTCATGTCTTTTCCCAGCTGAAAAGTCCCAGGCTTATTCATGTGTCTGCATATGGAAACTTTTCCGGGCTCTGAATCATTTTTGTTGCCCTTTTCTGCACCTTTTCCAATTCTGATATATCTTTTTGGATGGGGAAGCCAGATCTGCATGCAGTATTCAAGAGGTGATTTATAAAGAGGCAATATGGTATTTTCCATGGATTTATAAAGAGACAATATGGTATTTTCCGTCTTATTAGCTAGCCCTTTCCAAACAATTCTTAACATTCTGATAGCTTTTTTGACCACTGCTGCACGCTGGGTGGATGTTTTCAGAGAATTGTCCATTCCACAGTGACTTCAAGGTCTCTTTCTTGAATGGTAACAGCTAATTTAGACCCCCATCATTTCATATGTATGGTTGGGATTATCTTTTCCAACATGCACTGCTTTGCATTTACCAATACTGAATATCAGCTGCCATTTTATTGTCCACTCACCCAGTTTTTGTAAGCTCACTTTGTAACTCCTCACAGTTTGCTTTGAACTTAACCATCTTGAGTAATTTTGTATCATCTGCAAATTTCACCACCTCACTGTTTACCCCTTTTCCAGATCATTTATTTTCCAGATCATATGTTGAACAGTACTGGTTACAGTACAGAGCACTGGGGGACACCCCTGTTTACATATCCATTCTGAAAACTGACCATTTTTTCCTACCCTTTGTTTCCTATCTTTTAACCACTATTGATCCAGGTGACAACCTTTCCCTTTATCCCATGACAGCTTATTTTGCTTAAAAGTCTTTCAACAAAGACTTGGAAAAGACTTTCTGAAAACGTAAGTACACTATATCCACTTGATCATTCTTGTCCACATGCCTGTTTACTCCCGCAGAGAATTCTAGTAGATTGCGGAAGCATGATTTACCTTTACAAAAACCATGTTAACTTCTCCCAACAAATCACATTCTTCCGTTTGTCTGATAATTTTCTTCTTTAATATTGTGTCAATCAATGTGCCGTGTACTGAAGTTAGGCTTAACAGCCTTTAACTGCCAGGTTCACCTCAGGAGCATTTAAAAAAAAAAAAAAATTGGTATCACATCAGCTATCCTCAAGTCATCTAGTACATAACCTGATTTAAATGATAGGTTACATACCACAGTTAGTAGTTCTGCAGTTTCATAGTTCAGATCCTTGAGAATGCTTGAATGAATACAGTTTGGTCCTGGTGACTTATTACTGTTTAATTTATAAATTTGTTTCAAAACTTCCCCTGAAGCCACCTCAAACTGGGACAGTTCCTCAGATTTGTCACCTAAAAAGAATGCCTCAGGTTTGGGAATCTCCCTCACATCCTCAGCCATGAAGACCAGTGCAAAGAATTCATTTAGTTTCATCACAATAGACTTAATCTTTCCTGAGTACTTTTTAATATCCGTTGACCCCCCCCCCCACTGATTGTTTAGCAGGCTTCCAGCTTCTGATGTACTAAAAAAAATGTTGCTGTTACTTTTTGCATCTGCTCTTCAATTTTTTTTCATTTTCCTAATTATATATTTACACCTTGTTTGCAGAGTTTATGATCCTTTCTATTGTTCTCCACTTTTTAAAGGATCCCTTTTTGTCTCTAACTACTTCTTTTACTTTGTTGTTTACCCATGATGGCACTGTTTTTGTCCCTTCCTATATATTTTAATTCGGAGTATACATTTAAATTAAGCCTCTGTTATTAATCTCTTGACTTCCAAAGCTAGGTTTTAAGAACAGCCCCAAATATTACAAGCCTGGCAACAAAACTGTGAAACTTGACAACACTCATGTTGTCTTTACACAGCTGGTTTCTATTAGTTTTATCCAGTACAATTTTGTATTTATAAATGTACATTGTTTTCAGTTTGCACGAGAAATAAATATAAAAATAAATTATTGTGCCCGGTGATGAAGTCTCTTCCATAGTTCTGTTTTCATATAGTAACTGTATCTTGTTTTTACCTGATTTTTCGTATTCTTAATTGGCAGTTGCACATTTCTTCAGAAGTAATCTCGATGATCATGACTCTTTGTTCACTGATCAGTTTCTGGGGAATGTTTTCAGAAGTGTGTCATTCTACTTTTTTCACACTTTCTAAAATCACATGATATTTAGATCAACTAAAGTCCCACTCTTTAGTTTGCAGCATTTCTATCTGTTTACTCTTTTGATTTAACATGCTCTGGAAGCTGTTATTTGTGCAGTGCAAATGGAAAGTTATTTTAGTCGCCCAGAATCTCTAGAGACTTGCAGCAGTGCCACGGAGGGTACTAAAATGTCTTTGAGAGACAGAGAGCGTCTAAAACCAGAGTGAAGAGACTTCGAGTTTGACCCCCCCCCCACTCCCTTTCTCCTTCCCCATTCATTCACTTTCTCTTCTGTTACTACCTCCATTCACACTCTGCTTTCTGCTCCTCCCTCTTTCCCTCTCCTCATCCATTCCCTTTCACTCATTCATTCGCTCAGACTCTCTTTGCTTACTCTCCTCATTTTTTTAAATTAAGCTTAGTTTCTTCTGAAGCTGATTAACATCATCTAGCATGTGACCCACCTAAGAAGAGTCATGTGCAATCACATTCTGCATAGCCTAGGGACAACTCTGAAGAATGATGCCAATTCTGTGACTTCCTGAAACATATGATTAGCCAAAGGTAGGTCATATTTCCATAATCTGAAACTACTGATGCAATAAGATTTGGATTGTATTGTTACAGACGCCAATAACAACTTCTGCCAAGTGATGTGTGTCTGTCTAATATTTTTCAGGTTAGGAAATTCACCTGACTTTTTGGCTATCACCTGCTGTAGCCTTCCTTTATCTGGTAACCTTGCATACCTACTGACTGTAGATTTCATGTATGTCTGAAGTAAAGATAATAGTATGATGCACTAGTTGAATTTTGGTATAAGCTTAGCTGGTTCCTAAACGTTATGTTATTGCCCTTGGGGAAAAAATGAGAATGTTTAAGCCAAAAATGACATTGAAAATGACAGTCAAATACCTATCAGATTGTGCCCTTCCAAAACCTGAATCTTATTATGCAGCTCTGTCTGCAGATCGGGTAAGTAGATCTGCACTTCACAAGTACACAATTTATGTTCAGATAATAGTTGCTGAAAGATCAAGATCCAAATAATCTGAAAAGTTTTTCAGTGATGGATTATCCCTAAAAGTATTCTGCAAAAAACATTATATCACACATATGAGCCAATGTTATACATACAGTGGCATTATTTAAAAAGATTCAGTGGCTTTGTGTATTGAAATTAGACCTATAACAGACTTGCAATATTGTGCTCAATCAGCGTTTTCAGCATCAGAGTGCATCTCTGTTATGCAGCCTGGCCAGGCAATACACCTGGCTGTTACACATAATGACATGATACTATTGGGGTTGCAGGAATCTGTGGCTTAAGGGAGATCAGTGGCACATTGCACACTCTTTGCTCTTTGCTTATAGAAAGTTGCCTATGCCCAACACCATATGACAATATTCCTCTTTATGTCATTGAACATGTTCTGTCACACCAAAACCAAACAAACATGGATACTGAAAATCTCCCAACTTAACTGACGTACATGTCAAAATAAAGCAGTGCTTCTCGATTTCTGGTCCATTCTATTTGCTCATATTTTGGCTTTAATCCAATACAACACTTTATCATGTGTTTTGCTGGATTAAGGCCTTAGTCTCTCTAATTGATTCAAAGAGAGTGGTACTCAATGTATTCATCACAGGAGAATGGTTTTGAGAGTACAGGAGGTTAATTGTCATGTTGCTCATTTTATCCATGTTGCTTTGATATGTTTATTTCCTTTAAATATTTCAGAGTGCCAGTTTGAAGTAAAAGGATTTGTGTTTCCCTTTACATAACATGAAGGCTACTGAAGAAAGATCCTATTTGTTACAAGTGAAAAATATATCCACAAACTGGGTCAACTGTCCCTATGGCTTGTAAGATGATCTGTCTCTAGGGCTAGAAGAGAAGGCCAGTTATCCTAAGTGAGAGCTATTTGGCATGTGTAGCAGAGAAAATTTTCTTGCAGCAGAAAATAGGAGTATGTGGGCAATGGGGACTAAATGCTCATCCATTTAGGTAGAATTAAGTGTATTCATTGCTATCGAATGATTATAGAGATGATTATAAGCAAACTTAGTTAAATATATTGATAATTCTATGTGTGAGAAAGGAACTTCTGATCAGGGTTTCTCAGTGTGTGCTGTTTATTCTGTAGATTTGAGTGCCTTTTCAGTTTAGTAAAACTCTTAATGCCATTATGATTTAAATGAGCGAACTCAAAATGTTAATGGGATGAGAACAAACATGTTTTTATTTATTTGTGGTTTTGACAAGGTGGATGTCTATGAACATAAGGCATGCCTGAGAGAAGCTGCGAAATGCTTGTGACAAAAATGAAATATCACTTGCTCTATGTAAAATCTGACTGTCTGCGTTTGGTGTTGGTCTTCATGCTTCAGCTTCCACTTCATCAGAGCCAACATTGAATAGGGTAAGTGTGACAGAGTGTTGGGCAACAGCAGCATAGCCATCACCCTGGTCACAGCACCTCCAATGAATTACTTTAATGTAGACCTCATTACAAAGAGTTGGGCCCACCTTATGGGTGGGGACGAGCACAGAGAATTGAGAGGCTAACTACCCATTAGGCAACTGATACAAAAGGCATGAAAAGAAAGGAGGAGGAAGCAGGAAAGTGAGAGCTCTTGGTCACAATCTCCCTTGCTTGCCATTGGTGTAAGGCTGTACAGTGTGTAAGAGCAATGGAAATGAGTATTGTAAATAAACGACAGAGGGTGTCTTACCAGCAGCAGGTTTCTGACCTATATGTGGGCTTGAAAAGAGGCAAGACCAAGTCGGTCCTGCCCCAGTAAGTGGCAGCCAACTAAACAGAATTAGGACTGTTGTAACAGAAACTGCTTCCAGTCATGGCTGGCAGGAGAATGTTATGCATGAACTTCCATAGCAGTTTAAATGTTCAGCTGAGCAGAGTCTGTTCCAATAGCTTGATAATAGTTTTTGCACACAAGATCAGTTTTAAAAATGAAATGCTCTACTGCTGGTAACTTTTTAGTATGCTAATATAAAAGAAAAGGCTTCCTGACTTTGATAGCAGTAGTTTGAAACTACTGTATGTTGCACAAAAAGACACTACATACAAGGTACAGGAGAGTTCTGCAACATAAGAAAAGGGAATGTGTTAGGTTTAGTTTTGACAAGGAAGCCAACATCAAGGTTTTTCTACATGTGGGCTAGATTCTGGACTCAGTTACACAGAGGTAAATCTGGAGTAAATCCTTTAAACTGGAGTTGCTCCTGATTTGTAACACCATAACTGAGACCAAAATTTGGCCCAGCATTTGGAAGATTGCCCAGCAATCTTCAATCTCTCTTCTGTATTAATTCCTAGGGCCACACTGTGTCCTTTTTTTAAAAAAAAAAATGGCAAAACTCAACACTGACTTTTGGTTTAAAACATAACAAAAGGCTATAAGGTCTAGTCCAGCTCCCATTGAAGTCAATGAAAATCCTTCCACTGACTCTAATAGAAGTTGGGTTGCATACCTATTAGAATGCCAGCTTCCAAAGGGGAAGCATTGTTAGTCTAAATCAGCAAAACAAGTAAGGATTCTAGCAGCAGTTTAAAAGACTAACAAATGTATTTATTGCACAAGCTTTCTTGGGGAAAAAACCCTCACTGCATCAGATGCTTGAAGATGGGGAGCTTACGGAGAGAGTAAGAAATTCTAAACCAAGCTTCTGGTCAGGGGCGTTGCTGGCACCTGGCACACGGGGCACGTGCCCCAAGTCCCAGGGCCAGTGCCCAAGTGCCCAGAACAGCCCCTGCCTCTCCCGGTCCTGGCCCCGGCGGGAGAGCCTGGCTGGGCAGCCTGTGATGGCGTCTACCGCTCCTGACCCCATCCCTGACCAGACATCCAAGGCCAGGCTGGTGGCAGCAAGAACCCAGGGCCAGCTAGGGCCCAGGCACAGAATCAGGGCCAGGGGTGGGGCCCGGGCCCATGCCCATGCCCCAGGTCTTTCCCAGGGGCAGCGACATTCCTGCTCCTAGTTCAGTTCTATGGAGTTATCAGCAAGCAAATGAAGCAGAGAGAGGTCCACTAGTCAGAGCATTACCCTAGGACTTGAGAGAGTTGGGCTCAGTTTCTTCCTATGCCACAGACTTGTTTTGTGACTTTGGGCACCCTAGGTGAAGCCTGTGCTGATGGTAGCAAATTCGCCACCATCAGTCCAATCTTCCAGGTTCGGTATCAATCTGGAATTTGATTTAGTAATTCCAGCCCCATAAGAAGAGTAGTGCTGAGTCAAAGAGATAGCATTTCCCCCCTACTCAACACAAGGGAGACAGGGATGTAAGTGAGCATTAAAGAGTCGAAGGACAATATACAAGTTATTTTACACAGCTTGCATATCTTCCTTCAACTGCCACCAAAAATGGCAACAAGTGTAGACCAAGCCTTAGTCTCTCTGAGTCTGTGTCCCATTTGTAAAATAGGGGATAATAGCAGTTCCCACCCTCCAGGGCCAGCCCCAGGTTTTTTGGCACCCTAAACATCTGTGATTTTGGCACCCCTCTTCCTCTGTGGTGGCCTGGGCCAGACGGTGGGCCCTCCCTCCCTCTCCTACTACCCTCCCAAAACCTAACCCATGCGGCAGGCCAAGCAGAGATCTGCAGTGGCCCTGACCAAGCGGCAGTCCTGGTTGGTGGGTCTGGCCATTCGAGGAGCAGGGGCTGAGCAGCAGCTCGTGGGCCGGCCGAGGGGGCTGTTAGGTGGGCCGTGGGGTGAGCAGGCCAGGCCGAGCTGTGGGAGGCCAGCTGGCCGAGGGGCACAGGCTGAGCGGCAGGCTGCCCAGGATAGGCCATGGACTAGCCAAGGGGCCCCAGCTGCCCCCCAACCTCTTGCACTTACGTTTTCTGGGAAGCACCCTTAGCACCCCCTACTGTTTGGCGCCCTAGGCAGGCACCTAGGTTGCCTCTATGGTTGGACTGGCCTGCCACCCTCACAAAAAGCTGCAGTGAAGCTAAATTATTATAGATTGTGAAGTGCTGAAATACTATGGTAATGGGCACATATATTTCCCACAGATAGTTAGAATGAATTGCAGACCTCCAAAGACTATCCTTAACACATAGGTTCAGCAAAGCACAATATTAAACGGAATGCTGTTTTTCTATGCCACTTTTTCCCCTTTCCTGTATTGTTTCTTTTATAATTTGTTGACCTTCTGTGACTACAGCCTGCATGGCAAGTAAAAAGGCTTTCACATGCACAGCTGTTGAAATTTGGACAGCACATTTTCCTTAAAGAGAACATGTGTCTATGCTGGCATTAAACACCTTATAACTGATGTGTTTTGGGGAAAAAGAAAAAAGAGAGAAAGAAAAAGTCATCTACATAAATGTGCCACAATAAGATAGTGTCTAGTTCAAAGTGTTCAGAATAAGGCAATTTTGAGACAGTAAGGTAAAAATCACAACCATGCATCTAAGAGAAACATGCACAATACCGATCACTTTACTGTGGCCTATAAATCACTGCTTATTACACAAAAACATTTTACTAACTGTCTGTAAAATCCTGTCACTACAGTCTAATAGTTATACTAGTCTGTCTATATAGGTTCTTAATGTTCATCACTGTGACGTCTGTCCCAGCACCTTTAATCACAGTACCACGCAAATTTACAAACATCTCAGAAATAGAGGCTATTTGTAATTTTGAAGGGTTCATAACCATGAACAAAATATTGTGTTTGCTCTTTCGTAAGTTTACAACTGACCATTGACTTAATATAGCTCTAAAACTTTTCTGTAGAGAAAAAGAATACTGCTGTCCCTTTATTTTTTTTTTTTTTTGGTAATTTACTATGCGGTATTTGCTTTTTTGTTTTATTTTATTTTAATTTAATTTAATTTTATGTCACTGTTGCTGCCTGATTGCTAATTCTGTTCCAAATGAGGTGTGTGATTGCCTTTTTAGTTCGTAAATCCAGTGTTTGTAAATCTAAGGTTCTGCTGCATTCATTAAATGGTTACAAAAATCATGATTTTTGAAAAATAAGAGTTAATAGATAAAGAGAAGTTTGATGTTTTCAGTTTCTGCTTTTCACACAAGAAAAAGCTCTACCAAGAATTGCTAAATTTTAATACTGTTATAGTTCTTACTCACCAAGTGTTTAAAGCTGTGTATGCAGCAGATAGCTAGTTCAAAGGAGGACTGGCAGGCTCAACAGGTTGGTAAATGGCTGTGGTATCTTTCACATCTAAGTCATTTGTTCAAAAGCATCCCAGAATTTTAGTAACAAGTCTTAATAAAGAAAAAGATGAGGATCCATATGGAATGACAGAATGATATAGCAGTTGCTAGAGGGCAAGTGTCCATACCTCAAAACTGGCACTCACCCTTGTTGGAGAAGTTTCAACCAAAAAGCCATGAATCCAAAGGGCAAAAGAGCTTGAACTGTCCACCTGTCTTCATAATGTGATCCTTTCAGATCAGTGCTGGTGCAGTACTTCTCACCCTGCTATACTTGCTTGGTTGATAAATATAGGACTGTAATTTTTAGGGCTGTTAATTCACCAAATTCACTTCTAAAACAGTGAAGAAAATGGAATATAAGGATCTCAAACAGTGTGACCAACATCCAGGCATTGGTTTCAATTTCTCTCTTTTTTTCCGGATTCAGCAATGAATTTACAGCAGATAGATTTCTTTTTATTAGATATAGAAATTCAGCTTGTCTTCCTGCAACTATTCAAGGAGATTCAATTAGTAAAGGATATTTATTTGTTAAATGTTGAGCAACAAATACTAAACACTATCACATTATATGTTTTGAGTTAGTCTGGCCTACCTTCCTTCAATAGTTCAATTAAGGAAGAGCCATAAAGGAGAGGTCTGTGCTATTCTTTTTCTTCATAGACAGTATCTAAGTGTAAGAAATTTAAAAGAATCAAATAGCCAAGGCACCAACCACATCTACTAGACTCTTCTTAAAGGACTTTTAATAATAATAAGGAGAAGAAGAAGCGTAAGCATAAGCATAAAAAATTAAAAGCTGAACATTAAAAATGAAAAGCTGAAAGGTAATCAGAAAATTAATTAAAATTTACAATTAACCCTCATACACTTAATTTAAATGCCATAGAAAGGATGACCCCTAGAATATTTTCTCCATTCCCACAAAAGTGTTTCCTTCTCTTAATTTAGGATGAAATTTGCCTCCATTTAGAAGGTCAGCCCAACCCTTAAGCACCTTTTTCTCCTATAGTTTATTTTCATGAGCAATTTGATCAGAATTATTGTTCTTAGCACTACAAATAAATGAAGACTTGTCTAACCTTGATATAGCTTCAGTCCTGCTGTTGTACTGCTGTACCACTTCCCTGTAGATATTAATTATGCCAGTGATGAGAGGGGTTCTCCCATCTTCATAGTTAATCCAGGTCTCCAGGAGGTGGTAACTAGGTTAATGAAAGTATTCTCATGTCAATCTAGTGCTGCCTACACAGGGATTTAGGTTGGTTTAACTGCTAATTAAGTGTTAATTTTTTCAGACCCCTGTGCAAGGCAGTTATTCTGACCTCATTCGCTAGTGTAGTCTTGGCCTAAAATATTCACAACAGTTAAATTTACCACAGTTAGACAGCCAGTCCATGGCTTGTTTGCCACCTTAAGTTCCATTTCACTCCCCAAAATAGAGCAAGAAAGTGAATTGTTCTTCAGTGACATGAAAAGACTTGATATCAATTGTGACAGCGTTGAAAGTGCTGCTGCTATAAAATGATGTAATTGTTAAACCAGACCTTTCACTAGGCCTTCAACCACCATCTGGCTTGGTTTTGACTTGCTCAATTGATATTTGAGTTTTGACACTTGAAACTTTTTAGTGTCTCTTCTAGGTTAAAAACAAAGACATTTTTATACAAAAAAAATGCTTTACATTTCTCTCTCCTCATCCCTTTATCCTTCCTCTCAAAAAATCCCATGCCAAAGGCAAAGATAATGTGGTGGGCTTCCCACAGAAAACATCAATAAAAAAGATTTTCCACTGGTTAGTATAAGGTTTGCAAAAATAGGGTCTGGCAATTCTCATGAAAAAATGATTACATACTCAGTTATCAACTTGTAAATGCAAATCAGATACATAGACATACCAGCCAAATACATGAGCATGCAAATTTCTAGTTAGTCACCCAACTTGTCTGTTTACTCCAATTGTACTCTTTAGCAATGACTATATGCACAACTGCAGTTACACCTCTGTGTAGGGATGGTGGGTTACTTACCAGTAACCATTCTTCTTTGAGATGGGCTGCTCGGATTCATTCAGTAATAGATGTCTACGTGCTGCAGTGCACAATTGGTCAGAAACTCTTTTGCCCTAGTCTGTCAGGAAGAGGCAGGCGGCCACCAACCCCCCTGCCACCCCATGGCTATATATGTGGCCACCAGCCAGCTCCTCCTCAGTCCCTAAAAGTCACCAACTCTGAGTAGCAGGGATGGTGGGAGATGAATATGAGCAGCCCATCTCAAAAAAGGATGGTTACTGGTAAGTAACCCACCGTTCTTCTTCGAGCACTGCTCGGATACATTCAGTAATAGGTGACTGCTAACCGTGCTGATGGATGGTGGGCGGAGTTGATTCTTTCCCACCTTCAGCACAGTGACTCCCCATAATGGTCAGAGTCCCAGGCAACTGAGGTCCAAAGGGAGTACCCAAGATATCATCATAAGGACTGTGGCCCAGACAAGGGAAAAAACCATGAAGTAGAATGGTCTGACCAAGATGGAGGAATAAAGGCCAACGTAGTTGAAGTGCTCCCTGGCCTGCAAACAGGAGGGGAAATGATGGCCTAAGTCACCTTGTCATAAAAAAGTGAACACGAAAACATGGTTACCGAATCATAATCAGCGAGACATCCTTAAGAATGGGTATGAGTAGTATAAAGACCACGACCCAGGTAAGGAAACCCACAAGATAAAGGAAAGGATGAGAGGTTTTCATCACTCAAAGGTCCCTGACCTGCCAACGCGAGAGGCATGGTGAGGCCTACTTCACTCAAGAGCTCCCTGACGTGCAGACAAGAGTAGCAGTGACTTTCTAACATCACCTTATTATAAGGCATCAGCGAAATGCAAACACTGAGCCATGAATGGGTAGACGTTCACAAATGGAACCTTGAGCAGTTGGTGGTGCGTGTCTGCCAAGGCGAATGAGCCTGAGATATTCTCTGACCTTATGACTATAATGAGATCATTAGGAGACAATGGGCAAATAATGACCCCAGAGAACTTGGCCTAATAGTGGCAAATACGCAAAACGGGGAGAGCAAAGGGGAAGAAGAGGAGAGAGGAAACAGGACCTTTGGCAGTCCAGCAAGACAAACCACATAGTGGCATTTGACGATAGGCAAGCACCCACTAAAGCACAACACCTTGATAGTTGACATGGATCGGCAAACGAGAACTAGGGTATCTTTCAGCGACCCACTGCTAGGTGAAGTTCACCACAGGTGCTGGGACAAGGAAGTCAAGACCTCAAAATTAGAGTGCCACAGCACAAGACAGGGTCTATAGCATGGGGCCCATGGTCTTGTGCGGTCCCTAAGCTACTTCCAGTGGTTTGTGACAAAGTGATCATTATTGGTACCTGCAACACCATGGTATGCAACAGGTTCAGTGGTGTGGTCCCTGGCTCGAGGCACCAGCCTTCGTTGTGGGCTGAGTCTGAACACACTGGTAAGAGATTGAGTCTTCACCAATGAGGGAGGAGAAAGAAGGTTTTAAGGGTCGAGGTACACGGGACAGAGGGAAAGTTAACCCCGTTAGTTGAAAATGGGATGAGGGTATGAACCATTGTAGGGTGGACCCTCATCCCCCTGGCCCCTCCCCCCCTTTCTCCTGTTGTGGGTTTTGTTTGTTTGTTTGTTTGGGTTTTTTTGTTTTGTTTTGTTTATTTTTGGTCCAGCCACAGGAGAAGGGAGTAGGAAAGGCAACCATTAATAAAGGTCATGACCCTTGATATAGACAACGTATGTGAGCCAGCAAGACAAGTGACTAGGAGGCGGCTGGTCAAGATAGCAAATCTCCAGCCTGGAAAGTATTGAAAGGTGGTAGAGTATAGGGAAATACCCCTTCCATTAGATGCCCAAAAAGGGAGAGACGGGTAGAAAAGTATAGGTGGTCACCTCATCTGCTGCTCCTCTTCAGTGGTTTTTGCTCAGAGAGAGAGAGAGAGAGAGATTTCCTCACTAGCGATTTCAGATCAGAGAGAGAGAGATTGCCTCTTTCAGTGATTTTGACTCTTAAACCTTAAGTAGCTGTGAACAGCTACTTCTGTAACCAAGAGAGGTCTCAAAAGAAGCCCAGTCCAATCTATCATATGATAGTGGAACCAAGGGGTGAGGCGTTATCTCAGGCCATCCTTGAGAACGATGGGGGCATGAAATGATGCAATGAAGGGTGAGCCACCCCTGAAAAAGGTAAGAGGCATCACTTAACCCAGACTGGGATCAATGCCTCTTAAAAGTCTACAAAATTTCCATAGAACAAAGAACAGCAGGTCGGGCCAGTGTTAGACAAGGGGATCTGGAATTAGATGGGGACCCATCCTGCGTCAGGAACAAAGGTCGCTTAGAGGAGTACCCTTTCCCATTTATAAAGAATCTAATAGCCTGCTGGCATCGCTGGATCTGTTCTGGCACTGGATGCGACAGGGCTAGCTTCAAGGAGCATTCCTTCACCTAAGGGAAGGCCCTTTGGAGGCCTTTTAGTGACTTCCTACAATCCCCAAATGTCCTCTTGGGAACTAGGAAAAGGAGATCAGTGGCTGTGATAGCTCCTAGTTATCCCAATCCATTCTGGCAATACGTAACCCGTGTCCCACTCTGTGGCATGGGTCTGTGTAATTGGCAAAGCAAAGAGACTTCATTCCCAAGAGTGGGTTAGACTTTGTCTTCCAAGTGGTGAGGAAAAAGGGAGGAGGAAAAATCCAGGAAGAAACCTTACAACAGAGAGGAGTCCTCAAGTGTGCTAGCCCTAGGGGCTGGGGTAGCCTAACAGAAAAGGGAAGAGGTATGACTGCGCAGAGTGTAGCAACACACAAGGCCTCTAACCAAAGGACAAGAGGTCTGCACAGGTGGGGAATTACCCTTCAACAAACATAAACTACTGTGTTAGCAATCCCCCAATCAAAATACCTGGGCCCAATACAGCAAGGCAACAAGCCTAGAACAATAGGCCGATCAGTAGGGGTTGTGTTGCCTCCCTTTGTTATAATTGATGATCACCTGAGGTGCAAGCACAATGAGTGCCCTGCAACTAGAAAGCACAAGCCCCATGGGGGAAAACATCTCCAGATTGGAGGAGAAACCACCCTCAAGGGGTAGCATGAATGGAGCCACCCTGAAAGAATGCTCCACAGAGCCGTTAAAAGGAAAGCACCTTCCCAGATACAGGGGAAGGGAATTCAGAAACCATTGGGGAATGGTTCCCATCTGGTCATTTGGGTGTGTGGGGTGCAGAAAATCCTGACCTACAGCCCTTGCAGATGTAACCTTACCCTACGTTCTCTTATGGAATAAGGCAGGGAGTGGATGCTCCAACAATAACTCCAGAGGGCCTAATTGGCGAAGTGTGTGGGGGTATATCCCTCGCTGATAGGAATCCTTATGGAACCACTAGATGAGACTACAGGGAGAAAGGATAGTACCTCTCAAGTTCTTAAGTTGGGGTCACACCCCTTGTAGGGTGATGGTTTCCCCTTTAATGCTGTCAACGGGATAGATAATACTGCCTCAAAAAATGGGAGATAGGTGAAAAAAGGGGAGCAAACTTGGAGCTGATATGCCCAATGGCACAACTTCTTAAAACATAAGGAAGGGCATTGGGTGGTCCTCATTTGTTTGGGGAATGGGCAGGGGGCCCTGAAGGTAAGAGGCCCAAGAACTTTTCCTCCCCCCAGGGATCATGGGCACCATGGAGCCAAGGCTTCTGTCTCAGCTGCAAAGAAAGACTGTCCTACAAAAGGCAGGTTGCATACAGTCTGCTGAGTGATGGGGGGCACACTCGCCTCTCTGAGCCGGGCTACATGCTAAAGGGTCACAGCTGAGGCCGTGGTGCAGGGGGCTGTGTCCACAGCCCCCCAAGCTGATAAAAGGTCATGGGATGCTATTTTGCCATCCTCGAGGAAGGCATTGAAATCCTCGCTGTTCTCCTGTGGGAGGAGGTGTCTAAATTCATTCATAGACTCCCACACAGTCAACATACATCTACTGACCAGTGCCTGGTTATTGGCTACCTGTAGTTGAGAAGCAGAGGAAGAATAAACTTTCCTCCCGAGGAGGTCTAACTCTCTCGCCTCCCTTGACACCGGGATGGGGTCATGGGAGGCCTGCTCTGGGCCGAGTGCAGCTTCCACCACCCCTTGAGATGGTACTGTGTGGTGGATGAGGGAGGGAAACTCCATCCCCGGGACCTGGTACTTTAAGCCTGCTGTGTTGGACACTGGTGTGATGGAGCCAGGGCTTTGAAGGGGTACTGGAATAGGTTCAGCAGAGGTGAAGACTGGCCCAAATAGAAGGTCAGTAGTCCCTGTAGGGGACTGAAAATCCAACCCCACATGCGCAGAAACATGGCGAAGGAGGTTGAAGTGCACTGTGAGATCCCCAGTCTAGGAACTTGAAATGGGGTTAAGGGTCTTACTGGTGCTGAACTAGGTGAAACAATACCATGCAACTACATCGTGGTCTCTTTGGAGGACCACTCATGAGATAGGTACCTAAGCAGGGATGGCACCAGAGGTCGAGGGTGGGACCATTTACTCCCTCTCGAAACACCCTCCTTTAGACTCAGAGACCTAGAAAGCACTCAGGACTGTGAGGACAGTGCCAGTGAAGGCAAACCACGGGGAGACGACTCAGCGGTACTGGGTCCCTCATATATGGCTGGTTCCTGAGCTAGGGAGCTCGGTACCGAGATTGGGGATGGTGTTCAGTGCCACTTCCAGGGCAGTCATGCTCCTGAAGCAAAAGCCAGTTTACCCCTCTTCTTGGGTGATACCAGGGTGGGAAGCATTGGCAGGAAGAGCAGGGACCTCGCTGCCTTGAAGGGCTTCGGTGTGGAAGGAATCAGCACCGACTCCTGCCATTTCCGCTGTGACTCCCACGAGGGGGAGTGCAAGCAGCGCTGATGCTTTGATACCGACGGCAGTACCTAACTGGTCTTTTCACGCTCCTTTGAGGAGCAGTGCCAGGAGGGCACTGGTGCTGAAATTGCACATGGTACCGAGGGGTGCCCTGAAGCCTCAGGGGTGGGCGGCCGTACTTACCCAGAGGCCAGCTCATGGCACCTTTGCTCCCTGTTTTTGATCATGCTAGGCTTAAAGGACCGCCAGAGGGAGCATTTGGTGACTAAATGGACTTCACCCAGGCACCAGAGGCACTTCTCATCAGGGTCATCCTGCGGGAAGGCCTTGCCACAGGCCTCACAAGGTTTAAACCCTAGCATGGTGGGCAGCGAGGAGGAGTGATGTTGTTGCTCCAAGGCTGGAAGCTCAGTAGGAGGAGTGTCCTTCTGTGGAACAATGTCCACAAAAAGGTGTTCCCAATCGAGCTGCAGGCTCATAAAACCAGACACAGGCTGGTTGCGAGATCTCAAGGAGTGGGCCGTTCCGAGAACAGTCACTGAGGGTGGAAAAATGGAACTGAGGAGGGGCTGGGCGGCAGCCGCCTGTATAGCCACGGGGTAGCGAGGGAAGCCATCACCCCCCGCCCAGGCCCTTCCTGACAGGCTAGGGCAAAAGAGTTTCCAACCAATCGTGCGCTGCAGCACGTAGACACCTATTAGTGAACATATCCTTGCAGAGCTTGAAGAAGAACTCCAGGTTACATCCTTTGAAAATGTGGCTTTTAGAGTCTGTCTAATTTCTGCTTACCCACAATGAGGAAACACACACGCGCACACATGCTCACACACTATGACCACTGTGAGAATTTAGTTTAATGTTTCAAGTGGTGACCTCAATGGGATTTGCAGTTTTGTGGTGGAAGACATGTGAAACAGGCCTCTCTGGGCAGAGTGAATGGCAAGGGAAAACTGAGCACACTGGATAGCAGGGTGAGACAAAAAGATAATGGCTTGTGTAGCTTCAGTTGCCTGAACCTTCCTCCACTAGGGCCTGGATCAAGTTTACTGTGCTAACACCAAAGAGGAGGTGCCTTTCATTTTTTCTCTATTTGCCCCCTTTCTGTCCCAACCGCACACACCCCTGAAACAGTGATTGGATACTAACAGAATAAAACACAAATCTTGCTTAATGGCAGAAAAAATATTAAGAGCCGTGTCAACATGTCCCTTGGATTGTTTGATATGATTAATTTCCCTTTGGTTTTGGCTTTGTTCTATAAGTTTAACATGTTGGGTCTTGTGGATTGGTTTGTGTGTAGATTTTTTTCTGTTTGTGGCATTTTGCTCAGATGCACTGGCAAGGCCTACACACACACACACCCCTACCATTATTTTCAGTCTGACTTTTTTTCTGGAGAGGAAAAATCCCCTCTCCATAACCCTTCCCCACTCCACCCCTCCTCCCCCCCCACACACACAGAGCTGACTTCTCTCCACAAATTGGTTGCTCTTTGCAGCTCTGATCTAATGACAGCCAATCTGGATCACAGTCCAACCTGCACTGTGGTTTTGTTCTTTCTCTTTCTGAACTCGGGTGCATTTAGGAACCGATGTCTTTTCAAACATGTCAGAAGGAAACAGAGGCAACATGAGGAGCTGCATTTGCAGACTCTTTTCCATACATCAAAGTGGCACGCTTAGGAATGGGGAGGGCTCAGGCATCCTTTAAGAAGAGGATCCCCTATGAAAGAGCCCCAGACGAAGCAAGTCTTGTGCAACAGCGCTGCTTCAGCCTCCTGTGATGGCAGAGAGAGAGGGGAGGGTCTGTTCAGCAAAGCAGGACACGTTTCTCTGAAGTCTTTGGAAAGATCATAAAAGGGAAAACGCTGCTCTAATTCCTGCAGTGCTGGGGTTGGTGGGAGAAAAGCTCTCGCGTCGAAACAATGGAGCAGGCCGAACACGCACACATCTGGTCCCTCTCCCTGCTGCTCCTGAATGTAATTTTGCCCAGTCTGGCCCCAGTTTTGTCGCCTTAGGCCACTGGCATAGAAAGAGCGGTGTCATTTCTAGCAAGTGGGCTCCTGACCCAGCCACTCATCTGTCACCGCTGTCTCATTCCTGTTATTTACATCTGTCTTTAGCATTCTAATTACTTGCTTTATTACTTTAGCCTGGAGGAATCCCGTAAAAAACAGTGGAGATGAGGATCCTACCAACAATAAAACTGCCCAAAATCCCCACTGCCTATTACACAGAGCACTTGAGAATATTTGTGCTGTTATATGACCTCAATATGTCCTTAAATTGATCTTATTAGGTCTTTCTCTTGGCCCCTCCCCTCCCTGCTGAAATGAACTCTTGGGGGTGGGTGGTTAAAATCAGGCTCTTGCAGCCAAAAGTGGAAGATGTGATTATTCCTTTGTCTTCACCCCAGGAAGGGGGAGATGGGCACTTTACAAGCCGAATCGCAACGCAGCCAAATGTTGGAGAAAAAAGCTGCAGTTTGGTGTGATGCAGGCCAGATTTTCAGCTTTCCTCTCATTGTCCCCCGCCCTCCACAGCCCTCTCTTGCTTTCTTCTGGTTCAGTAAAACAAATTCAGAGTCTCACTCAGTGGAAAGGTAGAACACTAGATTTTTTTTAAAGCCGGCTTTCTTCGTTATTTTCCATTAATACCTGTAATGTTGAAAATGCTTCCTCTGACTGCTATGATTTAAGGCAAAAGGTGTGTAAGTGATTTATTTACCTCCCATTATAAAGTATAACAGAGATAGAGGAACGAAAAGTTTGCAAAAACCAAGTTTCTTGCAGTCCAACACATTCCTGGAACAGATGATCTAAAGACCTGGTGGTTAATACAAACACATCAAGGGCAACCAGCTGCAAATGCAGATTTGCTGTTTATCCCTGTTAGTGATAATAGGCTTGTTGCACTCACGATTTTCTGCTGGGGCTAATGGGTTTTTTCTTTATTGTGTTGCCCTAACATAATCTCCTCCAGAAAGAAGAAGACAGACTATCTGGACATTTTAGCTAAATAACAGGTAATTTATTGGTCTTTATGCTCTTCTGATGGAATGGTTGATAGATAATGTAATAGTCTGTACATAATTAAGCGGATTTACTGTACCTCTGTCAAAGGAGGTTTAGCTGTAGAGGCTGGCCCTCCCCCTCCCAGAGCTGAGGGTTTCGATTCACATCAGCTGTCCTCATTAACGGGGAGGGAAAAAAGAGGGTGGTGGTGCAAACACACAACCCCAAACTCGAGTGAAAATGTAGCCGCTGCCCATGTTGCTGGCCCAGGAGGCCATCTAAAATACAAGGCAGACATCGCCCTTGCCCACTAGCATGTCCTTCAGCAAGGAGAGAAAGCGCATGCCAGACAATGGCAACTTATCTACATGTTGTGGCCACTTTATATATGAAGAGCACTGTCTTCAGGGTAGAGCCAGCCCACAGGGTGATAATCAGGACTCCCCATCTCATCCAGGGGCTGTTGCTAAGTTCATGTGATGAGTGCTTTAAGAAATCCTTTGTAAAGCAAACCCCCTCCTTGTTCTTGGAGGTTGTCCATTCAAGGCATGGCGTAGTTGCTCTTCCAAACTCATCTAAATTACATCAATAACAGCGCGCACTCTTTAATGAGCTCTCAACTTTAAAGACTTGAAGGATATTAACAAGCCGCTTGACAAATGGTGCTTAGAAGCACATTAAAGACGCTGCTAATGGAGCGCATAATGACGGCTAATTTTCGATCAGATATAAATTAGAGCCCCAACAGTTATTTGCCTTAAGGACTTTATGTAAATGATTCTGTTCTGTATAAACTGAAAGGCGAGGCGAGCCCTGCCATGTTGGCAATCCTTGTGGAGATGATTAATAGAGCTGCAGCAGAAGTGGGCAGACAACTCGTGGCATTTCCAGCTAAAAGTCACAAGCTCTTTTAGTGGCAAATATCAGAGCTACAGTGGGACTTGCTGGTAGAGGGGCAGGTTAGAGGCAACTACAGAGACAGAGAGGGGACAAGAGCTTCCCCAGCCATGACGCTGGTTTAAGTAGCTGGACCTAAATGCACAGTGCTCTGTGTGTGTGTGTGTGTGTGTGTGTGTGTGTGTGTGTGTGTGTGTGTGTG
>ML681966.1:33588091-33646638 GCA_007922195.1 Podocnemis expansa
GTGTGTGTGTGTGTGTGTGTGTGTGTGTGTGTGTGTGTGTGTGTGTGAGAGAGAGAGAAAGAGGCTATGTCTATACTTAGAGTTTCAATTTGAATTACTGAATTCAAATTAGTCAGTTTGTCCTAATAATTATTAATATGAATTCAGTCAATTCAAATGGACATGGCCACGCTAGAAATCCAATTTGAACTGGCATGTCCATGGACTGGACTTGCCAAGTTGAATTGGAGGGGGAGCACCAGGTGAAGTGCGGCAAGATGGTCAATTTGAACAGAGTAATTCGACTTGACCTGGCCACACTGGGTCAATTCAAATTACTCAGTTTGAATTGACTGGAACTTCAAAGTCTAATGCGGGTTGATGAATATGAAGTCAGCTTTCATCAATTCAAACTGAGGAGTTCCTCAGTTCGAATTGATGAAAGGGAGTGTTTCCATGCATTTAGTAGAATGCAAATTGATGACAATCACTTTGAATTCAGCTCTAAGCGTAGACACACCTAGAGAGAGAGCGAAAAAGAGAGACAGACAGACAGAGTATGTCTACACTTACAATTTAGTTTCAATTAAGGAGTCTTAACTTGAACTAAATTAGTGCATGTCCACACTAGCTTTCATTAGTACAAACTAAGGTGTTCCCTTAGTTCAAACTAAGGAAAGCCTAGTGCAAATCTATAAAGCTTTCCTTAAGTTTGAAGTGATGGTTAATTCACACCCATTAGTTCGAATTAACCGGATGTAGCTGTGTTAATTGGAACTGTTAGTTGGAATGACACACAGCTTGATTTTTCCCTATGCAATAGCGCCCCCTACCTGATTCAAACTAGCAAGTCCTGTGCATGGACGGGCTAGTTCGAATTAGGGTTTCTAGTATGTCTGTGTTAATTCAAATTAACTGAATTCAAACTAATGATTATTAGTTCAAATTAATTAGTTCAAATTCACTTAATTTGAACTAACCTTCTAAGTGTAGACAGCCACAGACACTAGCCTAGGCATGAAGCAATTGCCAGGGCCCTATCTCCCTGTGCTTCTGCTTCTGGTGGACTGTGTTCATCAGCTTTTAGGTCTTAATTTTCAGTTACAAATGAAACCACCACCAGGGCCCTTTGAGCCTTTCTGTTGTTTACTAACATCCACTCCACAGTTCTGGATAATGTTGGGGAGTCAAAGTATTGCAGAAGGAAGCCAGGCTGGTAGAGTGCCTTTCCCAGGCCCCACCCTTTACTCCTGACTCTGGAGGGCTCTTGGCAGGTCTGCAACTAGGGTTCGTCTAAAAACTGATCTGTTAAGCTTGCAATGACATCTGTAGCAGGCTGAGGCTTTGCTCCACTTCCCATAAGAGCACAGGAGGGGCTGTCCAGTGTGGGAATTCCCCCATCTTCAAAGCAGCTGACCAAATGGGATTTTCTCCCAGGAAAACTCATGTGAAAAATATGTTAGTCTGTAAGTGCCGCAGGACTCCTTGTTTGTTTTGCTGAACTATGGGGACAGAGATTTAGGGACACCTGCAGTTGCTGTGGCTCAGAGAGCCCAAGAAGGCTTGTAAGCAGGCCAGGTTGCACTAAGGTTCAGGCTGGCAGCACCTTGACAGCCAAGCGGTGGGACACCAGCTTACCCTCCTCAGAGCCCTGGGCAGCCATCCAAACCTTCTGCTGTAGGGAATGAAAACCTGGGTTTCCTCCAGCAGGGATTTCCTTTACCCCCCTACCAATTTCCCAGCACATCCCCCAGTTGTTAGCTAGTAACAGTGTTTTAGCAATTTAGTGAGCACCCCCTTACACCATCACCCCCATTTCAAGTCCTGGGGAGAATCCTGCAGAGCAGGGCTGGAGTGCTGGGAAGGTTTTGCCAGAAATCATTCAACATCCTCAATATAGGCAGGATGAGCAGGGAACTAAACTCTTCTCCTGTACGCTGGATGATGCAGTTCAGGGCCAGCTTCTTTCCACTGGTCACCCCTGCTGTGGGAAAATAAATCAAACCCTTCCCCACGAAAGCCCCCGCCCTCTCTCACACATCCCCAATATGCCATTGATCATTCTGGAGACATTTAGTCCCTTATGCTGAAGGAGCGGCAAGTGGGAAATGAGTTATGACCTCCTCGCCCAGCCCTTCTAGGAAACATCAACTGAAATGGGCCAAACGCCTAGGATTATGCCTAGTCTCTTGGGTTTTGGTTAGGAAAGTATTAGGCTTTTGCTATGGCTCCAGCTGATTCCACGTATGGAAATAAATGCTGATGTGATGGTAGAAACCCCCCAGTCCTGTTATGTCCACACGGCACTAAATCCACTGGGGGTGGGAGAGAAGGAAAATCCCCAGCTCTTTAGGCTGCCTTTCAGGTCACCAAACCGGGCTCCTCTGGCTTTGATTCTTGCTCCTGTTTCACTACAAAGGGCAGAAATGGAGCAGGCGACACCAGGCTCTTCCTACGCTCGTCACCAGCACAGGAAGGTGACGTTTCACTCCCCATTGACGGGCTTTGTGTTTAGATGCCGGCTCCGCAAGTGGCGCAGACTAATCGCTGACATCGCTTTCCCAGCCCACGCCGCTTTCATACTAATTGTTCTGACAAAACCGGAGCAGCAAACACGGTGGGAACTCTACAGGCGGAGCTACCTGGGGGCATATTCAAACCTAAACTTGCTCGTGTTAACTTCAAGATTTGAATGAATGTGATAATGAGACGAAAGAGGAGGCTGCGCGCTTGCCCCTCTTCCGGAGGGGAGATCCGGCTTTACCAGGCGCAGGCTTAGTCTCTCTGGATGAATTTAAGGGGGTCCATTAGCTCAGATCCCTGCTCCACAAGGTATTTCTATCAAATGTTATCCCTGCAGAGCCGGCACTTACAAGTAACGTGGGGAAGTCAATAACATTATGCAAGGGAGGCAAAGCAAGAAATGTGTTCTGCATACAGGCGTCTAGCAATGCCCTAATTAAAAAGTGTTTGAACTAAAATATTTGAGGCTGCTGGAAAGAAGCGCGTTAGCTCTTAGGCAGGCTCTCTGTGGTGCATTTTTATAGGTTTTAATTCAGGTGAAGGCTGGCACTATGTCAACACACACCCTGTACTTTTACAAGCTAGCAATAATCAGGTTTGCGTCTTTCTCTGCATTAGGGGGCCTTGGCATGGCTCTTGGAAAGGGACCCAGTGGAGAGCCTGGGATTGTCAAGCAAGGAGCTTTGTTATTCTAAGCGTTAAGCACTCGTGTTTGTTTGGTTGGTTGGTTTGTTTTGTTTTTTAGATGTCCAGCTACACAAAAAGGCATAGAAGAAATAAGCCACTTCACTTGAAAGAAACCAAAACACCAGATTCATGACCCGTTTGTCTCATGGGTTGAGTCTTTGTCTTTTGCAGCTGAGGCAAAAGGTAATGAAGGCTTTCAGTAAGTGGATGAAACAGTTATCTTGTTTGGGGATTTCTTTGCAAAATCTAAAGTGGAGGGCACTGTAATGTGTCCCCCTAGCCTTAAACTAGCCAGGCCCATTAAGGCCTGATCCGGCGTCCACTGAAGTCAACGGCAAAGCAGAGGTGCAGCGCGGGGTCCACAGTCAGTTGCTGACACTTCTCGGGTGACTGGATTCAGCTCCTGTTCAGGAAAATATGGGGAAAAGAAATAAGATCTGCCTCGTTTGCTGGGATCTGAAATCACAAATGAGGTGTTACCTAACTGCTGGGTTGTGATTGCGATCAGTCTGGATGTTCAGCTTGCTCTATAAAAGGCCTTCTCGAGGCATTTGTCAACATTGTGCGGGGTGTAATAGGAGAGCATTGCACTCTACTTCACACTTCCTCAGTTCCCTGGGATTAGAAATGCTTGAAGAGATTGGTCTAGTCAGGTGGTGCCAAAAAAAAAAGGGGGGGACTAACGTGGGGCAGACAAGCGAGAGTGAAGCCATAGGAAACGTTGAGTGTGCAGGCTCCGTCTGACTGTCAGCTCGCACCTTCAGCAATATATGTCTTGGCATTGTAGCGACAGGGATGCCAAAGAAGAGGTTTTGGATTTCACAAAGAGCAGCTTTTCGGCTCCAAGTATGACAACTTTTTGAAAATCTGAGAAATGTATTTTTCATTATTTTTAAGGGGGAGGTGGATAGCTAGCTAGCTAGATGCATGCATTCAGAGGGTGTTTTAAAATCTATAATAGTATCTAATAAATGTGTTAGTCTTTAAAAGTGCCACCAAACTCCTTGTTTGTTTTGCTGGACTAACCTAACAGGGCTGCCCCCCTCGGAACTTTAAATCTATGGCTGTTTAAATCAAATGCAGAATAACGCATATTCTGCAGCTCCTATGCAATATGTTTCGTGTTATTATTTGAGGTTGACGCTGTCCTTTCACTGCCCACAGAAAGGTGTTTCAGCTATAACGTGTGGAGTATTTTCCAAATGCTCTCATTCTTCATCGGCTTATTACTTCTCTATTGGGTCCAGAGAAGTAAAATAAAGAGAGACTCAAGGAGAAAACACCGAATATGCAATACAATATTCTAATCCCGTTAGGAAACCTGAGTCTATCCCACTGAAGGTTGTTTACAGATTTCATCCCCTGCAGCCCAGAAGGGTTTCCCCCCATGGTATCTCAGCCAAAGTGGGCCGGGATTTGTTTAAAGAAGCATTCCCTCAGCTTGCAACTCCACGAGGAGAGATGACAAAGTGCGGCAGCAAAAGGGCACCTTCCCTGCCCCGAGTGACAGCTGAGTGATGGCACTAGCCCCCAGAAAATAACAGAGCTTTGGGGAGACCTTAGTTACTCGGACACATTGATCTCAACAGGGCCGGCTCCTGCAGTCCTCCCTCAGCCCAGCTTCCCATGAAATAAGTGGGGGATCTGCCCGGTGGGGCATTTTGATGCCTCAAGGGCTTCTTGCTCCATGATTGAAGTGGGTAGCGGCGCTGGCTTTCCCGGTGCAGGATCCGTCCTGGGTGACTCCCTCTCTCCCCTTGCCTGCGCAGTGCCTGGCATTGTCGTGCATTATTTCTCCCCGGCCTGCACGGGGCATTTCACAGGCAACGAAAACTTCTCTCGCGCTTTGCCCAAGCCGTGGATGCGCAGCGGCGCCGTGTGAACGCAGCCACTCAGGTTCCGGAGCGCGCCGCTCCGGCGCCCCCGCCCCGCCTCCCGCGTTTGCTCCCGGGCTGAATGAAACTTGCAGAAAGCCAAACCTGGAGGGGAAGCGACTGTTCATCTGCCGTTCAAAAGGACGTGCCCGACCTTTCCCATGCAGGCTCAGGGCAGCTTTCTCCTCTCCGCCAGCCTTTCGGGAGCGGGTCTGGGGGCATCATTCCCCAGGCTGGAAAATCCCGGAGTTAGGGCAAAGCGCCATTTCCCCGGGCGGGTGCTGATCCCACCTGGCTCTGCCGGAGAGGGCGACGCCTTTAAGACGGAGAGAAATTCAAACACCTCCTCCCCGGCGGCTGTTTTGCAAAGTTTGCAGCTCGGGAAGCGTTACAGGGCGCGGAGAGCAGCTCCAGGCGCCGTCCCTCCTCCCCAGCCCGGGAATTTCTAAGAATAATTTATGGGGCCGGGGCTCGGGAGCCTTTCCTGGGAGCAAAAGGTGGGGCCCTGTTAGACTTTAAAGAGACCCGCTGATTAAAAGACAATGGAGGCACTAGCCCCTCAGTTTTGAGGACTGAGTTTGCACAGGGGCTCTGGAAAGACGCGGTTTGAAATGAGCCAACGAGCGGGGTGTAGTTAGCCGGCACAGGCGTTTCTGATGCGGCTCTTGTCTTATTTCGGAGCCGGTTGCAAGGCTGCTGTTTTCCAGCAAGGGCCAGTTGGTTGGTTGGTAGGGGAATTTGCTGGGATGAATGTTTCTGCACCCAGCAAAAGGGTTAAGAGACTCCAATTGTTTCTGCCGCGTCTTTATCCTTTATCTAAAGTCGTTTGCAGCGGCTCTTTCTGCCGCTTGACCAAGCCCAAAACCAAGTGCCAATCTGTACTCACCTAAAGCCAGGGGAGTGTTTGGAAAGGAAGTTGCACCGCAAGCAGCTTTCACAGCCCAGCCTCATCGATTTGGTCCCGAGAAACGCTGCGCGGTTTTATAACAGCTACTACCAATTAATATTGCATTAACCCTATTTAAAAAAAAAAAGCCAAAAAAACACCAGAATCCCGCACCCTAGCAAAGCCATCTATTATTAACGCCAGTGTAATTGGAGACCTGAAATAGATGCGCATGTTAGGGAGCCGTGGAGGACAACACAGCCGTGACAGTATTGCAGAAAGGCAGGGGAGCCGAGGGTGTCTAAGATTTAATTTCAGGGCTGTGGTTTTCTAATTCGAGATTAAAAGCAGTCACGTCTTTGAAGCCAGACACTTGGTGTAAATGTACAGTTAAAATATTCTATGCCCAGCTCCCCAGACAGAGCTGGGCACGTCCCAGGCTTCATTAAATTTTAATTATCATCCCAGACTGGAGCAAGGGAAGAGGAAAAAGACTGGCCACCTAATTGCAACTGATGGAAAAAAAGCGTACATTTTTTTCCCCATGCACGAAGGGCGGGGGGGGTTGTTTTGTTTTGGTTTGGTTTTGGTGAGGGTTTTTTTGTTTGTTTGTTTGTTTGTGTTTATTTTGTTGTGTTTTTTTTTTTTTAATGTGTGTAAACCTCATAGAGGGACTTACTTATACGGGGCTCTACATACGCATTTGCTTTCTGGAAGGATCCCACTTGAATGTAAAATGGCAAATGATGGGGAATGGGGGGAAATGCCACCCCTCGTGGAGAGAGCTGGCGAAAGCTCAAGACAAGAGACAAGGGATGCTCTAATTAGGAGGCCTCGATTAAAAACGATGCAAGCTCCTTGTCTCAAACCCACAGCCAGCGGTTCCTCAGTCCAGCCAGCCCGGCTGTTTTCTTCAGGAAAAAGCGTGGTTTTGCCTTGTGCCTTTATTAGGTTTGTTAAAGCCTAATAAAGGCACAAGCCGGCTTCTCGCTCCCGGTCTCATTCCTCTTAATTTGTTATTAATATGCGTGGGTGGGACCGACTCACCCTGAATTAGCTTAATTGCAGGCTATTTTTTTATTTTGGAAACCAGCAAGGTTTCTATTTCCAGGCAGAGAAAGGTTAAAAAAAAAAAGCCACCGCGTTTGCTTTCTAAGCAGCTTCCTATTATCCCATCGCCACTTAATTTTATTTCCATTCTCCACAAGTTAAATAGAAAGACTGGCTCACAGGGGAGCTGCCATGTGCCTACAGACTGGGGATGTCAAGCGGAGAGACTCACCGGGCAAAGTTAATTTCAATTCCCGAGGAGGGTTTCACATTCCGGCTCGCTCTGACCCCCCCAGTAATTAGCTGAGCTAACTAATGATTACTTACTTATTCCTTGTAATTATCTGGATTTAATAATTCGCTGTGTAATTTATTAATTCGCCCATAATAGCCTTTAAGTGAATGGCTCATTGAAGAGGGGAGAGCGGGAGTTCAGAGCCTGCTCGGCTAACGCGGCGCCTATTGACAAATTCCGCCCTGCCCCGGATTTTAATTAGCCGCCTGGCTCCGCTGCCGGAATAGCTGAGGGGCAGCGGGGCCCTTTCGAGGGATTTATTTATGTGGAGCTGCTTTCTCCCCTTTTTCTAGCCAGATGAGAAGCTGGCGGAGCAGCCTTTGGTTCCCCTCCCTTGCTAGAGACACAACCATCAGCCCCAAGGCAACGTCAAAGTCAGCACTGTGCGTCCTGCACCGGGGACGCAGCAAAATGTTGCTTTCGTTCACCCCAGTGAAGTGGGGCGGGAGGCGTTTTTATCTTAGGAAAGTAAGAAGCGTTTTGTGGAGCAAAGAGCCGCACATAGGCCCTGCTTAGCAGTTTAAGGGGGGAAAAATCTGGTCTTTCAGGGTTTTATTTCAACGTGGCTATTGCTCTGCGGGAACGACAGGCGCTGCGCCTCCGCGCTTTGCAAGGTGGCTTTAGCCATCGCAATGCTGCGTTCAATGCCGCTTTTGGGGTCATTCAGGCTCACCTAGTTCAGATCGCCACCGGTTTTACATCAGTTACTTGGTGCATTTTAGTGGTTTCGAAAAAACAAAATACCGTGGTTACAGTATAAGAGAATTGAAGAGCTTTCGAAACATAGAGGGCTGTGGCGCTAGTTAACCAGGAGCTGTTTAGGGGAAAGGCTGCGACCGTGGGGACTGACAAGGCTCCCCCCAGATCCTCCGTTTTGATCACTGCGAGGTGAGGCGAAAGACATGAAACGTTGCCACCGAAAAGGCTCACAAGTGTAGCGACGCCTCCATGATGCTTTAATCCAAAGGAAAGTGGGGGACTGAGGAAAGGACGATCTGCCCCCTGCGGTCCTCCGGCAGCTACTGGGCATAGCTAAAAATCCCAACCCGTGTGGCTTGAGGTCCCGCAGTCCCGGGGCTTGGCAAACATTTCCCAGACTGATACACCAGAGACAGGCGGCAACCTCAGGCTAGCAGTCATCACCCTCGGCGTGTTCAGGGCATTTATAAAGCAAAATCTCTATGTGCGCGTTGAAGAGAGAAATGAATAGGTAACGCTAATTTGAAACCGAAGGACTTTTTCGTGTTTGGTGCCGTATTTCTGGCTCTTACGCCTGCCAAGAAACCTGGGCTTAGTCAAATGGCTTTTTGTGCGTGTTGGTTTGCTATGTAACGACTAGCCATTGCCTCAAGTGGAAACAATGGGCCATTCAATGCCAGAAAAGGAGCCCAGGTCGTTAGAATAGGTTGATGTCACTTTCCAGGTTTTTTTTTAAAGGCGTTTGTTTAATCCAGCTATTTATTAGGACTTAAGATCCTCAGAGGACAGAAAGATTTACTAGCGTGCTGGCAAGCCCCGGCAATTCTGAGAGGGGAAATGTTGCCATTGCAACTTGCCGGAGTCATTTTCCCAAGATGTGCTGTAGCCCCCTTCCCAGAGCAGCGTCTGGCCTAACCCATACCCTGCCATAGCTGTAGCGCAGAAGCAGTGGGTTTTATTCAAAAGAGTAGCTGGTTTCCTTGCTAGCTTTAGCTACCTCCCCTGACTTCAAGTTTTGTACTTAAAAAAAAAAACCCTCTTATTTGCAAAGCGGATGTCACAGGGCGAGCCCCAGCCCCTCCCCATTAACGCTAAGGGCCAGGAGCTGGCTAGGGTGAAGCCTTGTTTCCTCTAATGCCCGGGTGTTAGAAGCAAGCAGCTCTCCCGGGTTTGGCAGTTTGGCCCGGGCGGAGGCGGGCTGAGCCCGGGCTTCTGTCCTTGGTGCTGAAACAGAGCCGGGCCGGAGGGGAGCAGGGAAAGGGGCTGGATTTCAGAGCCGCCGGCTCTGCCCGGCTCCTTTATGCACAAAGCAGCCGTGTCTCCTCCAGGAGGGGTGGCCCGGACCTTGCACATCCCCGCGTCCTTTTCCACCGGCGAGAAGGGGCAGCCCAGCGCCCCCAGGCCCTGGCCCCTGGCTGCAAGGCCGGGCGGGGACGGCAGGGCTCGGCCAGCCCAGCCAGAGCGGCTCTTGGGCCGGGGCAAGCCGTGGCTGCCTCCCACCCAGGAGCTTTCCCCTGCTACTCCCCCGCGCACTTCACATTTCTCCTGCCCGGCCACATGGCGGATGCCACAGGCGGGAAAGCGAGCGCACCGGGCTGCGTGTAAACGCGCTAATCCGGAGCGTGTTTCCCCGGCGGCCTGCCTGGCGCCGTGGCCTTTGTGGCTAGTCTTGGCGAGCCGGAGGAGCCAATAAGCAAGTGGCGTGAGGGCGCCACATTTTGGTCTGCTCCTGGACCGTCTTTGGGGCAGGGCCGATGGGCCGGGAAATGCCGGGAGGTAGGTGGGCAGCCCCGGCGCCTTGCTCCTCCTCCATGAGTCTGTGTGTCTGTCCGGCTGTCTGTCTTTCCCTCGCGCCTGCCCTCCTCACGGCTCCCAGCGCCGGCCCCCTCCCTAACCCGACCCTGCCCTGCTGCCGGGGGTGTCCGGGGAGGGTGGAAAGGGGAGTGGAGGGTCGGCAAACACGGCTCCCTCCCCCCAAACCCACCTGGGGAGCTCACTTCCCTTTGCTAAATCCCACTTCGGCCCTCCAAAGCTGAGCCAGCTACCACCCGTCCCGCGAGGAGAAGCAACAAACCATCCAGCAGCAAAGCAAAGCGGTCTTCCCAGTGCCACGTCCAAATACAGGAGATGTGGAAGCCATTTCAATTCAGCAACAGACTTTTAATGAAAAAAACCAGCAAACATACTTTCCCAATAAAACGTTAAAATCTTTTTTTAATGAAAGACAATCCAACGACATTTTAAATAACTTAATACAGTACTGTCATAAATAAACTTCTAGTAACAAAACCAACCAACCGACTTTTATCATATACAGAACTTAAGACTGCAGAGGGTCTGGGCTAGCCAGCCCCGGGCAATAGCTACCCACCAGAAAGGTGCCGGAATCAGTCCTGGGCCTCTCGTTTTCCCTCGAAAGAATCATACCAAAAAATGTGAATTTACAAGAGTGTTTCTCTTTCTCTTTCACTCACTCACTCACTCTCTCTCTCAAATTAAATAAAGCTCTTCCACAAACAAACCTCCAAAAAGAAAAAAAAAGTCACCCCCAGCGGAAAAAGATTGCAATTAAAGGAAATTAAAAGCTAGCAGGTCTGAACACAGTTGGCATAGAGCTTAGAAATCCAGAAGGACGAATATGGTGCTGAAAAGAAACCTGGACCAACAAAACGCCACACTGTCACCAATCCTGCCACTTCTTGTCTCGCTCCAGGAGTGTGCTGGGGACAATAGGGGAATCCCCATTAAATATGTAACGCAGGAAACAAATACCCGGACAGTGAATCAATCGCCACAAACAACGTAGGACATCTACTACAGAGTGCCAACGCCTTACAAAGAAGAATACTCGCCAGAGAAATAGCTTAGTTTCAGGTGACAATTTACAGATGGCCAAAAGGGCTTTTTCTTTTCTTTTTAAATCAGAAGGAAAAAGCCGAAGTTCGTAAATTCTACCAAACACAAAATATTTGCTTTTCACTATCCATACTGTAAAAGAAAAACCAAAACCCTCATCAAGACGGAGATTAAAGAGGTGTGATTCATCAGACTGAGCACGGAACGAAGTTGCTGGAGAGCTAAAATTAATAATTTACAAGGGGTTGTTTGGCAGTAATCTAAGAATAGCTTTTAGAGATCAGTGAACACAGCGGGATCAGTTCTTCCCTCAGCATTATAACTTGAGCGAAGGAAAGGATAAACCACAGTAAAAATATATATATATATTTATAATATGCAGTGTAAATGCAGAAAAACCTGCCATCTTTTTTTTTTAAATCAAAATACTTTTGAGATGTCTCTCTCGCGGTATCAGCCTCAACTCTAGATTCAAGTTTCAGTTTGGAGTCACTTTCTTTTCTGCAAAATAGTCGCCAAGTGTGCTTTTAAATCTGAACACAAGCGCCGTCTGTAAGAATAAAAACAAATCTTACTTGATTCGTCTTGGGTCCTTTTAAAAAGACTTGCTCACCTGCCTTCACAGAGTCACTCTCTGGCATGGGCTTCTGGCCAGGGGGAACTTTGCTGAACTCGGTGGGGCGGCCGTCTGGGTTTCCTTCTTTCCCTCTGCTCGCGGTGTGTCTCTCTCACTACAGAGAAATGTGAAAAAGCCTCTCGTTGCCGTCTTTTTTGTTTCAATTATTACTATTAAAATTTTTTTGTTTAAAAAAAAAAACAAAAGAAGCCCCCGACGGCCTTTAAATCCCAGCGGAATATTTCATCCGTTTCTGTTTCTGTCTCTGATTACAGAACCAGACCCGCACCACGTTCTTCTTGAGGTCCAGTTTCTCGGCGATGGCGGCGATTTTTTCCGAGGAGGGCCGCGGCTGGATGGCGAAATAGGCCTCCAGCGACCTCTTCTCGGGGGCGGCGATGGAGGTGCGCTTCCTCTTCTTCTCCGCCCCGTTGAAGAGCTCGGGCTTGGTGAGCTTCTCCCGGTGCGACTTCTCCGCCTCCTCCAGCCAGGCTTGCAGGATGGGCTTGAGGGCGATCATGTTGTTGTGGGACAGGGTGAGCGACTCAAACCTGCAGATGGTGCTCTGGCTCAGCGAGCCCACGCCGGGGATCTTGAGGTTGGCCAGCGCCGAGCCCACGTCGGCTTGGGTCACCCCCAGCTTGATGCGCCGCTGCTTGAAGCGCTCGGCGAAAGCCTCCAGGTCGCGCGGGTCGGCGTCCACGTCGCTCATGCAGCCCATGTGCGAGGGCAGCCCGTGGGCGTGGGCCATGCTGAGGGCCGCCTGGTGCATGGGGTTCATGCCGCCCATGTGCGGGCCGTGGGCGGGCGTGGACACCACAGCGCCGTCCATGGCCCCCAGCGCCAGCCCGGGCGTCAGGTGCTCCAGCAGCTCCCCTTCCAGCGCCTGGTGCGGCTGGTGCGGGTGGTGGTGGTGGTGGTGGTGGTGATGGTGGTGGGTGCCGGCCAGCGCCGAGGGGTGCGAGATGGGCACGGCGGAGGAGGAGGCGGCCGAGGTGCAGGGGATGGTGTTCATGGTGTGGTAGGTGGCGTCCGGCTTGAAGGGGCTGTGGTGCGGCGGGGCCGGGTGGTGCGGGTGGCTCTTGGAGGGCGAGACGATGTCCACCGCCGCCAGCGCCTCGGCGCGGGCCAGCAAGCTCTCGTCCAGCCCGCCGAAGATGTTGCTCTGCAAGGGCAAGGAGAAGCCACCGGGTTAGCGCCCTGCCCGCCCGCACGCGCCAAGCCCCGCGCGCGCGCTCACTCGCTCGCTCGGTTTTCCCGCGCGCGGGCCGTGCCTACCGGGGGGGTGGGGAGGCAGGCGCGCCTCATGGCCTCCGAGCCGCCGCCGCCGCCGCCGCTCCCGCCGCTGCTCCGGCCCGCCCCGCCGCTGCTGCCGCTGCTGCTGCTGCTGCTGGGGGAGCTGGCGGAGGTGCAGGGCGAGGCGCTGTGCAGCGCCGAGTACTTGGGCTCGTGCAGGCTGCCGCCGGCGTGGGGCAGGCTGAAGGGCTGCTTGCTGTTCAGCGACATCATCATCATCCTCCTCGCCGCCCGGCCCGCAGGCTCGGCTCGGCTCCCGCCCCCCGCCTGCTGCCCGCCCCCCAGGCGGCAAACCCCCCGCGCCCGGCCCCGCTGCCTGCGCCCCGCTCTCGGCCGCCGAGCCGGCGCCCTATTGTTCCGCCGCAGCCTCCGCTCCGGCCGGCGCGCACCTTGGCCCGCCAGGTGCCGTGTGCGCCAGAGACATCGCTGCGACTGGCTTGTCAGCCCTTCGCGCGCCCTCCGCTCCTCGCCGCTCCTCGCCCATTGGACGGCGGCGAGGACGGCGCGCGGGCGGCGCATGCGTCCTGCCGCGGCGCGTGGGGGAATATGTAACCGGCCGGGGCGGGGGGCGGGGAGGAGCGCGAGCGCGCGCGCGCGGGGGGCGGGGGGGGGGGGGGGGGGGGGGGGGGCGGGGCTGCCCGCGCGCGGGGAAAGACGGCGCGTGGGGCGGGGCGCGGCGGGAGCGGCAGCCCCCGTGCCTGCCGGCCTCTCTGCTCCGCCACGTGGGGCGTGGGGGAGAGCTGATGTGGGGCGGGCAGCGCAGCTAGGGGGTGCATGATATGGGGGGCTGCTGTGGGGGGGGGACGCCTGATGCAGCGGGAGCCGAGTGAGGAAATACTTGAGGCGGGCGCTATGTCTTGGCGCTGCCTGGTATAAGGGAGCCATGTGGGGGGCATAGCGATGTATGGGGCGAGAGGTGGCTGAGGGGTACCTGACGGGGGGCGATACACGTGGGGATATGTGATGTGGGGGGAGTAGTTCGGGAGGATACCTAGATATGGGGTCAGAGCTGTGCGGGGGGATATATGCTACGGATGGGGGCGCTGCCTGTGTGAGGGGGGCAATATATGTGGGGATAGCTGATATGGGGAGCTGTGGGGGGGGATACGTGATAGGGGGGCAATATATAGCGGGACATCTGATATGGAGGCTCTGTGTGGGAGGATACCTGATATAGGGAGCTGTGGGGATACGGGATATGGTGGTGATATATGTCGGCATACCTGATATGGGGTTTCTGTGTGGGGAGATACCTGATATGGGGGTGATATATGTCCGGATACCTGATATGGGGGCTCTGTATGTGGGGATGCCTGATATGGGGGGAGCTGTGTGAGGGGATACATGATATGAGGGTGATCTATGTGGGGACACCTGATATGAGGGCTCTGTAGGGGGGATACCTAACATGGGTGTGATATATGTCAGGATACCTGATATGGGGGCTCTGTGTGGGAGGATACCTGATATAGGGAGCTGTGGGGATACGGGATATGGTGGTGATATATGTCGGCATACCTGATATGGGGTTTCTGTGTGGGGAGATACCTGATATGGGGGTGATATATTTCGGGATACCTGATATGGGGGCTCTGTGTGGGAGGATACCTGATATGAGGGCGATATATGTCGGGATACCTGATATGGGGGCTCTGTGTGGGAAGATACCTGGTATGGGGGTGATATATGTCTGAATACCTGATAAGGGGGCTCTTTGTGGGGGGATACGTGATATGGGGAGGATAGCTGATAAGGGGGGAGCTGTGAGGGGTACATGATATGAGGGTGATATATGTGGAGATAACTGATATGGGGGGGGCTGTGGGGGGATACCTGGTATGGAGGTGATATATGTCGGGACATCTGATATGGGGGCGCTGTGTGGGGGGACACCTGATATGGGGGGAGCTGTGGGGGGACACCCGGTATGGGGGCGCTGTGTGGGGGGACACCTGATATGAGGGGAGCTGTGGGGGGACACCCGGTATGGGGGCGCTGTGTGGGGGGACACCTGATATGGGGGGCGCTGTGTGGGGGGACAGCTGAAATAGACGGGGCGCTGTGTGGGGACACCCGATGCCCCGGGGGAGCGGGACAGGGGATGCTCCCCCCCCCCCCGGTGCGGACCCCGTGTAAACCAGCCCATTGGGAGTCTTCTCCTCCACGCGGCGCTATACCGGAGGGCGGGGTGCCCCGAGGGAGCGCACTGCGCAGGTGCGTTGGTGCCCCCCCCCCCGCCAGGCTGGCACAAGCTCCTCTCAGCTTGGTTTCCAGCGCCGCTCGCTCCTATTTTTAGCCTGTCACGCGGGCACTTTGGCAGCACTCGGTGCCCGGGCGCTCCTCTCTGGGGCGGACGCACTTTCCCGCCCCCAAAACAAGGCGCTGCCTCCTCCCCCGCCCGGCTCCTGAGACCTCCGCTGCCCTTCCGCGGCCTCCTGCGCTTTGGCCGAGCTGGGCTGGCTCCGGAGAAGCAGGGAGCTGGCGCAGGCAGGGACTGGAGGTAGCAGGTGCTGCAGGCTCGGGGGCAGGAGCTGGGGCAGGCAGAGCATGTGGCGAGCTGGAGCCGGAGCTCCCACCTTGCTTCCCCAGCTGGTGTGGCAGCCCTTCACCAGGCGGCTCCACAAGGGATCAGCCGGCGGGATTTCCTGCACCGCCTTCAAACCGGAGCAGGATCTGGCCCTACCCCTGCACAACAAGCAGTGAGGAGCATCTCGTCCCTCTGTGTGCACCTTCCCCCTGCTGCCCGCCTCCTCCACCGGGGTCTCGCCTCGGTGCCAGGCTGGGATTTGGGATTTAAAAAAAACCCAAACGCCCCACCCGCTCATCGGTCCTGCCAACTTCGTGCTTACCGGCTTCCCTTCAAAATTAATAAAAAGTCCCCTTTATTTAATGTGGACGGGTTTATTTCAACGGATTTCTGTTTGCACCAGGAGAGCCAAATAAGTGCTTAGGTGTTTAATTTCGCACTTAAACAGTAGACTGGGTAATTTTAAAGGAAATCAAAAAAATTACACTGTATCAGCTCTCACTGTCGCCAGCTCAGAGAAATGAAATAAATCAAAGTTAAAAGCTTGAGTATCATTTAATTATGGTGCGAATAGCGCTTGGAAAGAAGTAGAACAACATCTCTAAACAAATTATAGCCGGGCCAGGAAGGAATTATTAGATTGAAATTTCATTTAGGCTCGGGAGACACAGCGCTTCAATATGTAATCTGTTATGCCTCATCTGATTTGTATGCTTAATTCAGCTTGACGAATTTATTAGTTTTCATAATAGTAAAAAAATTGAGCAGCACTATGGGCTAATGCATTGTGTGTACTATAAATTGTATGTCACCGTTGAAAGGCTGAAGTCTATAGAAATCTTTTATTAATGACAGCATAGGAAGGAGAATTTTCTTGCAAGCCTTTAAGGAGTTCATGCCAAACCTCCGCGCTTAGTGTCTCAGCAGGCTATTAACATATCGTCATACTAATTAGGCTACTTCATGAGTGATATAATTTCAAACTTTAAATTATGTTCTAATTAACAAGGGTTGTCCAATTTGCTTAATCTTCAAAAGCCTTTTGGTTTGTCTAATTAGTCGAAACTATTGAGCAGCTCAAATGCCTAATAAAATCCATAGCTAATATTTTTCTGCTTTCAGTGAAGATCGTGTAAAGTTTACGGGAAAGACCTGAATGTCAGTGACGGGAAACAGCGGGCCAAAAGGTCCTTATCTGGGTCCATTCACCTGAGCCATTCAATTTCTTTTCCCCAGCCTTGTGTTACAGCTCCAGCCTCCCAAACAATAATAACTTTTTACTTTCCACTTTGTCTTTACCTCGAGTTTTAAAGGGAAAAAATGGACCGAAAAACATCTTGCTTTCCAAAATGCGCAGCTTTCAAGTAAAAATTAACCCAACATTTCAAACTAGCGTTACAGAGCAAGGGCGCCGCGACACTCTTTGCTGAACTTTGATACAACTAATCTTTTAAAAACATAAATTTAACCTCCCCGCATTGAGTTTAATTACTTGCAATAGTTGTTTTAATGTATGCTGTCACATGGGAGACTTGAGAATGCATATCTTAATATGAATTAATTTTGATTTTAATAGCAACTGACAACTGAGCTCCAAGATGCTAAACACTTAGCACCATTTCATGTGGTAAATAAGGTGGTCTAATATACCCCTTATGTTGGTGAAGAAACTAGGCAAACTTTGTTTGCTGCTACATTTATTGACCAAAATTATTGAAACCCAGCAGTCACCTAGACGGGCCGAAAAGATATCACCACATTCGTGTTTTTAATGTAGAGTCGTCTTCAGCTTTCACTTATTTATAAGCAACACCCTTCTCTATAACACTGTATTTATCAAGGTGGCATTTCATGTGTTTATCTTTGTGTAATAATCCCCACCTATGCCTCAGTCTTCACTACCTCATAGGAAAACAAGTATGGTTTATTAACCAAGCAAACAAAAATCTCAAGTTGCACAGTTCCACCTCTTCCTTTACTCCTCCAACGTGACAAATGAAAAGCGGCGCCCAGAACTTACTCGTGTAAACAAAATGCAATTCTTCCCTGCCAGCTCCTCCTCGTTGCAGAAGTGTCCAGAATACCAACCTATTCGGAAGAGGAAGGAGATCGTGCTAGAGTTAATGGTTAGCCTCTTTCAGCTGAGTGGTGTCGCGCTGTTTAACAACAGCACCCAAGTCAAGACGTGAGTGCCTCTAAAAAGGGGGCATGACAGGAAGTTTAGTGGGGAAGATGGAGGCAAATAGTAGATGGAGTCCAGATGGGCAAATCCCCCTGACCTAATGACCGCATGGTTGTTAAGAAGAGCGAAGATGGTTTGTGTCCATAAATGCACACGGACAAATTCATGTGTTCAAAAAAAGAAGTGGCTAGCAGTGGGCCATACCAAGGACCTGACTGCATTGGGCGATCCTGGACGCGCCGGCCTCTTTGTCTGCCTATAAATTCTGCCACTGGCCTCAGCCTGCTGCAGCCATATAAAATGTACCTGTTTCAAGCAATGACAAAGCTGCTGGTGCGAGTGCAAGGCTGCGCTCCCAAAGCCTTCAGATGCCATTAGTCTTTCAGCAGGCTTTGCTCACAAATGGACTGCCTAAATAAAATTAGAGCCCCCTTTCATATCCTGACCCACGCAGACATCTGGGGAGAAATCACTGTCGCCTCTCATGGATCCGTGTTCTGATTTATGATTAAAATTTAAAGCAATGCATTCATATTTTACCGAACCTAATGCGCTGTATGAATTTTTAATCCATTAAGATGCAGTATATACTTTAAGGAAACTCTACCCTTGTTTTAAGCACAGAGCAGAGTTGGGTTATAACTACCGTATTTATTTATTGAAAACGCAGCTGTTCACTCGGCTTTATGGCGACGTTCACACTTTTTTTTTTTTTCTGTCCTGCGCTTCACTTTGTTTTTTGTTCTTTTCGCATGGGGAAGAGCTGGGTGCTCACACCTGGCTGAGCAATGCAAGTGAAGCAGTAAGTGAAACGCATTGGGTGCGTTTCCTTAATGCTGGGAAGTGTAAGAGGGGAGCTGCGGTGCGATTGCGAAGCGAGGAGCGCTCCCCTGGAAAGGAGTGAGAGAAACCAGCGTTGTGTGAAGGGCGAGGTTAGCCTCCCCTGGGAGGGTAAGCCGGGCAAAGGCTCAATTCAGCACCCTGGACAGGGCACGTTTCTAATCCGCAAAGCGACAGACAAACGCAAGCCTGTGCAGCACGGAAACGCTGGCCCCACTGAAAAGCGATCAATGAAGGATACCTCAGGCAAATGTTGTGGCCAGTTCATGCTGAGGTCAGGGAAGGAGATTCTCCCACATCGATTTACTCCCATCCTTGGGGCAGATGTATCGGACCTAGGCTTCATTGAAGGGCTTGCAAACAGCAGCCTCTCGAACTGATTATTTCTGGCTGGCCCCTGTCACTTGTTTGCAGAAAAGGCCCAAATAACTGTGCACCAATTAGAGCCCGCTTCTCTCTCAGAGCAAGATGAAAGACACAACCAGCCCGGGTTTGGGGGAGACTGGCTGGGCTGGAGCCCAGGGGAAAAGCAGCGAAGTTGCACCCTGTGAAAGCAGCCCGAGAGGCGAGGCAGGCTCCTGAGTCCCCTGCTCCTTGCAGCATGTCTCTCCTGCTAAACATCAAACGGCAGCCCTTTGGCCTTCTGCTGATATATTCAGACACGGGCCGCCCCTCAGTCAGTGTCTGGGCTTAATATAACCTGCAAACGCTGCGGCTGGCAAGCCCTCAGCGACGCTGCCGAGGCCTAATTAAGCGCCAAGAGCTGCCCCTGTGCGGCTGGAGAGGATGCTCTGGGTCCGCGGAGCAGCTTTCCCCTCTGCGCTACAAAGCACCAGCCTTGCTGCTGGAGGAGGCGGGCTGCAGCCCCGGAGAAAGGCAGGACGCTGGGCTGGCTGGCGGGAGGGGCTGAGCCAAACCTAAGCGCTCCCCTCCTCTTCCCCTCGCTCCCTCTGGCCCAGGGCTTAGAGCTCGCCGCGCTCCGCCATCCCACCCGCTTTGCTGCCAGGGGAAGAAGGTGGCTCCTGGGGACGGACCAGCCTCTCTGATCGCTGGCACCTCGGCCTGGCTAGCTTCAGCCGTGCCCCCGCCTCCCAAAACTGGCATTGCACAATAGAGGAGCCTCCCAAACGCCACCGCTCCGGGACATTGTCTCCAGCCGGCTCACCAAGGAAACCGCCCCAAAAGGGAGTCACACTTTGGGCAGAAACGCTTGTTTCAGTGACTGATTCCCCAGAGAGGCGTTCACCCCACTGCCCTGCTCTCCCACCCGTCCTTGGGGCTCCCTCTCTCGTCTAGCCCCTGGAGTGGGTTGTTTGGCGGCGAGCTACAGCACTAACTTCCCCGGAGCCGGCGTGTTTACCCTTTGGGAAAGTTAAGTCAAGTCACGAAATCAAACTTAAAGCAAGGAACAATCAATGAAGACTTTTGCAATCCATGGCGCCTTGTGCTTCCTGGCACTAAAATAAATGCAAGAAATCGAAACTTAATTACTTGAAAGAAATCCCTCTGCATAATTTATCCAGTCATTTTTAGTCGAGTTTGTACTGAATGCAGGCATTTAACTATACTTCTGTCTGTCCCTCTCCTTCACACCCACAGTCCAATATTTGTATTTGTATTTGCATTGCTGATTAGCGTACTGAGCTGTGCACTCTTTATTTGCAAGGGTAATCTTCAGTAATCTGCTCTTGGTCTGCCCTCTTGTAAATGTGTGTGTGTGTGTATGTTCACGGTCTACACATTTATTAGTAAGCCTGTGTTAGCAGATACCCTTACTGAAAACAGGGCCTAAAAACATATCAGATTAGAATATTTCTCATGACAATTTTGCACTACCAAAAGTGGTGCTCACTTGGCGATGGCAACACTGATTAAAAGAAGCCCCTCCCCCTTTTATTTTATTAGCTAGTTTGTTAGTTTAGTTTAGCTTTTTTTCGTCTAAGTGATGATTTTCTTAAATGAAATGCTGTGCAAAGATTTTATGGTCAAAAGTATCTGGGAGGACAGCGCCAGGCCCACAAGCTTACCAGAAAGTACCAATAAAAAAAGAGACTGCTTTGTTAAACTTTTCCCTAGTGTCTTATGCTATCCTTGCTGTCCTACCAACAGGGTCCTGTTTATGATTAGGGTTTGTAGAGCTACAGTTGGCTATATTAACTAGAAGTGTAATAATGGCCCTCTAATTTAGCATCCAGCTTGTTAGATGAGAGCCTGTGCAATCAGATAACCTCTGAGTTCATTAGTATTGGGAGGGTGACTTTTCAGCAGCAAACTTTATCATAGATATGAAGTATAATAGAACTTTATCACAGAACTCGAGGTAATGTTATGAAAGAATGAAAAATACATTTGGGAGCTGCTGGGAAACTGAAGTACATTTTGATTTAACTTACATTAACAGAAATGTAATGTAAAAGTGAAGGGATCTAACAAAACCATTAATAATTTAAAAATAATTACAGATTGTCTATCCTTACTATTCATAACCACTCAACACTTCAGACAAAGAAGGCTGAATATTCTTAGTGTGAAAAGTATGTGAGCTGACTGCTAATCAGAAACTAAGCAAGGCCTACTACATGTTGGCAGGTTTGTGCTGGCGCTCCTCTCTCCTTAATATATGTTTCTTAGGTTCCCATATGTACATATGCAGAATTGAAAATCTTCAGATGTACTTCCCAGAGTGGAAGGTGGGAGGTAGTAAGTGGGGTGTTTGTGTGGAAGATGGATTCTGATGTGTATGGTGAGGAAAAAGATGGTTTATATTAGTCTGCCTTCAACCTACTTCGCTTCTTACATTTGATATTTAATGTAGGCTCTCATCCTGTATCAGGAGTCATGGAGGCAGCCACTTGAGCTTCTGTGACGTTCTGCCGATCGCAACACAGTTCTGCTCAGGCCAGAAACTACCATTATCATTGCAGGGTCTGAGTCTTACTTAGATTCAAGGGAGGGAGACTTTTGGTTTCTTCATTGCTGATTAGCATCAGACAAACCAATAATTACTCTATTTTATTTATTTATTTAATGGCTTTTCATATCAAATCATTCAGTGGCTTCTCATACATCATTGTTTTGAAATTTCCCAAAAATCTCTGTGTGACGGTTCTAAATTCACTGATTCTTACTCAGGTATCTATTGTATTGGTTTTATTTCTCAGGGATACTTTAAAGTAATCCTCCCCCCCCCACACACACACACGTACGTATGGTTTTTTTGGTTGTATTTATGTTATTTTCAGCAATACCTGGGCTGTGTATGAAAGCAATTTCATTGCTGTTTTTCAGAGATAACGATAACTACAAAAGAAAAAAATTCACAGACATGAAGCTGCTATTGAAGCCGAAAAGAAATATACAGAAGCTTATGCAAAAGGTAAGAAATTTGAACATGAGTCTCAAAATAGACGCAGTTTACATAAATCAGCACGTAGCTGCCTCTCCCTTGCTCCATCTTCTGTCTGAGATAGAGTTTTTGGTCTTCATGGACCATTTTAAAAAAAAAAATCTAAAAAACATAATGTAGATCTTATTATGACTCCATGCTTGATGATTTTAAATATATAGAAAGGGATCTGATCTCATCTCACCTCCCTCTTGCATACATACCATCACAGTTCATCTTCCCCATACAGTTATATATTAAGTATGAAACATATAAAGTACATAGTACGTCCTAGCACACATTGGTATGAATAGTGTTCTGTGGTGAGTTGGGGGCAGAAATGGAGCAAGGGCAGAATGTAATATCCTCTGGTGGGCCCATCTGGCAGAGCAGCATTTGGGGGCATTATCTATTAATGCAAGTTAAAGCAGCCCTACGGTTGCTCTAACTTGCACCAAAAGCTGGTTTGCAACCCAGCAATTCCCAGAATCAGGGAGAGGGATAGGGGGCATTCAGCCACTTATCCTCCCTCATCAAGAGTGTCAGCTGTCATCCTTCTGAACATCTACCATCACAATTATTGGAGACAAGTAGCTCTGAACTTGAGAACTTTTCGGAATATGGCATTAGCCGTAGATGAGTAATTTAGCTTGGGTGTCCCTCAGATGCAAATCAAGCCACATGTAGAGTGATTTTCTTAATATGTGATTACATCTATTTTTTTATTTGTAAATGTCATAATTGTTGAGTTCTTTGCTTGCTTCAGAGCTCAGATTGGAAGGAATGTGAGATACATGGCAATACAACAAACCTCCACCTCTCATAAGGCAGCCATTTTCAAACTATTTTTGTTGGGACCCAGTTGAAAAAAAAATGAATTTATGTCTTTGACCCAACAATTACGTCTTTCAGCAATGGATTCTATTCTTGCAGTGGTGGTGGCAGCAGTGGGCACCATGACCCTGTATCTGAAGGTTCCAACCCATGGTTTGAAAAGCACTGTACTAAGGTACCATCTGGTGCCCCAGAATCTCACTTTTCATTTTCCTGGAAGGAAAAAATCCTAGCCTCTATGTTCGTGAATAAACCTTTCCAAATATGACCTGAAAGTAAATGGTATTGAGATGGTGAATTCTCTGAATCTTTAAGTCCTTAAATACTGATTTAAGGAGGTAAATAACTCAGTCAGAGGTTAGAGGCTTATTGCTGGAGTGAGTGGGTAAGGTTTCGAGGCCTACATCATACAGGAGGTCAGACTAAATTAGGGGTCTCAAACATGCAGCCCATGGGCTGCATGTGTCCCCTAAGGGTATTTCCTGCGACCTGCAACAACACTGTTGCTACCAATATTCACAATATAGTTGTATGAAAAGGTTTCTGTGATGCGGCCCTCGGGCTAATGTACTAGACCTTATGCGGCCCTCTTCTAGTCCTCATGCAGCCCTCATGGTGATTTGAGTTTGAGACCCCTGGACTAGATGCTGGGCTGGTTCTACTGTGAGGCAAGAGACAGACATGGCTACAGGTGACTGTTCTTAGGGGCGCCTAGCCCCCCTGAAGATCAGGCTGGCTCCCGGCTCTTCAACTCTTTCCTAGCAGCTCAGGCACTGTTAGTCAACCTGCAGCTAAAGTCATGTAGGCAGAGTGCACTTTAAATCCCTCTGCCAGCAGATGCTGGAGATTTATGCACTTTGGAAAACCTTTTCCAACCTCCATGAATGAGAAGAGGGGGCACCAAATCAAACTTTGGCTTGGGGCGCCACAATCCCGTGAGCTGGCCCTGTCATACTGGTCCCTTCTGACCTTAGAATCTATGACTCTGTCCAAGACTTCAGAGAAGCTGAAACAAAAGCTCCAAATTGACATGTGAACTGTCATTGATCAGCACAACTCAGATGTCCATTGATGAAAATTTAAATGTCAACATATCAACTATTCCACCACTGATCACAGCATATAATTAGGATAAGTCCAGTACAGACAACAAATCAGAAAACTGGAAACATAAAGAAAATAAAGAAGAAACAGTGAATGGGGGAAACAACACCAAAGATGAACTAATATTTCTCAGTTGGTTAGCCAACTGACCCATACAGCAAACCAATTCTGAAAAAAAGATTTGCATGGAAGCCATGGCTCAGAAAGCACTTTACACACATGTTTAACTTTAATTGCTGTAATCAGAACCAAAGGGATTTGTCACTGAAGGTATCTCTAGACTAAAAGATCTCTAAATGTTTTTAATTTGTTAGTTTCAGATACTGCATCTTAAACATCACTTAACACCAAAATCTTTTTTTAACAGTTAACACATTAAATTCATGTTATCTGGTGGGGGTTGATCCTAAGCTGCCTAAATATAGCTAACTCAAATAAATAAAACCCATTTTTTCTTGTCTCAGGTAGGAAGAGCTACCAGATGTGCACCTAGTAAATGTTAATGTACACTGGTGCTACTTAGGCAACATTTCAGCTGTTCCTAAGTGCCACTGACTTTCAAAAAGACTTAGTCTTCTAAATCACTTAGGTACCTTTGCAAATATTTCCCAGGGATCTATACAGCCTTTTCCAGGAAAATATACTTTAAAAATATGTTAGCTAATAGCTTTGAATTTAGGATTTGACCTGAGGCAGCTAACATGTTTTTAAAGGTGTTAAAACCTGTCTATACTAAGTGCTAACACATTTCAACAGCTCTTAATGAAAACATACTGGCTAACATATTTTCTAAAAAAACCAAACCCTATTTTCTTATTCTAAACAAGACCCTTATAGTACTGGAGACAGCTAATTGCCTTAGCAATGCTGTGAGGGAGAGAGAGGTTTTGTCTCTCCTGGAAATAGCCAGATCCCCAGTCCTTGGAACCAGTACACCCCCTACTCATGCAACCTCCTGTCAGGTCAGTTTCAGAATGAGGAAGGAGAATGTGCCTAAATTAATGCCGACCCATCACTGTTAATTTGGGCATGGAAACCTGCCCGTAACACAGATACATATTACTAACGGATTGGACTACACTGAAAGACTGAAAGCAGGATAAATTCTGTTTTTTAGAAGAAAGACATTTTTGTGTGATAGGGGCAAGAAAACATCTGGAATGGCAGACAACTTGTGAATATACTCCTTATCCGAGCATTGGAGGACACTGGGCCTTGGACCAACTGCAAATGGTCAGACTCAGAAAACCTTCCTTTCCCATGCTTGTTTCCAAGAGTCAGAAACCAGACGTGCAAGGGTTAAGCATTTGGGCAGTGTAGGCTGCTGGAGCTCATCAGCCAACCAGGTCCAGCTGCTTTTTGTAGTAAAGGGCAAGAAAAAATGCAGGGGGAGGAAGGGAAGTTATTCTGTGCCTAAGTAAAGCAGGCAGGTTCACTGTTACAAGGTTTGTGTTTATTTCAGGATTGTGTTACTATCTGGGGTGGGGTTACTGTGTGTAGTATATTGGAAAGGAAGTAGAAATTGATATTGCTTCCCTTTGACTCTCCTGCATCTTTGGTCTTATAACAAAATATGGCTAAGATTTTTTCCTATAGAACTTTCAGTGTTTAGTATTCACATGATCACTTTCTAGCAGAGATGGGCTATCTACATATGGTTTCCCATTTTGCTATCCTAAGAATAAGGTTGTGTTAGTGAATCCATTATAAACCCATCTTTTCCAAGGTTTACAACATAACCATAAAAACTCACTCTGTATTGATATGTACCACACAGGATCTTAGGGAGCCCATTTTCAAAAGCAGCTGTGATTTTTAAAACTGAGCCACATGACAAGGAATTAATCCATAATGTGGCCTGATAAAAATGGATGATGTTCTGAGGATTGCAGATTAACTCCAACACCTATACAATATCTTCTTAGTTAACTCTTGCAAGGGGTTTTTAGTGTGGCTAGGCAATGTGAATGACATGATAGATGGTAATAATGTTTCAGAAAACACTAGGGTTTTTTATATCAACTCTAATCTAATCCAAGTTACTTCACATGTACCCCCCCCCCAAAAAAAAATCTAAGGTGGCTAAAGGGGGTGGAGATGGTAATTCAGATAAAAATGTGTGACCAGTTTCTCCTCTTAAGCCATGTTAAAGCAGGAGCAACTCCTTTGAAGTGCTGTGGCTTAATAACAGAACCTTCCCCATTTCCAAAGGGGTAGCTATATCAGTCAAGTCCAGCAAAATAACAAGGAGTCCCTTTGCACTTTTAAAGACTAACAATTTATCACATGCACTTTCATGGGAGAAAATCCCACTTTGTCAGATGCTTGAACATGTAGAATTTACAGAATGGAATCTGCCTCAGCCATTCAAATGTTCAAGTCAAACAAAAATGACAGCTTGGGCTGGCTTGATGTTTTTCTTCCCTTTGAAAGGTTAGAGTTGTGGTTTTCTAATCCTATGGGGAGGTCCATTAAAACAATTTTCTTAACTTTTTATATCCTTTTGGGGGAAAAAACCAGCATACAAATATAGTCAGCATCTGATTTTGGTAGGGCAATATCATAGGTTCTTGAATCAAATTTAATTCAGTACCTGAGTGACTTTCAAACAACTGAATGTCACTCGGAGGGGAGGGGCAAAATAACCTTCCCAACCCGTAAGAGCAATTTAATTTTCATTTTAAAAAATGAGGAAAATTCATGGATCCAAAGCCACATGTGATTTAGGTGCCTGTCAAAAACCATGCACAAGCCAGCAAATTGAACACTGGGAGCCTTACATAGGACTTCAAGAGTAGCCAAACAATGAGAATTTTGCCTGAGTAGCAAAGGCAGAAGTTGTTTTGAAGGGTCGCAGTCCATTGGTGTAAATTAATAATAATTTTGCTTTGTAGCATATGTTGTAACAGAAAATAAACAACCCTCACATTATGGAAAAATAGAATGTGTGTGAACATGTATTAAATGCACACACATGAACAGGCAATTTAAAATAAAAGGCATCCTGCCTTCTTTTCTCCCTAGTACATAGCTATAAATGAGTTCTTCTGTAACATGTTAATTCATATATAGATGCATCAATACTTGAAAAATACTTCAGTGTATGTTCAGGTATCAATATATCAATAATATTTTTGCAGCTCCAGTCAAAAATAAAATCATGTAGCCAATGATGAGTTCAACATTAGCTCATTCCAATTCAAGTACATCTTGTAGCAAAAATTCAATATTAGGGAGCTATAACTTAATGAAAAATTTATTTTAAATATTTTGTTCTCATTACCAGCTCTTCTGGAATCAAAGCAGAATTTGTCTTTGCTGGACCCACTCAGCAGATGAGCCACGTAAGTAGGGGAAAGCAAGGGGAATGATATGTTATTTTAGATGAGTTCCAAAGGAGTAGCCATGTTAGTCTAGTTCAGCAAAACAAACAAGGGGTCCTGTGGCACTTTTAAAGAGTAACGCATTTATTTATTGCATAACTTACACTTCCCTGCATTTATTTTCCTCCCGTTCTGTAAGTTCTCCATCTTCAAAGTGTGATTTGTCTCCCATGAAAGCTCATGCTTGTTTGTTTTATTTTGGAAACCTCTACTAAACCTTTCATTTTTCCTCTCTTTCATTTGTTTGGTCTTTGCCTGACCAAAATGTGGGTCTTTCTGTTTAAATCTTCAAAGACAGGCTAATACAAAATGATAGTCAGATGGGCTGGCTCAGCTAGTAGAGCATTAGACCCTTAATCTCAGGGCTGGGGGACCCATGCTAGGAAAATTGTGTGCCATTTTTCCTGCACATGGAGGGGAGGCTAATTAGCTGGGGGGGGGATGGAATAATCATGTTCTCATGGCTCCAGCTCCACAGCATACTTAAATAGCCCCCAGGCTATTACCAAAAATACATCTTGCTGCTGCTAGCTGCCCCACATGTCCTCTCCATAGTTTTAGTGGAAATGCTGGGGGTGGTTTGGGTGCTTTGTGTTAGAATGATAGTCTCTTTCAGGATCAGGAAGGAATATTTCTTGTTGGACCAAATCATCAAGAGATACATTCACAGCATCATGGGAGGCATAGTTTGCTTATAATCCATAAGACTTTTAAGATGTATTAGGAAAGGTCTGCTTACTCAGTTTGTTGCAACTTGTGGTCAGTGTCCATTGTCAATAAGTCTTGAACAGAAGGTACCAGCTTCCAGGGTAGAGAAGATCCACAATTTTGCTAGTTAACCTTTTGCCTATGAGAGAAAATGGGAGACCTAAAACCTTCACAGATAGAGATCACTCTTCAGGAACCTTTTATTCACACAGAAATATGACACATCCTCCCTTGCTGGAAGCAATTTATAAGAAAATAGTTTCTTCTATTCAAGAATAGGATACATAGGGGAGTTATCCTGACATAGTTATAGCAAACAAATTGTTCCTCTTAGTGATGCTAGTTAATTACCCTAGGTAAACAATTACCCTGGGCCTCACTGTTACATCTCATCTCAGTTTAGGGCTTGATCTTGCACACACCAACACGTGTGAGTAATAAAATGGGACTACTCATATGCATAGAGTTGCTTACACTTTAAAGTGTTTGTAGTTGGTTTGGTGCGTCTGGACTCTTGTTCCTGTGTGTAGCCCTGTGACTTCAGTGGAGATGTATGTGGGAAAATGTGGTTGCACAAGTTATAGAAATAGGTGCCTTCAGTGGAGGGGCTGCATTTTACTATGTTTTTGTAAAGGGCTGAGCCTAACTGCTCCTGATTCTAACTAGACCTCCTAGGTTCTAACTAGGGCTGTTAGCTACAGCAGTAATATAAATAAGAATTTATCACAATTTTTTCTTTTCTAAAAAAACCCAAAAACCCCAAACTTTCTCTTTTAAGAAACTTGTTTTACATGTGTCTGATTAGTCAATTTTACTAATCACTGCAAGTCAGTTTGGTTTATAAACCTGCCATTTTCAGGGGTCTGCAGTTCAGTGACTGTAAAACTGCTTCAGGGACAGGGTAGGTGAGAGTGGCGAGATGTACAAGTGAAAGTGCTGAGCCTTTGAAGAGGTGTATAAATAATTACGAACATGTTTCATATGGTTTCTATCATCAAAATATCCTATCAGATGTCATCAAAACGTGAAAATGCATGAGTGCTACTTTTATGTTTACTCTAACTCTGTCTCATGTAACTATGTCTAAATCTAAAAATGTGCAGTATTTTAGAAGCTATTTTAGGTAACAGTTCTGCACTGCCAAGCTCCCTTTGCTTCTGGCATGTTTTCTTTAGAACCTAACATTTCTTCAAGACTCTAGACTCTGGTATCTTTAGAGCCTTTTGCAAATCTGCAAGATGACTAACTCAGATAAGAACGTGAAACAGCTCTTACTAAAATAAATCGTTGTTTGCGGTGAGTGAATTCTAGGCTATTTAACTTTAGAAGAGAGAGAAATTAGCTGAGAAAATAAGAAACACTGAATGTAGAACTTCTGAAAAGTGAGTGCTAGAGCCCACACAGAAAAGTATCTTTATGCTACAGTAAACGGAGATGGATCTTTCTGCAATTTCATTAGCTGAGAAGCTCACCTAAAGCATTTCTGCAGGTGTAGGTGAGGGAGGAATTGTTCTAGTGCTTGAAGAAAATACAATATAGCTTCAGCCTGGGCCCACAAAATACCTTCTCTCCAAGCAGAGATTTGATAAGATGCATATGTTTAACCCAAGCTACTACCCTATTAATAATCCATATGGTTTATAGGGTAATGTCAGTATGTTCAAAATTTTCATATTGTAGCTTACAGACTTGATCATGTTCTGCCTTTTGGTTAACCATATAGCTCTCATTCCCCCCCCCCCTTTTTTGTGCTACTAAAAATGTGTAAGAACAGTGATTTGATAGAAAAACAAAGTTGCAAAATAAATTATTTTATCTCCCTCTTAGATTCTTTTCTTCTCTTACTACTTATAGGTGTAAAATTTTCCATGTTCTTTTGTTGCCTTCCCTCAAGGTCTCTAATGATATGTATACATTGCAGAAAAAAAGGTCTGTTCTTAACTCTAGTTAAAACTGCAAAGATGCAGCAACTATACTTCTAACTTGAGTTAACAGCTTCAGGCACCCCTATAGATTTTCTTCAACTGCCAATGCCAGACTTTCTCCGGACTGTACCGCTATCTGAAATCACGTTGAAATTCTGAGTCCACTGAAGTTGATGGGAATTTGCCATTTATTTCAATAGAAACAGGATTTTACCTATAAACTTTTTACCAAGCCTTCAAGTCCACAGAAAGAGTGACTCAAGTTCTTTACGAGACGAACTAACTTCAAGCTATCTCCTTCGTCAGTGTTGGTGCTGGTCGTGGTCATTTTTCATGATCTTCATCTAGTTGAAAGGCTAACATAAAAAACCACTCAGTTGCTGATCATGGGCTAAATTAATCTGTGAAGTTACAACTAAATGCATGTGGCCCTTATTTATATATAAAAAAATTAGCAGGAATATGATCTGATGATGATGATCTAACAATTTTTTCCTTCATCTGATTCTATTATGTGAATTAAAAATAGTTGTTGCGCTTATCCTGTGAAGAATAATGCACTTTCCTCATCTCTTCCTTCACTGGAAAGATCACTGCAAAAAATAAGCCTGCATGTCTTTGAATAGCTAAATATTTATCAATAATAAATGAGGCTGCTCCACTGTATGCAATTCATTCAGGAGGTGGTTGTACAGGTGCTGATTGGTTTGATTTCAGTTGAGCATGCTGTTCCCATCAAGAATTCTTCATCTACATTGCTCATAAAATTGTAGTTTGACTTTAAATGGGCAGTATTGAATTTTAAAGTCCTGAATGGCGGTGGTACCGGCTACGTTTGAGACCTGCTGCTTGGGCCCTATATTGACAGTCATCAGTCACCCTTGTTCAGCAGGATTTCCCCACTTTGAGCCCATTGACTTCAATGTGTATTGCCAAGGATGAATTTGACTTGTTGTGCCTGAAGTTTACAGACAATTGCTTCCTGGAACTCATTGATCCCCTATACAGCTTCATTTCATCTTTCCTGGCTTCTGAAGATCTTTTTTCCTTTTCTCTTTTCAAAGATGATTTTAGAATGGCTGCTATTGACCCCTCTCAAATGACTGTACATGTTTGCATTTTAAGAGAGTACAATATAATTGATTTTATTTTATATATGTTCTCGGTATATCATCCAGTGTTTCGGCAGGGGGAATAATATAAAATCGTTCTATGTTGTGTCCTCTGTAATTCCAAAGGGATTCAAAGCTGATAGTTGGACACCACCCCCAGCTCCATGGGGCAGAAAAATTGCCTGCTTCCCCCTAGATATAAGGAGTTAGACTGATCTCCTTAAGGATGCCATTTAGGCTACCTTTACACTGCACACCGCTTGTGGTAGCATGTAGTGGATACATAGCTATACGCTGCAGTGAAAAGCTTGCTGTGTTCACACTGGGGTAGGTAGCTAGACCTATCATTGAAAGGCTCTGTCGTGGGTGCAGCAGCAGGGAGCTGCACCTGGAGCCCTTCCTTGCTGCCAGAGTCATTTCCTGCACCGAGGAATGGCTTCAGTAACTTTTATGGCAGGGAAAAGCTCTGGCACCTCCCTACTGCAGGAACAGATTCTAGCAGTGGGGAGTGGGACATTATACCGGTAAAAAAAAGGCAGCCTAGATGCAGAAGGGACAGCTTGGGCATACAGAGAGTTGTGAAGGGTACATAACCATTGGGGTCAGGCTTGTCTTTTTCCTCTACTTAGCCTGACAGAGCAGATGGTAAAGCATTGCTTGTTTGTACCTGTGCTGAAGTGGAGGGATAGTGTAGCATATGTATTCTACACACCACCAAAATGAGTGTGTAGTGTAGATGTACCTATAGAGATAAAACACTTATGAATAAATATCAATGGCAGTAAGCATCCTTGTTACTCACAGGTAAAGTGAATGATTTCTTCCTTTTGGCTCAATCCAAAATCTAAGGAAGTCGATGGAAAGATTTATGTTGACCTCTGTGGGCTTTGGCTCAGGTCCTTGGAGAAATCTGAAATCCAGTAAGACCCACCAGTCCCAAAACCAATGATCCTAACAGAGGTGATAACAAGACTGTGCCAAAAATGCCATGCTTACCTCCTCCACATCCCCCAAACCTCATACAGAATAGAAGCAGTTATGAAAGTAGACTCAGTTATGAGTGCAGTATTCCCAGGTTTTTCAAGGTAGCCAGGAAACCGTGAATTAATCCAGAATAATTTACATGTGTGTGATCTTGAAGTTACTCAGGACAATAAGCCCATGTGGTTTTTTTATTTTTAATCTCCAAAATTGCCAAGAATTCATTTAACTGGTTTGGAAAACCAGAGCTGCACTTAAATGACGTCCAGCCCATCTCATATATATTTAACAGATTCATGTTGCATGTTTACATCCCATTTGTGATACACTATTTTCTCACCATGTTAATGCTTTCTTAGCAACAACATCCCATTTTGTACTTTTGCCTCCATTAAAATGTGACCACTGACAAGAGGACAGTTATTGACCTGAAAATAAACTACCCTGCCAAATTAATGTCAGCCACAGCTTCTCAGCAAAAAGGGATTGTAACTTCCCCTTCTTTTTTAACATATACCTCAAAGGATAAAGGCAGATTCTTTTCTTCCACTGCTGTAAATCAGGAAAAGCTCTGTCAAAATCAGTGGAGTTACGACACGGCATGTGAGAGCAAAATTAGACTTGTGTCTTATTTTGTTTACTGCACATCTCAGTGCGCTATATGTTTAAAAGGAATGACAGCCTGGCTGTGTGATGTCTCAACTTTACAGGTCCCCTTACTTGACACCAACCTTTACTCATATTGTCTTATTTTTCCTTTGGTGTGTAACTGATAGTGCATGTTTTCCATCTGACAACTTAACAGTAAGGAGAAAAGTATGGCACTCTGCTATTACTGTGTCTATTTCTTAATCTTCCAGGATGTGGAGTGAGCCTTTTAAGTGCCTAGCTTGTGGGTGGTCATCATTATTCTGTCAAGATATTTCTTTATTGCTATTTTCCATAAACATATTTGATAAAGTAACCTCAAGTCATGTTTTCATAAACAGTACATCTTGTATCTTGGATACAACCTTCTTGAAAACAAGCTGCTTTTACGGTATTTAACTTGAGCATTTTCTTTGGCAGGAATTTTCTATAACAAGTGTGAACAACAATCTTAGCTCCCTTGCATGTATACAAACAAAGGTTCTGTGTAAAAATGAAGCATATTAGATTTGTTTGAAGCAGGCCAAGCAACAGCATAGCATGTGGAAATTATATTTTTCAAAACACAAAGAAAGCTGAAATATATTATTGGAAACAAATTCACAGCTCTGCAGTGTGTGTGAATTAAAAGTTCCTACTGCACATAATGCGTAGTTGCAACAAAATAAAAAACTCATCGCATAGACCATTAACATAATTCTAGATATAGCTAGTCCTTTCAAACCTTGCTGCATGCTTCACCACAACAATGGTCTGCCCAATCTCATATAGCCAAATTGGTTCACATTTCATTCTCTTGTATTAAGTTCTGCATTGTATGAAATGGAAATCCCCCACAACCCTTTGGGATTTCAAAACTGATTTAAAGTTTTGCTTCTCCTTAAAAACAAAAATTAGTGCTCAGCAATAGACATTCGCCTCCAAATTGCAAGCTGATTTGGGAAACTTGGAATAACTTACTGCCAGAAATAGATAAGTAAATGGCTATTTTAAGCCATCTGTTCAATTAAAAATCCTTAAAAAATATATTGATCTGTTGCTGCTTTAGTTGCTTTGTAATAAGACAGAACCATTTTCTTATGGATGCAGTTACTCAGAATCTGGGGTACCTTCAGTGGAAAAGGGTATTGATTAATTAAATAACTTTCTTGGGTAGTGGGAGTTTTATATTAAAATTCATATTTTAAATGTGGGTTGTAATTTCCTGAAAAATAGGATGAAATAGAAGGGGTGAAATTCTGGCCTTACTGAAGTCAATGGGAAAAAATTTTACCGTTGCTCTGATTAATATAATGACAGTATTTTCAGAATGGGTAAATTTGAGTTTCCATTTTCATGTGCATGTGACCACTGTGGCTTTGAATTTTCTTCCTCTTTCTGTTTTTGTTTTTGTTTTAGCTTTCTTACTGGGGCTAACATTGTATTCATTCAGTAACTTATGATGGCTGGTCTTAATTTCTCCATCTACTGGCTGCAGGAGTAGATGAACAGCTTCTAGGACATTGAGTATATAAGGAGCAACTAATTGTGAGAAGAAATGAATACTTTATTCTGGGAAAGGATAATGTTAAACTGGAAGAAGAAGTAAGGGTGGGAACATACTGACAAAAGGAAAAGGCAGGGAAAGCAACAGTAACTAATAAACCAAAACCTAACAAACCCAACTGTAGTAATTTTATATTCCTTCCTAAAATAATGATGAAAGCTCACAAACTGAGTACAAAAGTTTAAAAAAAAAAAAAAAAAAAAAAGGCAAAATAAAATCTCCCCCGCAACCATGAGCTGGTCTGTGGATTAAAGCTCAGGAGGATGTGTTCTCTTGCTTGAGAGGGTGACAGGTCAACCTTCAGGATGAGCCAAGGATGTGTCAGACTCTGGCCATTCCCTAGCTTCTGAATATAAATGAAACAGGAAATCAACCTTCTTCTGTGTTGTGGTGCTAGGGTTGGGTCGGGTCAGGTTGGGTTGGATTGGATTGGATTGGATTGGATTGGATTGGATCTGATCTCTCCTCTCCTCTCCAAGTAACTGAAAGACTGCATCTTCTTCTATTGCTGGACACTGATTTCTTCCAACTGGCTTCCTTCCCTCAAACAAATGCACCTGTCTCTTGGCATTCCCAGCTGAGAGTAGGCTATTATAACATCATATTTGATCATCCTGAAGTGTCAATCAGCCTTCTCCTATAGGCCAATACTACTTTCATTTGACTTTGTCCCCCATCACCTACCTAGGTCTAAGGCATCAGGGATTTCCCCATCTCCTTTCTAATTGAATCCAATTGAGATTGCCAGGCAAATATATTACTTTGTAATACTCCAACCATCAGCAGGAACATGTGCATATATTGATTTCAATTATAACTTTAAAAAGGAAAAACAATGGTGAGGTTCCCCAGTTTAAGGAGGAATGAAAACATGGTATATGTCTGGCATAACAGCTCTTATTTATGTGACTTTTTTCCCTGCTTAGAAACATCAGTAAGCTGTTGTCCATTAATATTTCATAGATATCCTGCACACACTGCTCTGACCAGAGCTTCTGTGCACATAACAGGGATGTTGTTAGCTGATTTTTATTTGCACCTGTGAATTTATTGAGATGTATAGAAGTAACTGTCTGCCTGAAAAAAGCCACTAGATTCTCCTCTGGCTTATATGCCAGCTTTATAGCAGTGTATCTTCATTGATTTCAATGGCTTTACAAAACAGTATAAGTGAGAGGAGCGTCAGGCCCAGGAAGTCTATGGTTTGTGATAAGAACGTTAATAACTGTTCTTGACTTTCTTTGTGAACATTGACTCCTTTTACATTTCTTTCTATTGTCTTTCAAAAATAATTCTAGAGAAATAAAAACTACTTTAACATCAGAGGAGGTTATTGCATTGTATATTTTATAATTACAGATCCAAATTCTGATCCATTACATCAGTGTAAAACAGGGATAACTTGACTGAAATCAGTGGAATTAGTCTTGATTTACATCAATTAATATTCAATTAGACTCTGCTCCATTTCAAAGTGGATGTGATTTGTGGGGGTCAAAGGGCTATAATTCCATCAGCATGGGTTCTGGTGGTGGTAGACAAGGAGATAATCCTGAACAGATTGTATAAATATCCGAAGAATTAAAAAAGATATTATCTTATAATTCACAATCCATTTATTTTGCATACAATACAAAGGTTCAGTTCTAAAAATCTATTAGAGGAAAATAAGCCAAAGAGAAAAAAGTGATAGAACTCCAAGTGCTGTTGCTGCCAAAAAATTCTTGTAATTCAGTACTGTGATGTTGCTCTGAAAAACATAACAATTATTCCCACTTGCCTCTCCCTACCGCATGCTGAATTGAAATCTGATTAAAACAAGTATTCATGGGCTTCTTTCAATGGAACGACAAACTGTCTATTTGTTGTAGCAACAACTTACAAGTCACCAGCACCATCGATTAAATTAATCCCAAGAAATAAAACTTGAAATAAAGACAATATCTGAAATCATTTTTATTCATGGTTAGAGACTGTGCAGATTCTTTTGACAAGCCTAAAAATCTTATGGGTGATGTTGAAAACTTCAATGTACAAGTGCTAATTCAATTTGAGGGGAAAAAATTAACTTGTTAGAATGATTTCTGCAGAGCTATGCTATTACTAGAACAGCAAACCCCCAAGTAATACAAAGGCAGCCAGAGTATTGTATGCTCATTACCTGAATTTTCAAATGCTTAACAACTGTGATCAGTATGAATATGCAAAGCTTGCAGGCTCTCTGACCAACATTTTTCAGTCTCTCCAACTTCTGGAATGCAAAAGACAGTGGCCCATATTTTGCCTTCTAGGTTGTTCAGACTCCTCTGAGTTAATGGAAGTTAAGTGCATGTATAAGAACACAGGCCCCAATTCAGCAAGCACTTAAAGATGTAATAAATCCTCCATTGACTTCAATGAACTTCAAGCTGAATGTGTGCTTAAGTGCATTGTTGAATTAGCTCCAGAATTTGGCTACTACTATATATGCAGCTTGATTCCAAGGTGGCCCTGAAGGGGAGACAAAATGAAGGGAGGGTATTGCATAGATAGTATGATCTTTGGAAATGAGTTCTAAAGACTAAAGACACAACTATCAAAAATGTTTATAGATGAGGAGACACCTCCTTTTAGTGCACAGGGACAGAGGAAAAACAAGCCCTCTATGAAAAAACCCTGGGGGGGAATGGCCTCAGAGATTCCTCTCACGATGTTCTCTCTGATGGACTGATCTGAAGAAGAGGAATTCTCCCTCCCCATCCAGATGATCTCTAGAGATCCTCACAGATTTCAAGGATGTACTTCATCATCAGACCCTAAGGCTCCAACTTTAATGTTAATATTGGCTGCTTTGCAAGTTCTGGGCCAAATCCTTCAAACTCTTGCTTGCATAAATATTTCTGGTGCGTATGCCTGAATGGTTTGTGTTATACATTTTACAATGCACAGAAACATATTAAATTATAAAAATACAAAATACTGCATATGTGTACCCTGACTGCATTAGCATTGCTGAAGGAATCTTAACACTTTGTAATTCCAGATTTGACTAAGTTTGGAAACTAAGCCAAAAGTTTGAGAAAAAATATTTGTGAAAGATATAAGACCCCCATCCTTTGAAATGAGGTCTCAAACTTTTGAATCCAGTTCTCTTTGAATCCAGAAGAAGGAAATAGCAGAAATTACAAGATTCTCTGTTCTAGTACATCTAAGCCTAAACCATTTCATGACTAATTTATTATTGTTTGTATTGGCATAACACTTTGGCGTCTTGGTCATGGATCATTACCTCATTGCGGTAGGTGTTATGCAAACACAGAACAAAGAAATAAATGAGCACACGGACATTTTTTCCCCTCTTCTTGCAGTGTTAAATTAACATGGCAACAGCAAATCAGTTTGCATTATGCTGTTGCATTTTTACAATGAGAGGTTTGTTTAAATAAAAACTTAAAATATGCATAGTTTTACAGAACACAGGCAGTATTGTGGAGCCACCCTAACTATTATTTACTTTCACAAATAATTTTCTCCTGCCTGGAGTTACTTTTGGAAATTTTTCTGAGAGATGTTTACAGTCTTTGTCTTGAAAATAGTCCTGCCTGGAGATGAAGAGTGTTGATACTGGACACTTTGTGGTCAGTGTGAATACCAGTGAGACACAGTACGCCCGATTTGCAGATCAATAAAGTTAAATGTGCAAGATTTTCCATAGATATAGTAGCTCCATACAAAGCCTAAAATGAGCTATGACTTATCATACTCATTAAGCCTGGAGAGTTAAGCAGTCATTCAGGAGGCTATGTGCAGGAATGGCTTTCTTCAGGAGCTGAGGGAGTCAGTGGCCTTTGGTCCAACTGGCAGCTCCTCCTACTGAATAAGGTATTGCTGGATCATGACCCTTTGTCTAAATAACTTCTTATGTCCTTCAGTAAACAGCTTTCAGCTGATTAATGCTCTGCTCATGCTAATCATGTAAACTGGGTTCTTACCCTTAACTAAATTCCATTCTCACCATGATGATTTGAGTCATCCTAACAACATCTGGTAATATGGGGTGGTGGACTGGGGAAGTATGGAGGGGGTTGGGGGGCTGAAGGGCATGGAGTGATGATGGAGGAGCTGGGGGTGGAGGGTTAGGAGGGCTGGAGTGGGGACATGGGAGCAGGGAGCTTAGGGAATGGGGATTGGGGCTTAGGAGGGCATGAGGAAGGAGGGATCTGATGGGGGCAGGCATTTTGGGGACAGTAGCTGAGGCAGGGGACAGGCATTTGGGGAGCAATAGCTGGGGTGGGTGAAGGGGTCACAGACCTGCATGAAGGGGGCCAGGAAATTTAGGAGGGTTCTGGGGTCTTCCAAATTATACTTTAACCCCTCAATATATCAAATACCTTTTGTAATATGGAGTATATATGTCATGTAACTTGATGTCTGAGAACAGACAAATTACTTTATTCTGGCTAACAGTCATTCAGTTTCAGTGCTCTACTGCTTTTTTGAGTTATACACATTTTCAAATGATCAATCAAAACAATTTTTGTTGTCATTGTTAAAGATGATCAGAAATTAAAGGATTTGTAGATATAAATTAAGCATATAGCATAGCCTACAGCAATGAGATGCAACTTGTACAAAATGATATTATTTACTGTTGACACAATAAACCAGTATCTTTCATTTTTGCATAAAAAGGGAGCTCTATTTTGGAATGCTGAACAGAAAATCAAAAATGCAGGCCAGTGCTGATGAACATTTTACTTACTGTTTTAATAAACTTTTGTTTATGCCTGGAGGTGCCATTAAATTACCAGCCAGACATTAATATAGAGTACACAAGGGATCATGTATATAAGCAGTGATTATTGCAGTGTGACTCACATGACGCTTACCATATACAGATAGCTGCTGGACAGAAGAGAAATAAATTTATGTTCATGTTGCATTACCTGTCTGTGGATAAATAGCTGCGGTACATGTGCAGTAACACACCTCTTGTGGGCTATTTCTCAAAAACGGAAAGAGGGAGTTGCAGGGCCAAAGTTGAAGCATCAACTAAGGGGTCCTGCTTTATCAAACATTAAGATCTCCCTAAGTTTTTTTTTCTTTTATTGAATACTGAAAAGCAAATATTTCTTTAAAGAATGGTGAATATGGAAGTGCCATACATTTCTTAATAAACATAATTATCTGGATTCTTTTAAACAGAGCCTTTTTATAACACCATGATATCAGTTGTCCCTACTAACATTCCAAGAGACCGAAGTGCAATTTTCCTTGGCTCTCAGTCCTGTCGTGCAGATTGAAAGACAGGACTTCTCCATTGTGTATAAAACAGTGGAAATCTGTTTTCTACAGGGAAGAGCTCATCTCTGTTGATGGGAAACTATGTATTGTCTGGGGTCCGACACTGGCACTATCTGAGATGCAGCTCAAAGCATGGATTAGGATACAGAGGAATCTCATGAACTCTGGAAGAGGACTCATTGCATGTATAGCAACCTTTGCTCACATGTTCCCATTACTTTTTCTTGAGCTGGGAAAGACTGGTTATGTTTGACAGCAAAATGTTCTCTCATAGTGTTTGTTCTTGCTGCTCATACTACTGTTGTGAGTGTCCCTAGAGGCTTGCTACTTCATGAATTAAAAGCTAAATTGGTATTGTCAGACTCTAGACTTTAATTATTTGTTAATTTTTTTGTCCCTCCAAAGTAGTGAATGCCGATATAATTATTTCAAGTGAAATTTGCAAAAGCACCTAAGGGAGTTGGGCTCTTTAATCCAGTAGGAATTCCTGAAAACCTTGCTCCTTCTTCCTTGAAAAGATTTTTGAATTACTTACAGTACTGATTAAAATTAATGTTATAGGGAACATTTTAAAATAGAAATTATTCTTCACTTTTAGACAATATTGACTTTTTTAACCTTATAAAGATAATAAATAAAAGCTGTGAGTACTACGACTAACTATGATTTTTAAATATCAGGTATAGCCTGTAAAATTACGCTCCTTACTATTAAATTATTGCATTTTGGATGCTTATTTAATCTAAGCACAAGAACTGGGGTTGCTGCCACTGGTGGAGGGCTAATGGAAAAGAAGGATGTTGGTTTTCATGATGGAGAGGAAATTGGGAAGGAGTCAGACTCAGGCCAGACAGGGCTGTATTTTTGAAGGACCTGTGGGGCTTTAGGCCAGGGCCTGGGGCTGCAGCCCCTAATGTCCCTGCCTTAATCCAGCCTTGTGACTACACACCTGTCATGTGGTGTTTAAGTCTCTTGTCTTCTCACCAGGGGAGAGGCATGTACAATGGAATGTCATGGTTTGGTGTCATGCTTTTGTTTTTTTTAACTTTTGCAGGGGGTAGGGCCAGATCAAGGTCTGAGGCAGCGCTAGGGCGGCACACCCTTTTGGCCCTACTGGGGTGGCACCATGTCTGGTGGCTGTCCCCTGGCCAAGCCCATGCTAGGGGTCATGGTCAGGGGCTCTGGGATGCCAGGTGGCCCGGGGGATCACAGGCAGGGCTGCTGTAGGGCCTTGGGGGGCCCACAGGCAGCACTGCTCTGGGGCAGCTCCAGAGAGGCCATGGGACAAAGGCTGTGGTCTGCAGCACTCCAGGGGAGCCAACATCATAGGCCTGTGTAGTAATTCACCCTGGAAGGGGAAGAGTTTGGTGGGAAGGTTTTGTTTGTTTTTAATAGGAATACACCTGTGGTTAAGTGTTTCTGTTAGTGAAAGCAGGGTCAAAGAAATGTGCTTTGTACTTGGAGCAGAAGGTTGTGAGCTTCATGATCCTTAGTTTCTTGCAGAATCCATTCCACATTCTTAGATTACTCCCCTCTGCCCCCCCCCTCAAAAAAAGGTTCTTTCTCCTGCGCAGATGAGGTTTATGCTTATTGTTGAGAATTTCTATGTAATAGAGGAGTGTAGCTGTCAACCACATTCTTCATCCCAGAGCTTTAAATTGTCTTTTAGGTATCCTTATTCAGTGCCATGGAGAGTTTTGACAATAATGACTGAGACCTTGAACTTAACTTGATAGTCTATGGGAAAGTAGTGTAAAGAGCAGAAGAAAGGTATGATGTGTTTGCAGTCACCTGTGTTGATAAGGAGCTGTGATGCATATTTTTGTGCTACTTGTAGTTTCCTAAGTGCTGAAGGTTTCATGACCAGGTATACAGCATTGATGAAAGCCAGATGAGAAGTGATGAAGGAATGAACAGCTGCTGTCCCATGTTAGTCCATCAGAATGGGACAGAATCTTTTTGCTGAGCAGGTATGGCAGAAAGCATCACATGCAGATATTGCTCTGTAAGACCTCAGCATTTTTCAAGGCTGTTCCCCACTCTGGCACTTTGAGTGCACAAGGTAAGGGGCATGCAAAAGACCTAAAAAGTATTGACCCTACAGCCTTGTCTTAAAAGTCTCCAAAGCTACTGATTCCCTGGCCTTTGATTGATATTGCTGCCACCACCCAAATGCAAAACCCCTCTGAGAACCGAGAAAGGCACATTTGGGAATTGCTTCATGCAAGGTATCTTCAATCTCTTTTATTCATCCCTCTGAAGAGCGATTGAACCCCAGCTGTGATATCAAAAGAAAATGGAACTGAATTCTCTTTAGTAGGTGATTGTGCAGTTTGAGCCACATGCACAGAGAACCTTTTGCCTTTTAGGACACAGAATCAGATCTTGTTCTTGAAAGGATAAATTTTTCTTTAATTAAGAGAAACAGCTAGGAAAACACAGAGTTGCTTCTCTGGTATTTAATTTGGATAATTGCAGGATAATATCAGTAATACTGTGCTTGGTATAGAAGTCTGAAAAAAAAGAACCAAAATAAAGAAATACCCTGAACATGTCTAGCTAAACATTTTCTGTTCTACTTGTGCATGGATATTTAGAGATTTACTTTCTCTTTAGGCATGGATGTCACTGGATTCTCCATGCTTGGCTCCCTGATCCCCATATCAGTGCTTCTAGGAGCTCTTTCTCAACCAAACAAGAAGGGCTGCTTCTTCCAATTCAAAAGCCTATACTTTGTTTCTATTGGTTCTCCTGGCATTTTGCCAACTCACTTCCTGGGAGTTGTCTAGGACAGATGTCTGTCTATGATGTTCTCCCCACCCCCAAGGTTACCCCACACTACCCAAACCACAGATGGTGCTGGGCAGCCTAGTGTAAGTTAGGTCCATACTGACTGTGATTTGTTCTGAAACTAGGAGAGAACATGGTTAATAAGGTACATACACATGAACAACTAAGAATATTTCACCCATTTAAGAAAAACAATGACTTGGACTACAGCAACAGGTATTTTAACCAGCTGAGTTAGAGAAACCTTCACAGGAGAGTGCATCAACCACCTTGTTAGAAGTTCCTCCTGATACATGTTGCATTTCAAAATCAAGTCTTGTAGAACTAAGCTCCATCAAGAATTTTTGTTAGTTTCCTTGACTGTGTGAAGCTACTGCAGTGTGGCATGGTCAGTCTGCACATTGAAACCCTTTGCCCAAATATATGGGCATAGCTTTTCCAGAGCATATATAATGGTGTGACATTCCTTCTCTGAGTCAAACCAGTAGCTTTTTGTTCAGTTTTTTGCTGAGAAACACAACAGTGTGAGATTGGTGATCTAGACTTCTCTGCATCAGAACTGCTCCCACCCCACGCTCTGATGTAACCATGGTTACAAAGAATGGTTTCTCAAAGACTGGGGCTCTGAACACAGGGCTGGACATAAGAGAGGCAGTAAGCTGGTTAAAGGCTTCCTGATACTTCTTAGTCCACTTAACTGCATTTGGTTGTTTTTAACTTGTGAGGTCTGTCAGTGGAGCAGCAGCCTGGTTGTTGTGTGGTACAAATAAGTTATAGTATCCTGCCAAGCCTAAGAAGGATTTTTTGACTTAGGGACAAGCCGATTCTGGATAGCCTCTACTTCAGCCCATAGGGGGTTTGTGACCCATGCCTCCGGGGATAACCTTCTGAATGTGCCAAAATCAGGGCAAGCTGCAAAACCAGGGGCCAAACCCCCAAACCACTGACGGGTGGTACTTAAACCAGTCTCCCAGTCAGTAACAAAACATGCTCCTGATTCCCCCACTCTAGTCATCACTGAGCAAAACAAAGCAGAAACAGCCCCCTTACTGCACATCAGTTCCTATGGTCCCCTCTAGCCACTGGGTCTCTTTAAGAAATAGGTTCTCCTGACCCCAAAGGGCCAGCCACATCGCCCAGAATAATATAGGCTTGGATCTTACCCAAAATACCACGCTGCCAGCCAATCCTTTAGTAAATACAACTAAAGGTTTAATATAAAAAGAGAACAAGCTACATATGAGAGATGTTAAAGGGTCAAAGTGAATGACATACACACAAATGATTTAGAGTCCATAGAAAACAAATCCTTGAAGATCTGCAGTTTGCAGATTAGTCCCACTCCTCCGGTGTGCACCCAGCAGCAGCAGGAGCTGGGTGGGTCTCAATCCTTTGTTCAGTCCCAGAAGAATAGTTCCAGAGGCAGGTGTTGGTTGCAGACAGACTGGAGACTAAAGACAAAATGGAGAATGGGTGATGGCCTTTTATCTCAGAGTCCTTGCCAGGTCAAAATGGAGGTGGGCCACATGGTCAATCTAGGTAACTCATCAAACAGGTTTCCTCTTGGGCCCACTGTAGCTGGGAGTCCCCTCCTGATGGGCCATCAATATGACAATAGTTTGCACATACCCAGTCTGGGATTGCTTTAGCTCAAACAACTTGGAACACACACAAAAACAAATAGTTTTCTAATCTCTACTACAGGCTTGATACCTACATACAAATCATATAATCTTTCCTAGCAAATTACAGCCTTTCTATTGATACCAAGCATGACATACCACATATGGAGCACTGTAAATATGAAATATCAATATGAAAAATAATCAACAGTCCCCTAGACCCAGACAGCGTCACAGGGTTAATAGTTCCTTGACCCATCTAGTGTCCAAGGTGAGTTACCCTGGTCAGGCCTACTTGTCATTTTTTAGCCTCAATTGTTAGTTCTGTTTCCCTTCTGTGCTACAAGACAGCTTGGAGATGTTCCAGGTGTTCTGCCTGTGGTCAGAGAATGGCAATGTCATCCAGGTAGTTTATGGCATATTCTCCAAAGCCAGCCAGAAGGTTTTCGACAAGTCTTTGGAAGGTGGTGGTTGCATTCCGTGGCCTGAAAGGGAGCATGTTGAATTCATACAGCAGTAAATGTGTGATGAAGGCTGACCTTTTCCTGGCTGATATCCAGCAGTACATGCCAATATTCCTTGGTTAAGTCTAAGGTAGAGATGAACTGGACTCATGTCAGCTTCTCCAGTAGTTCATGTCTATATGGCACTGGATAATTTTCGAGATGGGTTATGGCATTTAGCTTACGGTAGTCCACACAAAAGCAGATTTCTCCAAACGTTTTGGGGACTAAAATCATTTGGGAGTTTCAGGAGGGCAGATTATGCCTGTTTGTAACATGGCCTTAATCTCCTTTTCTATATCATGTTTGGCTAGAGGAGCCCTCCAGGAGGGTTGGGCACTGATTGTGAAAGCTTCATCTGTGTCAAGGGAGTGGTATGCCTCTTCCGTTTGTCCTGGGGTAGGTGAAAACATTGGAGCAAAACTGATGCAGGGTTCCTTGATCTGCTATCACTGCTCATGGCCAAGGTTCATGGAGAGGCTCACCTTTTTGACAGCACCCTCACTTTTCCCTTCATAGTGGACACCTTTAGACCACTCAACATCATATCATTCCTAGGCTGTGACCAGAAGAACCTTAATTTCTCAGGAATAAAAGGGCTATAGAGAACTGATATGATACACCTCAGGTTTAAGGTTAGGATCCAGGAAGGCTATGAGGTAATTAACAGCTCCCAGGTGTTCTCAGACTGTGAATGGCCCATCCCAGGACACTTCCATCTTGTTGGCCTGTAGCACCTTCATGATCATGGCTTGGTCACCTACTTTCAAGGAACTCACTCTGGCATGTTTATTATACTGGACCTTTTGCTCTTTACTGCTCATCCTGCAGGTTCTCTCGAGCAAGGGCTAGAGATTTTTTGATGGTGTTCTGCAGTTTGTCTACAAAATAAAAAAATGTTAGTCCTTGGAGAAGGTGTAACCCCTCCCATTGCTGCTTCAGGAGTTGTAAGGGTCTCTTAACCTGAGTCACAACCATACACAAGTTCAAAGGGTAAAAATCCCAAACTGGGATGTGATACAACTCTGTAGGCAAAGACTAACAGTTGCAACACTAGGTCCCAATCATTGGAGTGTTCAATTATGAATTTGCATAACATGGCTCTCAAGGTTCCATTACATTTCTCCACTAGGCCATTTATCTGGTGGAGGTAAGGGTTGTCAACCAGGTAGTACATCCCCTTAGATTCCAAAAGAAGTTTCAGGGTCCCCACCAGGAAATTAGCTTCCAAATCCATAAGGATGTCTGAGGGCCAACCTACCCTGGCAAAAATGTCTGCTAGTGCCTGGCACAAGCTCTTAGCTTTGATGTTGCCTAGAGCTCCTGTTTTAGGCCATCAAGTGGCAAAATCCATGAAAGTCAATATATACTGTTTTCCTCTGGGTATCATTTTTTAGGAAAAGGGTGCAGAATAGCCACAGCTACATGCTGGAATGGACCCTTTATTACAGGGAATGTCTGGAGAGGAGCTCTAAACTGGTCTTGAGGCTTTCCCACTCTTTGGCACACCTCACAAGATGGGACATATGTAGAAACGTTCATCTCCATTTCCTCCCAATGGAATGATTTCCCCGAACAGCTTTGGTCCTGTTTGCTCCAGCATGGCCACTAGGATGATTATGAGCTAAGCTGTCCTTAGGTGGAACTACCAACTGTCTCTAAGCTGTACTATATCCCTAATAATTTTTATTGTTCTTTCCTGCACATTTCCAATACAACATATTTTTTCAGAGAGGGGGTAACTAGACCTGCCTGTATATTTAAGATATGGATGGACCACAGCTTTCTATTCCGATAGTTTACATTTTATTACCTATCCCTTTCCTAATGGTTCCTAACAGTCTTTTAGCTTCTTTGACTGCCACTACAGACTGATTGCATGTTTTCAGAAAACTATACATGATGACTCCAAGATCTTTCTTGAGTGGCAACTGCTATTGTAGCCCCTATCATACTATACGTATAATTGCGATTTATTTTTTTCCAATGTTCTTTATTTTGCACTTATCATCATTGACTATCATCTGCCATTTTGTCATCCAGTTTAGTGAGATTCCTTGCAATTCTTCACAGTCTGCTTTGGACTTAACTATCTTGAGTAATTTTGTAACTGTTAAGTCTGAAAACTCTGGTTAGAAGGGAGGGAGACACAGGTCTCTCCCCAAAAGAGGCGACAGTGGAGGATCCAGGGACCTAAAAGCAGGTGCCCTTGTTGGCCACAGAAGGGAAATATTGGTGCAGCTCTCCTGAAGCGTGAGAGTATCTTAAGCCAATGGAGATTATATTGTGGTAACAAATTCTTCAGAATACTTTCCTTTGCCCACCAGAATCACCTCTGTTTTGCTTGGGTTCAGCTTCATCCAGCTGTTCATCATCCATGAAGTGATCTTATCCAACTTCCAAGCCCTCTTTGTGGTAATGGTGTGGTAGTACATGGTAAAGAAGGATATGCAGAGAACTGTGTGTCATATTCCAAGCAGTTTGGTCCATGGCCCTTGACCAATTCACCTTATGGCTGCACATATTTGTTGAAAAAGGGTTGGAAAGAGCTTAAGAAACAGGAGGAAGCTGAGTGCTGGAGGTGGTATTTCCCATCACTACTCATTGAATGCATCTTCCCTCAGGAATACTCAAGCTACTTTAGCACATAACTCTGAATCTTTATCACCTTTTCCAAGAGAGATAATGGTATCTCATGGTCAACAGTGCGGAATATCACAAGACAAATCAGGAGGATGAAAATGGATGTCTGCCATCTCTGTCCATTGACAGGAGGACACCGTCCATCTGTGCCATGTCCTCATCTGAATCAGGAGTGTGTCTAGAATATTAGCTTTAGTTAGATGAGCTTGCAGTTAGCATTTGGCTAGCTTTTCCATGAGTTTTCCTGGGAAAGGGAGATCTCACAGGGGCAGTAGCTGGCTAGAACAATATATTCATAGTGGGTTTCTTCAATGTTGGTCAGACTACTTTGTGCTTTGAAAGAAGGAAAAATTACTTGTCTCAATGAGCTGATTCTCTTTCTCTTTGAAAAAGAGCTCAGAGTGAAGGGAGTGGGAGAAGGAGGCCACTGTATGACACAGTGGATGAAAAGAGTATTCTAAGTCTCTGAGGGTAAGGAGATAGAGAAAAGAAGATAAAAATTTTGGGAGGGCAATGAAAGAGAGAGAGAAAAAGCATTCCTGAAAGACCAGGGAGCTGGAAGATAGAGTAGAGACAGGACTGGTAGGGCAGAGGGGATGATCCAGGGTGCATGGGAACAGAGAATTCTTGGGATAAGAGGTCTGTGATTGGGACAGATGTCACCAGATGTAAGTAAAACAAGTCGAAGGAGGCACAGAAGTATAATGTGGATCTGTGAAACAGAATTCTACAGGGCTTCCAAGCACCACAGGGTTTTCTAGGCATATTTAGCTCTTGAGGTTTATATTTCCTCAGGAGTAATAAGTACACCCAAATCTTTCATCAGATAGTGCCAATTGCTATGGCTTGACGGATTAATATAAAAAGAAGTTGCCATTATTCATTTATGACAGAGGTCCCAAACTCAAATCACCATGAGGGCTGTAAGAGGACTAGTACGTTAGCCTGAGGGCTGCACCACTGAAACCTTTCCATACAACGATATTGCAAATATCAGTAACAGTAGTGTCGTTGCAGGTCACAGGAAATAGCTTTAGGGGCCGCATGCGGCCCACAGGCCGTGTGTTTGAGACCCCTAATTTATGATGCACACAGACAGTCTTTGGAATTGTATTTTGGTTTTGTTCTGTTTTGAACTTGCATTATCATTCGTTAGCAGTACCTAACCATGTCTTTTGTTTCAGTTCAGCTTTATTCCTGTATCCTCATGTGATATTGCTAAGTGCAAAAGGTATTGTTTTTATTTTTCTTTATTCTTCATCATCTATTAATGTCAAATTGTGGGATGAAGAGTTGTAAACATCATCATATTGCTGTATTTACAGGTATAACAACTGCACTGAAGTTGATTTGTCATTTCATAGCCTTTAAATGATCTCTCCCTTTTTGACTGCATTTTTCCTCATTTTTTACCATGCTTCCTAACAGCTTATCATCTATTCCTAAATACTTTCTTCTTGATCTTTAATTTTCTTAGACCACTTTCCACTTGCAGTGAAACTGTAGAGATTCCACAGGCACTAGCAGATAGAGAGCCACCAACTGAGCATGCTCACATATCTTTCTGGGACAAGGGACTGTTCTATCTCTATTTGCACATCATCTGGTGCAAAGAAACCCTCAATCTGATCAGACTTTCTGGATCATGCTATAATATAGAAATAGTATTTTGGCTAAATTAAAAGAAAAATTAGTTGGTTCTATCAATTCAGTGGGGCATATTCTTATACCAGTGAGTGAGCGTGTACACTAAGCTCATATATCTTGTGAACATATACAAATACCACATGGTGCCAAAATTTGGTCCCATTGAAGCCAAAAGGAGTTCTGGCATGAAGGGCAAGGATTTGCCCCTTGATCTTCAGGCCAAGTTCTCTAAAGCAGATATATATGGCTACTTCAGGAAAAATGTGTATGCCAATCAGGTAACTGTGTGCTTGCATATCTCCCTATCTGAACATAAAATAACCTAATAGTGACCAATCACAGGGTTTGCAGACATAAACCTCCTATGAAATTTTGTCGCTGAGAATAGATGCATTAAATCTTTTCCATTCTGTAATTGTTTGTGTCAATATACAGAAGAACTCACAGGAGGAGAGGGCTGAATGGCTGAAGCACAGAAAAGATGATGCCACTGTATGGGGTCAGGAACAGTCAATACTACAAGCTAAACGTAGGCTGATTGGTTCCAGGAAGGCATCTGTGTCTTTCCTTTCCTTCAGGATGGCCAGGAAAATCCCTCCAAATCACCTGCACTTTCAAACAGTTTGATATATTCAAATCAGAGGGAGTAAACCTGGCCCGGGTGGCTGAGTGGATTAAAAATTTGCAGTCTGAGGCTCTCTTCCCCTGAGGGAAGTCCCAATACTCCTACTCTCTGTCAGCTAGACTGTAGATCTCTGATTCTTGGCAATGACATCCAATTTCTTCCAGGCTTAAAAGACAAATCTTTCTTCTATCACAGAAACTCTATCCTTGAAGCCTGCTTTCTCTCTTTTTGATTGTTTCTCTTTCTGATTTTTCCCACGGAATGTGGCTTTTTTGGTAGGCATTGCATGGCTGAACTGACTGCTGTCTCTCTGCAGGCTTGATCATTAGTCCTTTTCTGCTTTAAGCTATTATAGAATGTGTACAGCCCCTTGTGGCTGGTTAATTACTTTCACACTATAACAAAAAGTTTGAACACACCCACAATTTTCCTTCTCCTGTTAAAATGGCCATGTGCAGGAATCCTGATGTGTTGAAATTAGAGTATGCTGTGAGTAGACCAGTTTCATAACTTGTGTTCATAACCATTTAAATGCTAGTGTGACTTCAATATACTGTATATGTAAAAGGTTTACCTCTGTAAGCTGGAGGCAGAAAGGATGTAGAATAAGGTAGAGTTACATTACCTCTGAAAAGTCGTTATTCAGCAGACTGAACCCAGCTTTGTGATTTATTGTGGAAATCATCCAACAAGCTATTTTACATTTTCACATTTCTTTGCTTGATAAAAACTCATTTATTTTTTCACTTTCATTTTCAAATAGCAGTTAAGGAAGGCTGTTACTTATTTCAATCATAAATAATTCTGTTGATTGCCTTTACATGTTTTAAAAAAATGCAGACTTCAGAGTATGTTGATAGTTCTGGAGTCTGCAGTCCTGTAAATGCAAACAACAATTACAGAACAGGCACCGGTAATGTAATCTTCCCTATATTACTCCATTTAACGTGTTGTCTTGCAGGGGGCTACTGGTTGGGCCCAAACAGTCACATCCTAATGGGGATTTTTAAAACTGCATTTTATTCACTATAAGAAGAAATGAACTCTGCTAACTGGACCAGCAAAACAGTTTTGTTGCCTTTAAATTCTTTCTCTATAACACAAGATTATTGCATAAAATTTTTCATTAGCTAAATGTTTTGAGTTCAAAGCCAGCAATATCACCCCAAGCTGAGACCTCTTCATTCACTAAATATGATTTGGCCTTGGATCAGAGGACCTCTAAGGAAAACTCAGGTGCTGTAAGAAGTGATGACAGCTATAAAGTAGTACTTTCCCCATTAAGTCAGTACTGAATACCTTCCACAAGGTCTACAGTGTTAGTGGGTTGTGTTTCTGCAGGTAGGCAAAACACAGGTCCTGACCACTTCTATGCTTTAAGGGTCAGCTCGTCCCTGGCTCTAGTGCTGGTGTGGGAAGGACATAGAAGGAGCCTTCCCTTGTGCTCTCCAATGAAAGGAACATCAGCCCTTTCTTGCTTTTTTTGTTTTTGCATCCCTAAAGAGCAAAATACCCCAAATGGAACAGGTAGGGCATGGGGTTCTGGTGCTGCCACTCTCTACAAGTCTGTAGAGTGGCTAGCTGTACATGAAGAAACAAGCTGTGCTACCCAAACAGCATAAGATACTCAGGTGATGAATGTTGCACAAATACCTAGATAGAATGAGTGTATATTTTCTGTGCCCCCGGGAACTAGAAAGAGATTTTGCTTCCTGAGGCACAATCCTTTTGAAACACTCACTGGGGCATGGTGACTCCACACAGTGTCATTAAAATAAGGCTACAAAAATCAGCTGACCTTTTTGGAAGTGCTGAGCTATTAGCCCCAATAGTCAACCCCCATGTCCATTTGAGCAATCCTATTTTGTCTGACTAAATTCCCTCTGCAGATTTGATGGTTATGCTATTCTGAATCCCCTGGCCCAAACACTACTAATGTTGCTGTTAAATGGTAGCTGCACTTCAGAGTTGGCTACAAGTTACCAGTGGGTGAAGTGGTTTCTGTGTGTATTTAAATTTGTGCATGTTTATGAATCATCATTTCTAAAGTGTTTTGGGATCAAAAAGACTGAGAAATTCTTAATGACAAATTCCACATGACAAAAAGGCAGCATAAATGCTTGTGCGTTGAATGCTCTCTTTAGTTTCTAATTCATCAGCCAGGGTGTGCTAATGAGTTTATCATTATGTATTTTGCTATGTAGCCCAAATATGATTATTAACCTTAAACAGGAAACTGTTTTGTCATCAATAAATTGTAACTTTTTTTAGTGGGAATTATATGGATCGACAGGATAATAAGACAGTGTTTTTTATTCTTCATTTAGCATTTTTCTTTGTGTTGACTTTCAAATACCCAAGTAATTTCTCTGTATGTGCCAGGACTGATCCTATTATAAACTAAATAGAAATATAAGATAACTATTATTCATCTCGTACTACAGAATCCCAGAATAGTCTAATATAGTTAAATATACGTGGCACTTAAAGACTAACAGATTTATTTATTGCATGACTTTCGTGGGAGGAAATCCCACTTCGTCAGATGCTTTGAAGAGGGAGAATTTACAGAATTGGAAGAGAATAAATGCGGGGGAGTGTAAGACATAGGATCAGGTCATACTGCAACAGCAAATCAGAGCATTTGTAAGGATTCATGGGAACAGCTCACAGAGGGAGAGTGAAGTCAAGTTACAATCCATAATCACAATTCAGCCCTGCTCTTACACAATCTAATCTGCATATTATTTAAATTTCAGCTGTTTCTCTTTGAAGTCTTGATGTCCCATTGATTTTCTTGAGGACCATCAGTAACAAAGCACTTCCATCTTCCTAGTCGCTCCATTGATGATTTAACGATGGTCCTCAAGAAAATCAATGGATATCAAGACTTCAAAGAGAAACAGCTGAAATTCAAATAATATGCAGATCAGATTGTGTGAAAGCAGGGCTGAATTGTGACTATGGATTCTTTTCACATTATAAACCTGTAATTTGACTTCACCCTCCCTCTGTGTGCTGTTCCCTCGAGGTTGAATCCTTACAAATGCTGTTTTGCTGTTGCAGTATGACCTGATCCCATGTCTTGCACTCCCTGGCATTTATTCTCATCCAGTTCTGTAAGTTCCCCCATCTTCAGAATGTCTGATGAAGTGGGATTTTTTTCCCATGAAAGCCCATGCGATAAATAAGTCTGTTAGTCTTTAAGTGCCACAAGACTCCTTGCTTTTTTTTGCTTTATTAGACTAACACGGCTGCCCCTTTGGAACTTAAATATACATATGGTTAGGGGTCATACTTCAGAAATATTTCCTGAGGAATCAATCAGTTTGGACAAGTGGCATACAGTACCTGGGTGGGTTTTAATGAATGGTGTTGGTTTTAGTTATGGCTTAGCTAAATAACTCTTTAGGAATAGGAATATGTGTTAATTTTTTTCCAATTACTACTTAAAAGTAACTCATTTTCAATATCTTCATAGGTCTTAGCCCTACAGGGGGTTCATGAAAGTAGTCCTTTATAACTATATTATAAGAACCTTAATTTGTGAATGGGGCTGGTGTCTCAAAAAGAGCTACTGTTCTGACATTTCTAAGCAAGAAATCCTGTTTGATTCTGCAGTTTGTGATGCAAGGAAGGAAGTTCAGTTTGAATCCATGAAAAAGGTAGGAAGCTTTCAAAATTATAAGGTAAATTATACATAAAATTATCATTAATTTCTGTGGTTAAGCCAACTAAAAAACCTATTTCACCTATAACTTTTATTTTACAATTTTGTTGTATATCCTATTGATAGTCAGCCATGCACCAAAAATACAGCTTTAAAAATGAACCGACTGACCAGACAACATTTACTTCTGGGGAAAGGCCAAACTACAACTACTTAACCATACTGCACACTCTCTTTATATTCTGTAGTGTAAGGTGAATCTTGCTTAATTTTGAGTATGTCTATTTGTAGGTAATAAGGTGGTCATTCCTATTACAAAGAGAACAGCCTGGTTGTGTACTTGTGAAGATACCAGTACAGAGATAAAGACAATAAGATACAGAACCACGAAATCTAGAATAAACTCTCTAGAATCCTCATTCAGGAGAATATCGCTTATTCAGGACATTACTTGAGCATATGCTGATATACTACTGACATCAAGGGGACTTAACCATACACTTAAGTGCTGTTCTAATTTAGAGGCAATATGCATAGTTCCTGCTACCATTGGAGTAATACGCTAGCAACTCTTGCAACTGCACCAAGGCATTTTATAATACGTAGTAGTAATAAGCTGGAGAGTCCTTACAAATAAAGAAAGCAGTGAACTCCATTTCCTTAAGTAAAGCCAGTTAACTAATGTTAACACTAGCAAACTCTTTCAACTATTGAGAAAATCTGAGATCGTGCCATTAAGTGACTGTGAAAAATAGAAATGTGTTGTAAACCGTCTTCCATATATTTCTACCTTCCCTCTTCAACTTCTCTATAATTAACACCTCTCTTTATCTTGTTCTTCTTGACTATCTTTGTTCTTTTCAAGTTAAATAATTTAATACTGTCTCTTCCTCTCGTTTAAACTCTCTTTATCTTGTGATCTGCTTTCTTTTATACTGAAATCTCTGCTGTCTAAATTCATAATCAGATGACATCCATTACTATAGAACTTAAAAATCCCAGTACATTCACTAAAAACATCTAATTGTGTAGTTATTAGACATCAAAATATGTCATGCAGGTTAGAGGCTGAATACAGAAAAGAAAGAGAAATTACAAAGCTGAATGTGCTGCAGGGGGAGCCAATTTCTAGACATGATTTAAGAACAACCTATATTGGATGTTCACATTATTGAATCCAGAGTGGTGCATTCCATTGTTCTCTTTTAAAATGTACAAAAGATTACTGCTGACCAAACCCTGTTCACCATACACACATAGTCCTTTTGACTTTGGTATTTGAGTAATGCAAGCAAGTCCACATAACTATACCTCCCATGATGCTATTGGATCATGCAGAAGGAGTAGTAGGGGGCATACAGAAACAGGAAAAAAAGAGCTGGAAGTCACTGAGGTGTGCTACACATTCTCCTGTGGGGGGAAAAAAATGAACACATTTGAAGGTTAGTAATGTGGAATTTGTAACACTATGCAGTTATCACTTATGCACTATGTTGAAGTCCTACCCAGATTTATACTGTTATATTTACATGGTATAATGACAATACACCAGCAGATGTACCAGCTCACACTAGAATCTGAGGATATGCAAGGTACCTGAATGGGAAACTCCTGAGGAGACCCTATATGCTGCAGGAAGTGGATATGAGTGATTCTGTGTCTGTCACTCCCAAGATAACATTGAAGAATTTTCCCCTATATGGTGCTATTACGCATAATACTGCTAGATGTGCTGTCTTTCAGAACATAGAAAATCACAGTCCTGTTCACTGAATGATACATTCTTGGAGTTTCTGTCTACGCATTCTTTGGGAAAGGTTGATCTAGCCTGTAATATCAAAGGTCAGTGACTAAAACGTACTATATTTTACTTAGAAGACCCACATACCATGAGACGCAGTGCCTACAGTGCCTAATGGGAAATCCAGCACTGAGCGGCCTGCTTTCATCAGTGATGCCAATGAAGCATAGGACTGGAGTGCATAATGGCAAATCACCACCCTAAGCATGTTAAGAAAATTATCAATGGAATCAAAGGCCATCATTGAATAATTGGCTCTAATTTGTAGCATGTGTTAACAAGTGTATATGGACATCTCTTTATTGTGTATCAATTTGCTTGGTTTGCATGTGCTAGTTCCATCAGCTATACATACCTGCACACCCAGCTGTAAATGCACAAGTGGAGGTGAGGTGGAAGCAGCTTACAGATGATTTACAAAAATTTACAAGGAAGATTAGTTTCTCAACATAAAAGGATCTTAATTATGTAATCCTTAAGTGGAGTGAAGTTGTCTCACATCTTATAGTTCTGCCAAGCTTTAAACATGTAGGCTGTAATTTTCTACACCAGATGTCTCCCTCAGGTTGATTTATTTTATTTTAACTTTATTTCAGCCAAGATGGTTCAGCCATTTCTGAGAAGAGGAAAAGAATACATGGTTTTGCCTATGCTAAATTCTGGTCACATTTCCTTTGAGAAGCTCTAATGCCTCATTCTTTGGAGCAAAAACTTAAAATTTGGCAAGAGGGTGGCCTTTGAGACAAGGACATGGTTTTTGCCATCTCCCTGAAAATCTGCCTGAATTTAATCATGTTATAAATCTTTGAAAAATCATGGCTGGCATGCATTAGGAAAAAATTCCTAACTGTCAGGGTGATCAACCACTGGAACACGTTGCCTAGGCAGGTTGTAGAATCTCCGTTTTAGGAAGTTTTAAGAGCAGGTTAGACAAGCATCCGTCAGGGATGGTTTAAGAGGGTACATAGCCCTGCTAGGAGCTCAGGGGACTGGACTCGACTCAATGACCTCTCATGGTCCCTTCCAGTTTCTATGGTTCTATGCTCAATAGAGTCTTCCTAAATTCAAGCAGCTACTAGTTCTGGTGCTTTGATCTTTCTTAGCAGCCATTTTTTTCATCTGTGCAGAATGGGAACAAGGACCTGTCAAAGTGAGTCAGTCACTGAAGATTTGAAAAATGTAGAAGAATGGAATCAGATAAATGATCAAATGCTACCATAGAAAAGGCTTTTCCCAACGGTGATCCACAAGGACATGGTGGTGACACTGTGGATGATGCCCCTTTATCTGCCACAATAAAAAACTAGGCTACTGAAGTTAAGTGAAGGATAATCAGTACTGAGGACAAACCAAGGTCAGGCCACCCTCAAGAGGCTATCACATCCAGGGCTGGCTCAAGGGACTTTGGCACCCTGAGCTGGTTTTTGCTTGGCACCCCTCCCACCCCTACTGGGAGGAGGAGTGGAACCTGGCCTGTGCTCTGAGCTGGTTCCCCCTGCCCCAAGGTGGGGAACAGCTGGCCTGGGGGTGGAGTGGGATGGTCCAGAGGCTGGTTTGTGCTCTCCCATCCCTCCCCTGGGCTGGCTGTTCCTCCCTAGGGGCAGGGAGGGCCAGCTCAGAGGTGGGGCAAGAGAGTGGAGTCCTTCCTATGTGCCAGTGAGGGGGACGAGCCGGTCAGAGGGCTGGGTTCTGCTCTCCCACCCCCACCCCTGGGCCAGCCCTCCCTACCCTATGGAGGAACAGTCAGCCCAGTGGTGGGGCGAGAGAGCAGAGCCCAGTCTCTGGGCTGGCCTGCTCTGCGCTGGGCCAGCTCTTCCCTGCCATTGGGGTGGGATGAGCTGGCCCAGAGCAGGGGGGCTGCACACCAAAGCAGTGCCCCTAAGTTCTGTCACCCCGAGCCAGTGCCTCACTGGCTTATTGGTAGATCTGGCCCTGACCACATCAAGAAAAAGCTGATGCAGTATACAAGATGGTGATGCAGATCTTCTGTGATTCAGTCACGCACATAGCTGAAACAATGGGCATAAGCACTGGGTCACATAACACCATCCTTAGTGAAGACTTCAGCATACGAAGGTGCTGTGGAGTAGTGCTTCTCCAGACCAGTGCCTCACCTCACACATCTGAATTGCACTGTGCAGAACAACCAAACGTGGCTTTTAGTTGCTTCCCTAGATTTGGCTTCCTCAGGCTGCTCTCTGTTTCCCAGGTTGAAGGAAGACCTTTATGGGAAGAGTTTCAATTATGATAATTAAGCGATCACAGCAGCTGAGTTTCTGGACATACAGGATGACTTTGAGAAGATGGGCACAGCCAAGCTGCAGCTGTGCTGGGTCAAGTGCATCAATGCTTATTTTTCAGTATAGTCCCTCTTGTCAAACAATTGAATGACTATTATACTTTTTTTTTTTCTTTGCCAAGCTAGAATTTCTCTGAAATACACCACCAAGTTACTTCATTAGTTCACACAACTCAGGTCTGTGGGACAGATCTAAAGATTCCAGCTCTTCATGCAGTCTATGTGAATGCCAATATATTACATAATGGAAGGTTTTTCTTCATTTGCAGTTTTTAAAATGTAGAAGTTATTTTAAAAAAGCTGTTAAATGAGCATTATTAAAGTTGCAAATGTAAGCACTCCAGGGTATGAAAATGCTAGAATAAAGGTTGCCTATGCAATCTTAATTTGGTTCTCTTCTGCATATGCAGTCTGATACAGGCCTTAACTACATGTTCACACACTAATTTTTCCAAGAGGACCCTTGCATACTGCAACATATAGTGTGGACTTGATCTGGGGATGAATTACAATGATGCAGCGAAGGAAGCTTCAGCACTGATTTTCACCTGCTACAGCTCACAATCACCAAGAGCTGAAATCACTGAGACTGTGAATCAGAGAGATTGGTGGAAGTTCAAGAGCCCAATCTGAAGAGGCCATAGGAGAACAGTAGGTGCTAGCAGAAGGCTTGATGGGCTGTAACAGTGGCTGGTGAGAGCTAGTTGGCTAGTGAGTGACTGGCTTGCAGAGCAACAAGGCACCAGCAGGGTTGCCGGCAGGGCACAAGCCGTCAGAATGTAGCAGTTGAAAAGTGGAGTGAGCAAGGTGCCTTCTTTCCTTTTTTTTCCCCTTATGGTGAGAGAGGAACTCTGCAGTTCCAGCCAAGACTCTGGGTTGGTCTTAACTAAAGACAGCACTGGTGAGTAGGATGCTAAAGGCAAGAGCACATTAAAGGAACCTCTTGTTTTTTGATTTAAGAACCTGAGGCAAAAGGCAACTGCTCAACATACTCTGGGGGGTAAGTATTTTGTTCATGGCTTTGTGCACATGAATTCTGCTTGCAGTATTTTCCTAAGTTAATGCCAGGCTACTTTCCCCCTTTTTATTGTCTCTTTTCTACCCTCAGTCTCTGTGTTTGCGAGAGGGGAAGTATTGCCTTTTGAGGTGCCCAATGGGTGATGTGTAATTGCTCCAGATTACTGGGTGGGGGCTCAAGCTGGTTTTATTGAAAGAAACCCCTAAATACTGAACCCAGACCTTGTGGACTCCAATTTGGACTAGGAGGGGGCCTATCCATAGTGATACTGTTACCTTATGAATACTAAGTAAAAATCATCCAAACATATTTCAGTAGGTACAGTCCCATAATTGCTGTAACTATCAACATTGCGAAAACAGCTGCAGGACCATTTCAACTATTGCTGGTAGCAGTTTCAAGTACAAAGTGCAAGACATGAGAAGTTCTCTATACAAAGAACAAGGACATTGGCCAGAGGATGGATCTAGTCAAATCAGGGCATGTGGAGTCTGACAGGAAACACTTGTGGCCTGATGTACATTTAGTTAGATCAACATAAAGCAGCTTCTGTTGACCTAAGTATGTGGGTGTATGCTCAGCTTGCGTCCACCAATTAAGTGACTTAAAAAGCAAGGAGTCTTGTGGCACTTAAAGACTAACAGATTTACTTATCACATGAGCTTCTGTGGGAGACTATCCCACTTCGTCAGACACTATAGAGAGGGAGA
>ML681966.1:33647038-33825794 GCA_007922195.1 Podocnemis expansa
TCTCCCTCTCTATAGTGTCTGACGAAGTGGGATAGTCTCCCACAGAAACTCGTGCGATTTAAAAAAAACAAAAAACAAAAAAAAAAACACTAAGATTTATTTAAGTGCCATAAGACTCCTTGCATTTTTTGCTTCACTACGCTAACACAGCTGCCCCTTTGGAACTTAAGTGACTTAGTAAACCAATATCATCACACCATCTTCACCAGAGGTATAAAGCTTATGGCAGTGTAGTTAGAGTGATGCAGGGTTCATGTAGATACTGCAGTTGGCTGTCATTCTCATAAATTTCACTAGTGAACTTGACAACGAAGCTTCCTCCCAGCTGGGCAGCTGCTCCAAGCCCTATAGCCACCCAGTTCCTGCCTCGGGCTGGTGCCTGGGCTCTCTGCGGGGAGTCTTGCTGCCTCCATGGTCCTAGTTCTACCATCCACAGCAGGAGCCTGGCTGCCCTCCCCTCTCCACTTTCAGCTTTCTTCTCCACACTGAGAACAGAGTTGTGAGGCGCCTCGGCAGCTGGGACCCCTCTCCCACTTGGAAGGGGGGGTTGATAAGCTCAAGCATCTGAAACACTATTCCTGCTCAGGAGCAATGGGCAATGAGCATTGGCAGCTTGGGACCCCACTCTGAGTCCTGATCAGAAGGGGGGACATGAGTACTCAGGGGGCAGCTGTACTACCACTGAGGAGCTGTGCAGGGCTGAGAGCCCTGGCTCTCTACACCCTAAACTGCCCTTCTGTCAGTGGAAGTACCCTTTGTGAGGACATACACCACCAATTGATGAGGGTAACATGGACATCAGCCACTGCAATAATTACTGCAATGATCTAACATAGATTGACTTAAGTCTGTAGTGTACATGTGTCCTTAGATCATCATGACTCCCTGGCTTACAACATCAGCTGCTGTGATCTATTTCTCAAAACCCTTAACAGTTGCATAGCAGATTTGGCAAGTTTTGCACTCATGTACCTGAGACTGGAATTAGGTTCATGGTTTATGTTGATCAACTACAATAAAACACAAACATTTTTAACCGTGTGAATTTCTAGATTTCTTTATAGTGTGGGAGAATATTCAGGCCTATGTATTCTGAAAATTCAGTTCTAGCATACGCACTAGTTATAGCATAAATATATAGTACATTATACAAGGAACCTGGTAGCACACACTTAGGAAGGTGCTTATCAGAACTGAGTTGTGAGCTACAAACAGGAAGCATTTATTTACTTAGTAATGGGAAGCAAAAAATATATAGTCCAACTCTGTGTTCTTCAAAGCCTGAATACACCCATGGAGAATGTGAAGCATAAATTTACCCAAACACTAAAAATCAGGTATCAGAAACTGTTGTGTGCTTAAAACACGACTTTACAAGGACATTATGAAAGCACTTGTGTGAGCAGTTGTAATGATAAAATGGTTCATACTTGATCATTTCCTTGTTAATGTGATTTAGGGGAAGGGGGTCATGGCCAGCATGAGAATGGACTAATGAATCTATCAGGGAAGCTGATTCAAGAGAGGAATAGAAAATTGAAAGTGCAGGTTGAGCAACAGGATCAGATTTTTATGATACTGTATTAATGGAGATTTATTTAACACTGAAATAAGTCCACTGACTTTCAGCTAAAGACCAGAAGAGAATCATATATATTTTTGCAAGTCTGGAAGTAAGCTAATTCAGTAGGCATCCATACATCATAAAGCAGGATAAATCACAAAAGATTAAGATGAGTTTAGTGTATAGTTAATGTTCCTTTTCCTGGAGCTAGAGCAGAAGTCTTAGAATCAGTTCAACATGAGACAGGGAATCTCTTTTTTTTTTTTTTTGTGGTGATGCAATGGTAACAATAAGTGGCTAAATGTGAAGGCAGCAATGATGATCTACCATATAACCACTCAGTTATCACACCATTTAACTCACCTAAAATAAATCTTTTTTTCTCTCTATAATCTGACTACATGTAAACACAGGATTATTAATGAGAGAACCAAATTTCACCAAGAACAACTTCAACATTAAGGGATAAATCACCTTTGGTTGGCAAGGACATATGACGCTTGGTGCCATACAGGACACAAAGGAAAACACAGACTCCGAGAGTTTACAATTGAAAATCTTGCTCCAGCATGAAATATATTGATTCCTATGCCTGCAATCCACTTTCTGTGACCTTGAGTCCTTCTGAGACCTCCACTTGCTCAGATCAGATTGCAAGTTCAAGGCCCATACACACAAGGTTTGAGGCCATTAGATCTCCACCTACATAGATCAATTATAGAACTTAGATTCTCAGAAAAGTACTTTATAGGCCCTGGATAATATGTAGACAGGTGATAAGCATATATTAACCCAGGCACCCACAGGCTACTCCAAGCTACACACCAGTAAAACCCAGTAATCATCTGAACAGAAAATCTAGTCTCTGGGTTACAGTTTCTGACATTTTTCTTTTTATTGTGAACACATCTCCTGCAAAATAAAGCATCATCCTATTTCAGATTTATTGATGACATCTAAAAAAATTACAAAATTATATGATCATAGATCTAGGAACAAAATATCTGCTTAGACAGAGGTTCCCAACCTTTTCAAGGCCGCAGAACCCTTTTGCAGGGGAAAGGGAGTCCATGGCCCCCCTAGGTGAAGGAGGCGCTACAGTGCAGCAAATGTGGCCCACGCGGGGGCACAATGTGGCCGTCTGCTCCCCAGGGTCATGGCCTCCTCCCTGTGCCTGGGGAGCCGGGAGCCGCAGCGGCCATGGCCACCTGGGGCCAGCAGCCGCTGGCCGTGGCCCCTCTCCCCAAACTCCCCCCCCCATGGCCCCTTCCCCCCCCCCTTACCCGGCAACTGGAGCTGGGGGCACCTGGCTGCCCCCCAGGCTGCTCTGAGCATGCTTTGCATGCTCTGACCATGCTTTGCATACTCTGGGTGTGAGTTTTAAAAACTCCCAGCCTGGGGGAAGCTACCTGCTGGTTGGCCGGAAACACTTCCGGCCCCAATTCCCTGCCTGTCCCCGGAGCCAAACTGCGGCCCACCAAGGGTCTGCGGCCCACCGGTTGGGAACCACTGTTCTTAGTGATGAGACTGGCTGATGTTTTTTCTTGTTATCTATAGAACAAACTGTAAATGCCATAAATTGAATGGGGTCAATTCATTTGCTTTCAGAAGCTTTCTATAAGATGGTCCAGTAAGTGAGGTGATACAGTTGATTAGAAGCACCAACCAGTTAAACATTTTCTGGAAGGCCAGTAATTCTGGTCTCCTGATTGTAGAAAAGCTCGTTGTAATGTCAGGGCTGTCCCTAGGGAGGGGCAGGGCTCAGGGCCAATCAGCCTCTGGGGGCTTCTGGCCCTCCACCTACTCTGGGGAGGGGGGTGAGCTGACCCAGGGGCCAGGATCAGTGCTCCCACCCCAACCTTGCACTGGCTGCTCTGCCTCTGGGGGTGGGTGGGCCAGCCCAAAGGTTGGCTCTGTGCTCCTGCCTCATCCCTTGCCTTCAGCTTGCCACTAAAGGAAACTGGGAGGAGGGAGATGTGGCAGGGCCCATGGAATCATGAGGCCTGAGACAATTGCCCTTCTCCCCCCATCCCCAAAAGACAACACTGTGTGATACGAGGTGATAAACACTGAACCTTTGTGCTGTGAAAACAGACCAGGAGTTCTCTAGCATTTTTAAAGACAAACCAATTTACTTACCACATGAGCTTTCATGGGTGAAATCCCACTTCATCAGATGCATGAAAAGTGCCACAGTACTCCTTCGTTGTTTTACTGAATTAGCCCTCTGGAATTTGTGCTGGGCATTTCAGCTGGGCAATTTACTGGCTACCAGCTATAGGAGCAGTCCATGCTTTTCTTATTTGAATGTTTGGCCGTGGGTGGTCCCAAGCCCACTCACTGCTAAAGCCCCTCCTGCACCCTAAGTGGAGGAAGCACTGTGCCCAGAAAGTCAGCTGAATAGCGTGGGATAACAAATGAAATACCAGAGGCAGGCATGGAGGTCAAAGGTTCAGAACAAGGGATTCAGAAAGGGATCCTGAGGAGGGAACCTCAGACAGCACCCACTACTCCTGGAAGGTTTCATAGGAGCCAGCAGATGCTGCCCAGAGGAACTCCACCTAGATTCATGAACAGACAAGGGACTGGAAATAAGTCCTACAGTTGCAAAGACACTGCCAACCTCCTCTCCCTGGTTTTATAGATGGTGATGTTGGCAAGGGCCATAAGGTTGACGAGAAGGTCCCATGACTTTATGGGGCCATACAGAGGGTGTACATGCAAAAATAAGTGTGGGGAAAAGTGCAGCCAGAAGCTTAATAGGCTGTTCTGGAGCAGTCAGAAAGGAGAATGCAGCCTGAAGCATTCGCCATAGCAGTGTGCCAGGAACTCCCTCACACTACAAAAGGGGCAGGTGTCAGGAGAAGGCAGGGGCGTCGCTGGGACTGGGTACCCGGGGCATGTGCCCCAAATCCCGGCACCAGTGCCCTGGGTCTGGCGGGGCCCACCTCTCCTGGTCTCTAGTCTGATTGGGCCGGGGATCCGAGGCTCAGCCACCCACGGCTGCAGAGGCCGCTCCTGGCCCTGGCCTCGTCCCCAGCCGGGGATCCAGGGCTCGGCTGCCTGCAGCAGTGGCGTACGCTCCGTCCCTGGCCATGTCCAGGGATGCAGGGTCCAGCCGCCTGTGGCCACTTCTGGCCCCGTCCCTGGCCAGGGATGCAGGGCCCAGTTGCACGCAGTGGCTTCTGGCCCTGTCCCCAACCAGGGGGCGTGGCCTGTGGGTGGGGGCGTGGCCTGTGGGCTGTGGGAGAAGGGTTGAACCACACTAGGTACATGCTCATACTCATGACTCCCTGAAGGAGCCATCAGTGTTTTTCTTGCTGGACAGTTAGTGCAGCTCTGAGCTGCCTGCAACCAAGTGCTCTTTCATACTTTGTGTGATAATTCCCTCTTACATGTGATCAATTTTTTGATGCCTGAGAATTTTTTCTTTGCCAAAAATTACTTGCTCCCACTGAGTGCACATCTGTCATCATTTTGTTACAACCTAGTCCGGTGGTTCCCAACATTCTCTCTGCCCTGGCCCACCTTGTCACCTTTAATTAATTTGAGGGACACCACCACCTAGTTGCCAAATGAACTCATGAATATTCATGAGCCAATCCAGAGCCCTGAATACTTTTTCAAAAAAATTTTGTGGCACGCTTGCTCAGACCTGGTGGCACACGTATGTGCTGTGGCACACTGGTTGGGAAACATTGCATCTTGCCAGATTCCAAAGGGGTAGCTGTGTTAGTCTATTCCAGCAAAAAAAAACAAAAACAAAACAAAAAAAAAAACCCCAAGGAGTCCTGTGGCACTTAAAGCCTAACAGATTTATTTTTGGCATGAGCTTTCGTGAGAGGCTTTGAAGAAATATGCAAATTAGAGTGTGTGAAAGCAGGATTAAATGGAGACTACGGGTTCTTTTCCACTCCCTTGCATTTATTTTCATGCCATTCTGGAAGCTCCCTTATCTTTGAAGCATCTGACCAAGTGGGAGTTCCTCCCATGAAAGCTCATGCCAAAAATAAATCTGTTAGTCTAAGTACCACAGGACTCCTTTTTGGGGGGGGGGGGTGGACACTGGCCTAGTCTGTTCTGCACACCAGTGTTTTTCCCCTCCCTGGCCATGATGCAGTATTAGTCCCCAGACTTGAAATTAAGAGTGTGTGTGTAGGCCAGGGGTCTCAAACTCAAAACACCACAAGGGCCACATGAGGAATGGTATGTTAGCCTGAGGGCTGCATCACTAAAACCTTTCCATACAACATTGCAAATATCAGAAACAGTGTTGTGGCTGCAGGACATAGCTTTAGGAGCTGCATGTAGCCCCCAGGCTGTGGTTTTGAGACCCCTGGTGTAGGGGGAGATTGAGGGGGTGCTCACTAATTTGGTGTAACACTATTACTAGCAATCAGCTGGGAGGGGTTGCTGGAAAACTGGGAAGGGGGGTGCAAGGGCGGGTGTAAAGGCAATCCCTGCTCCAATGAAGAGAGAAAAGCATCATCCAGCAATGTCCAAAGGGATAGCCCTGTTAGTCTGGTCCAGAAAAAAAAGAACACTAAGGAGTGGTGCCGCACTTGAAGACTAACAGATTTATTTTTCGCATGAGCCTTGGTGGGAGGAAATCCCCCTTGGTCAGACGCTTGGGAGCAGTCTCCCATCGTTTGCAAAGACAGGCGGCAAGGGAGGCTCGCCCACGTGTCGCTGGGCTCACCTGGCTGCAGCGGCCACCCCGCATCATCGAGATTATGGGTTCATTTCCCATTACAAAAGGCAGGTTGACTTCAGGCTTCCCCGGGTTTGAACCTAACACCTGCTCTGATGTGCTGTTACTGTCTGACCTGATCCTAGGTTTTCCACCCCCTTGCATTTATTTTCATTCCATTCTGTAAACTGAAGCATGTGAGGAAGTGGGATTTTCTCCCACAAAAGCTCATGCGAAAAACAAATCTGTTAGTCTTAAAGTGCCACACGACTCCTTGGTTTATTTGCACCCAGCAGCAGCCCCCCACACGCGCTGCTGGTGGCGCGGACCCCTCCCAGCAGGACTGAGGAGCGCGCGCAGCCCGCCCGGCCCCGGGGCGGGGAACCCGAGCGCCTCCGCCCCCCGCGCGCACGTCACGCGGCTAACGTTGTAATGTACCAAAAAGCCGCGCAGCACTAATTCATGCCTGGCGCGCGGGCGCCAGCCCCGCCTCCGAGAGGGGGCCGCCCTGGCTGGCTGCACGCCGGCACGCGGGCTGCCGGTGCTCGGTGCAGGGCGGCAGCTGTCCGGCCTCCCCTCGGCGCGGCCGGCGGGCGGGTGTATTAGCAGGCGCGTGGTAGAGATGGCGGCGCTCAGCGAGGCCCTGCCCGTCCCTGGATCTCGCGCCCGGCCCTCGCCGCGCAGCCGCCGGCGGGCAGTGGGGAGCGCGCGGCGCCCGGCCCAGCATGGGGCTGCTGGAGCGGACCCGCAAGGAGTGGTTCATCCTCGGCATCGTGCTGGTCATCGCCGTGGCCAGGCTGCAGCCGGCCATCGGGGTGAAAGGCGGTAAGTGCGGCGGGGGTCCCCGCTGTCGCCGGCAATACGGCGCCCGCGGCTCGCTGTCGCGACCCCTCGCCGCTTGCCCCGGCATGTCGCGATACTCAGCCCGACCCTGCCCTGAGGGAGGCCAAAATGGGGTCAGATTCCCACCCCTGGGCCGGGCAGGAGGCTGCCCCCAACGCCGGTTTCATTGAGGCTCTCCGGGGCGCCGTGACACGTCGCAGCCAGACCGGCCCGGCTCGGCTTCCGGCTGCTGGGCTGCCTGGCTCCGGCCGGGGAGGTTGGTGCTTGCCCTCCCCCTGCGGCTGTCAAACTCGAGGAGAAGTTTACAGCAAGGTTTGTTCCTCTCTCAGCGGGGTCAGCCCGGCTCAAGCCCTCGCTAGAGAGAGGGGTCACTTCGGAAGCGGTCTAAACTGGGTCCAAAATTAAAACTCCAGTCTGGAAATTCCCCCAGCTCCAAAGCAACTGGCCAAGGGGGATTTTCTCTCAGGAAAGCTCATGCCAAAAAGAAATTTGGTAGCCTTTAAGTGCCACAAGACTCCTTGCTTCCCCCCCCCCCAAAGAAACTACTTTCAAATGAGTGAGGCTTAGCTTTCCCTAGCAAGTGGTGAAATAGTGTTTAACCAGGCTCAAGTTTTAAATGACAGCAAAGCGTGTTATACAGGATGTGTTTCAAAGGCGGGGCATTTAGTCTTGCTAGTGCATTTAAAAAAAAAGTTAAATTCCGTCTTCATGTCAGGACTTGTCACTAAATAAATATTGATCTCTATTTGTTAGTCTTTAAAAGTGCCAGGGTACTCCATGTATGGATTGGCTCATAAGTCTCAGTCATAATCTAAACCCGTGTTTCCCAACCAGCGTGCCATAGCACACAGGTGTGCCGTCAAGCCTGAGCAGGTATGCCACAAATTTTTTTTGGAAAAGTACTCAAAGAGTGCTGGTTTGGCCTATGAATATGCATGAGTTCATTTGCCAACTCTATGGTGGTGTGCCTCAAATTAATTAAAGGTAGCAAGGTGTGCCACAGCAAAGAAAATGTTGGGAACCACTGATCTAAACCCTTAACATAGCCTCCAAGGTGTCAACTTCAAATGAAAATGAGCTTAATGTTGTGACTTTGAGATAAGTAGAGTTTATGTCATTGCATGCCGTCGTTTACCTCTTAATGAGACACTCAGTGCTTAAACGTTATAAAGGGATTGTGGTCTTGGTCAAATATCAAAGCATAGGAGATTTTTTAAAACATTAACTTGGAAACCCTGGCCTGAAATCCGTTCTAATTCTTGCTTTTTTTTTCTGTGGCACCCACATGCTGTGTTTTGATGGAAACAGAATACTGCTACTTCTGAGCGCTTTCCCTAAAAAACTTTGAAGTTTGGGTTAGCAGGAGGCAACTGAGAGGAAGCTACTGGACTTACAGGAGCTATAGCTCCTACCTCCACAGTTATATCCACCATGCTTTTGGAGTTTTACTACACTTACTTTTTAATCAAAATTATGTATTTCTAGACTATCCCAAGTAGACTCACTTGCAGGTTCAGATGTTTCCCTTTCTCAGGAACTGGTAGGTTATCAATACTTGTTGAGTAAAATAAACAAGGGGTTTTGTTGCACGTAAAGACTATCAAATTTATTTATTGCATGAGCTTTCAAGGTGTCTGAAGAAGTGGGATTTTCCTACCAGGAAAGCTCATGCAATAAATAAATTTGTTCATCTTTAAGTGCCACAGGACTCCTTGTTTGTTTTACTGAACTGGACTAACGTGGCTGCCCCTCTGAAACTTCATACTTGTTGGTTACCCTGGGACAGATTCAGTTATGGACACATTATTATTTTTGCATGGTGTCAATGGAAGATGATTCAGGTTACTTTGGAGGTGCAGGGGTCTGTTCATGCAGATCTGACTGCTGAATTGGGATCTTAATGTGTTTACAAATCACAGGTGGCTTGAGTGTGCCAATATGATGCAAGTTTGTGTTGGGGATTACGTGGCACTGCAATGCCCTAGGGAGCCCCTGGGGGGGAGGGATGCAGTTTGCTTTCCACTGTGCAATCAGCCAGGTCTGCTGGCTGGTACATGTTGCATTTCTGAGTGGCCCGTATATGTGCAGCCAAAAAGTGGGGGAAGGCTCCTTATTTGCCACTTAATATTTCTGCATTAAAGCAAAGCATAATCTGTACCATGTAACAAACAGGTATTAGTTTGATGGGCATACTTTTCATTACATCGTGATAATCACTGTATTCACTGATTAGTTTTGCTTGTTTTTGTTTTAAAATAAGAATGACATTCATTTAAATACTCAAACTTTGTCTTTAAAACAGACTTTAAAGTTGATGAGCAGAAGTATTCCAGATATTATTCTGCATTCTGAAATACTTAATTTCACTGATGTATCATAGTTCTTGTTGAGTCGTCTTCTTCAATGGCTCATTTTGATTTTGTATTTACATTTTAGGGCCAATGAAGCCAGAAATTACTATAACGTACATTGCTGTTTCAGCTATATTCTTTAACAGTGGACTCTCATTAAAAACTGAGGTACTGTAAATAAATTCTCTTTGTTTCTTTCTTATTTTATTTTACAAGTTTGGACAGCTCTTCATCGGGCCTGTATCTAGTTAGGTGCATCAAATTACTGGTAATTTTCTGTTGGCTTGTAGAACCAACAAAAAATGGAACCATGTGAAAATTACTTAAGTAAGTAATTAGCGTATGTGTTTGAAAACAGTTCCACAGAGCAGGAAGAATACTGAGTGAAATGGGGGGGAAGTGTTGGTGTACTAAAGTTCTCTTCACCCAGTGGCCAGGAATTCCTGGAATTAAGAGAAGAAATGGAATTTCCTTTCAGTAATTTGAAGTCTTGGAGTCAAAGTCCATGTAGTCAAATTTGTAAAACAGCTGCTAAATACAAGCAGATAAGAGAGCTGGAGGTCCGCACCTAGTCTAGAGACACTACTGCGGTAGACATCCCAGCAAGTGAGGGTAGCAGAAGGGGTTGACTTCTGGATCTGGCTTGGGAGGCACCATCCCTCACCTGATCATTTTTGTAGCTACCTTTGTCTGGTAGGTTTAGTGCTCGGCAAATTAAGCATCTAAAAATTTTCAAGCCCAGCTTTGAATTTATGTGGCATCTTTTCACCCAAGGATCTCAAAGCAATTCATAAACATGAATTAAGGCATGTCTCCACTACAGAAGTATGTTGATCTATGTCATGTCATCGTACAGGCATGGCAGTAATTAAATAGCTATGCTCCTCATGTCAGCAGTGAGTGTGTTCATTAGGAGTGCTTGTACTGTCAGTGTGGGACACAGTGGGATGACTTCTGAGAGCCAGCAGCAGTCAGTGTATGTGTGCAATGCGGTGCCTACATTGACCTTAACTCTCTGCTGCTGGTGGAAAGTGAATTACTTGGCTGGCCTAGAAGGGCAGTTGTGTCAGCAGGAGTGAAATTTTAATGTAGACACTTACTTAGGTTGATGTAAACTGCTTTGTGTAAACCTAATTCTTGTGTAGACTAGGTCTTAAGCTTGTATGGCAGGTTGCATTAAGACCCATTTATCTGATCACAAATTATTGGTAGAGGCTCACAATTTATATATATATTAAGGTAAATGTCCCATCAATAACCAACTCTCTCTGCTGTGGTGCTGGCAGGAGAAGGGAGAGAGAAAGAAGAGGAGATTAGAACTATTATTTCTAGCAGCTATAAAATGCTAAACATTCATTAAATTCTTGGAGAGCTGGATTATTTTAATATTGAGATGTAACAGGTCATGTCTTATTAGTTCTGCAGTGCTGCATTCTGTGTTTTGAGAAGTGCAAGGTACAATCCAAAAGTATATATTAATTGATTAAAAAATGGAAAGGTTGGTCTTAATGTTATCATGGTATCCTGAGTTGCAGTGCAAATTATTTTTCCTTTTGTTTTTATTCTGTTCTTGACAGAGTGTGAGCATGCGTTTGTATAGTGGCATCACTGTTTTCTTCCGTTTTGTTAATTTTAATGGCACAAGAATTTGATATATTTTGTAGAATTATGAGAAACTATACAAATTTTATGTTAGCAATAGACAAAACATTCACATTTCCAGATTTTTATTTTGGTTTTAAATTGAAATATTCTGTTTTTTTTGTTTGTTTTGTTTTTGTTTTCTTATTTTTTTAAGATTATCCTTCATAAGTCAGTATCATCGGGAAAACTGTGTTCATGCTTAACCGTGCTATCGTAGATGTGGATTTGGAAGTTTACAAAGCAGTGGGCAAATTACTGGTGTAGCTCTGTTTAATGTGTGTACATAAACTATCTTGGTTGTATTTTCAGAAGCACGAGCTGCCATAAGTGGCAGAGATAATTTTATATTTGTAGTAATAAATCTGTGGTTATGGTACATGAGCAGACTATTTGCGCATTTGTCACCATCACACCCATTCAACTTTCTGCTTCTTGGCTAATTTGGCCTTTGAAAGAGTTCTTTAAGCTAAGTTCCCATAGACCTATAGCTAGAATGTCTGTTTAAAGCAGGGGTCTCAAACACACAGCCTGTGGGCTACATGTGACCCCTAAAGCTATTTTTTGTGGCCTGCAATGACACTATCACTACAAATATTTGCAATATCGTTGTATGAAAAGGTTTCAGTGGTGCAGCCCTTGGGTTAACGTACTAGTCTTCATGCGGCCCTGTACTAGTCCTCATGCGGTCCTCATGGTGATTTGAGTTTGAGGCCCCTGGTTTAAAGGCTACTGCTGTACAGTCGGGAATCTGATCAGTAAGTGAGAAAGATTTTGCTATGTCTATGTGTTGACACACAGAGGATCATTTTGTGCTGCTTGGCCTGATGAGATGGTAGAGTGGAGCTATGCTGCCTTGTGGGAGGTTGGGAGGCACAGGAACACACTGAATGTCCTGATCTGTTGGGGAGATGGTATAAACTTCTCTGTTGACTTGTGCAAAAAGGGATGGGGCTATAGCAGTGGTTCCTAGCCTGTGGTCTGTGGGCCATTGGTTGGTGGTCCACGAGAGTACTGCAGGTGGTCTGTGGGGAGGGGGGGGATAATTACTGCAGGTAAATGTACTGTGATGAGTGAAATGTGTTTGAGCAAGCATAATAAATTTTTAGAAATAGCTGTGTTTCTAATACCCTTTGATATTTGTTTGACTCCCATCAGCCATAGACTATGTTAAAAATCTTTAAAACAGGTTGCTTACATGGTGGTCCGCAGAAGCTTCTGATGACGATGTAGTGGTCTGCATAAAGGAAAAGGCTGGGGACTACTGGGCTATATCATTTCCCCTGTTCCCTTTCAGATGTCCTGCGAAAATAATCTTTGCACTTTTACAAGCACACAGACTAAAATTCTGACCGGCCTTTTTGTGGTGCACAATAGGATGGAGGCTCATAGTTCACACCCTTCCTTTGCATCCATGACAGGGACTGTGACAATATTATCCAAAATGTGCCCTTTGCAAGAGTGTCCCCTTTCAAAGGTGATCAGCAAAGACATTGAAAACAACAATAATTTGGGGAATATATTTCTTGTAATTCAAATCTCTCCACTCTCTACTTCCCCACTATGTTCATGTCTGCAGAGACCTATCCAATTAATGTGGTACCAATGCAAGACCTTCCTCAACAATGTTGTGGACGCTCCCTGGAAACCACTGCCAAAACCTTTACATAGGCTTTTATTTTCTTTTTTTTAAAAATGCAGTTCTCATTAACCACATCTTGAATTCCTTGTAGGGTATTTCCCTAGATGTACAAGATAATATATTAGAAAAGAAAATTATTTAAAAAGTATGAGATATGACAATAGACAATCGAGCTCACTCTATCCGTATAGGTTGACTCCAGTCTCCAGACTGGGGTGAAATGTGACATTACCACACAGGCAATGCATTAGGGATCTTGGGCTGGGCTACTGAATAATCTGTGGTGGGACGGAACTTTCTGGCCCTGGCAAGAAATAAGATGTAATATACATGTGTTCTAGGTAGGTCTCTTACTCTGGTTATTTGGCGTATTAGCATATGTAGTGTGTGTGTGTGTGTGTGTGTGTGTGTGTGTGTGTGTTAAATTTTACCTTTAATTATACTTTAATCACCTGTATCCTCTCCGTGCTTCTGGTATTTGTTGGTGGTAAACCCTGTATTAATCTATGTTCTCCTTCTTAAAGAAAAGATGACTTAGTGCAGTTCTGTGATGCGCAGCCATTTGTAGTGCAGAAGTTAATAGGTAGCGCAGGGAAAGAAGATACTATTCTAACGCTGGTTTGCAAATTGCAGTGCACTGAGATCAGACTCACATGGCTAGAGAGGACCTCTTTCTCATGTAGGTTGCTGTTAATCTTACTGAGATTTTGTATTTTTTAAAAAATATATCTTAAAGATTTTCTGTATTACAATACATTCATTTTGTTTTTAATCTTTTGTGGTACTATTGTGTCAGTGTACAGTTGAAATCCCTGTTTTTAAGGCTATGTGACTTTCTGACAACACCATGTAGAGGGGCTCGTTTGCAGCTCATATGAGGTTTTTTTTGTTTTTTTTTAAGTCAAGTTTATGGGAGGTACTTTTGTTAAGAGAAAGCAAAAATATATGACAAGCTGAAGCCATCATATTTGTACAACTTTTATTTTCATTTGGAGATTGGGTAGATAAAGACACAGCATTTAGTTTAGTGTGGCTCTTAAAGCTTGCTTGTTTGGGGTTTTTTTGTTGTTGTTGTTGCTGTTGTTTTAAGCTGGCAAAATTTTAAAATTAAAATCATCAGCAGGCACTTACTCCATAGTTTGTTTGGAAAAGGGTCAGCTACCAGGTGACAAAAATTTATATTTTTAAACTACTGAGAATGTGTATTGAACTACATTTTAAGAAAATGTATTTGGCCTATCTAAGTTAACTAAAAATAGTGAAGAAAGCTAACAAATGAGCTTTCTCATAAGAGTTACGTTAGACATCAGTTACGAAAACACAGTGACTGAAAAAGACTCCAGCATTCTTTTGAGGGAGAGAGCTAAATAAGTTAAGTTCATCCTCCATAAATATCCATTCAGATTTATTACACCCAGAAAGAGTTGATCTGACAATGACTTTTTCTTTTGTATAAGAGGAAACATGTATACAAAAACTACTAAGCGTATTTTTGTACAAGAATTGCAATGCAAAGACACTTAGTTATGAAGGAAATATGTAATAATTCTTAATCACTTTTTGAAATGCTTTGAGGCCCTCTCATGAAAGGTGCTGTGTAATAGCACAGTCTTATTTATTTTTCCCACATCCAGCTGAATTTTTCTTTTGGTGTCTCTGAATTTTCTTGATTTTTTTCTTAACTTTTCAAAGCCTCACCTTTTTTCTGTGTAGTTCTTTCCTAGCTTAATATAATTTTTGTACAAATTTGCTCTCAGTGATTTTTGTGTATAATGTTAGTCTATATTCATTTCTGGGTTGCTGAACAAGTGAAAACTGACCCTGGATTAATTTGTTTTGTGAATTTAAACTTTCTCTACAAGAAAGCATAACTGTGATTCTTTCTACGGTGTAAGGTCCTTTTCCATTGGCAAGCCGGAGACTTCCACTCTTGTTGGCTCTATTTAAAGTAGAGAAACTTTTAAAACTTTCTCCCAGTTGATAATACTAGTTCACCTCCCTTGTCATATCAACAGTGAGAGCTTTAGTGTAGACCAGGGGTCTCAAACTGAAATCACTGTGAGGACCGCATGAGGACTAGTACAGGGTTGCATGAGGACTAGTCCATTAGCCTGAGGGCAGCAACGCTGAAACCTTTTCATACAGCAATAATGGAAATATTGGTAATGATAGTGTTGTTGCAGGCCGCAATAAAATAGCTTTAGGGGCCACATGTGGCCCAGGGGCCGCGTGTTTGAGACCCCTGGCGTAGAGAGACTTTCAGCCTAATCAGTGGAGTTCTTGTAGGGATGACAGAACCAGAGGGAGAGATAATGACGACAGACCCTTAGGGGAGATGAACTTGTGTTAGCAACAGTGGGAAATATTTTGACAAAAGACTATAATACATGGGGCCTTAGTGATACTGGGACTTGCTTATCAAGGGGAGAATAGACTTCTAAAAGACTTTAAAAAGAGGCATGTTTTGTTATTGTACTATAATGGTGACTCTATTTTAAACTGCACAAAAGGGACCCTACCTTCACTGTTATGACTGCAGCTTCCTCTCTTCTTGTTTTGCAGGAGCTGACAAGTGCTTTGATGCATGTGAAACTACACCTTTTTGTGCAGATCTTTACACTTGTATTCTTCCCAACAGCAATATGGCTTTTTCTTCAAGTATTATCAGCCACATCTATAAATGAGTGGCTTTTGAAAGGGTATGTATTAGAGTATAAAGTATTTATGGCTATTTCTTAAGGGCTGCTTTACTTGTAATATATATTTAACAGTTACATAGTGAAGAGATTTCATTGTGTGGTTTCATGTTTTGATGCTTTCTGTTGAAAAAGCAGTACACACAAATTTATCCTTTCAGAATCATGGTCTCATGTTTGTAAAGACTTGTCAGCTAATTTTATATGTGGGAAACTTGCGACAGATCAGCTGTCTCTTTGACAGGCAGTCTGTTGAAGCTGCTATGCTAGGTTTCAAGAAAAAGAGAGTGGTTGCTGAGAAGAAGCTTAAATCTGTGAATGCATGTGCAAATATACTATATATTGTGCGTTTTAAAAGTATGTTGTGTGTTCAGCATCACTCTGTACACATTCAGTTAATTGTTCAAAATTAGTTCTGCTGCTGCATTATGGAAAAAGAATATTAGTGGTTTTATGTTGGAACAAATCCGTTTTTCTTTGAAGCAGTGAAATAAGTAGTGACTGTTTATCATGAGAATAATAGGCATTTCTCTTGAACGGACTTTTCTAATCTCCGAACAAATGTTCCTAATAGATACAAAGGCACACAACAGGTGATATGATAATGAGCAGTACAGAAAGTCCTAAAATAGAGAAGCATGAAAATTAGATGGCCATAACTCCCAGGCTTTGCTTTGTAGTTAAAATATAATCTATTGTGTTAGAAATATCCCAGTTGGAACTAGAGAGTGGTGCTTCTCCATCCACTGGGAAAAAAAAAATCCTATTTTTCCAACAGGGTGATGTTACAGCAGAATGGTCCTATACATTTTAGGTGTAAAGCTCCCCATGTATGTGTGTGTGTTTCTTAAGATCAGGCCCTAAAATAGAACTGTTGATGGTATTTTATTTCAGAGTTGTTTCTCCAGACATTTCTACTTTTCTAAGTGTGAAGTGCTGCACACATTGTAAGTGACATTAAATTTGAGACATCAAAACATCATTTAGGAAATGTTAGTGCTCTTTCTCATAATAATGTCAGTAGATGGATAGAGTAAAAACATGCCAGTATATCAGAATTAATTTAGACTTGGTGAAGCATAAAAATGATTACAGTGAATATGATTGCAGATGTTTTGTGCCAACAAGACTATGTGACAAGCTTCCTCATCGTCATAGCCTGTCAAAATTCAGTCCTAATGCAGAACAGTCTCAGTTGCTAGACAGCAAAGTGCAAGGAGTTATGATTCCTCTCTTCCCACAGTCTTCATTGCCATCCCTAGTCTCTTTTTTTATTTTAACCCCCATCCCCCCCAAAAAGCTAACCAAACAAACACAACAAGGAGTCCTGTGGCACTTTTAAAAACTAACAAATTTATTGTATGAGCTTTTGTGGGAGAAAATCCCACTTTGTCAGATGCTTTGAAGATACTTTATGATACTTTTCTTGCCACTTTTGTTTAGTTCTTAAGAGATACAGTTTTGTCTTAAGATACAGTAGTATACAGATGCGACTCCTAAATACTGTTGCCCCCCCATCACAATTAAAACTATTTTCACAGGGGGATTTACTGAGCAAATATACTTTCTGTGAAGCTTCAAAGTCCTTCACAAATACCCATGAAATAATTCTGATTATCGTTTTCTGTTTTGACATTTTACCTTTGATTACAATTAGCCTATTGTATGGGGGTTTCACATAAAGAATGCTAAGGTTAGGGGAGCAATGGAAAATTATTTTAAAAGGTTGCTTTCTTGATGAATACTGCTATTTAGAATGCTTGACAGGCAAGCTGCAGTTGTATGCAAAGAAAAAGGAAAGCTTTATGCTGCAGAAGGGGAAAACTGTGAGGGCTGTAGGTCTTTTACGAAGTTTACAGGAAGGGTAGAGTAGGGGAAACTAGAGCCACTGTTTAGTTCATTTTGGATCAGATTCTGCCTTGCAATTATGTGGACGGTTGAGGATGGGTTAGGGGAGGATGCAGAGAGCCTTCTGCTACTTGCACAGTCTATTTAAGGACCAGGTTGAATTGCTACCCCTGTGTTTTGTAGAACAGTTGGATGACTCTTTACCTGCTCTCCAGAGACACTAGGACACCCCAGTCAAGATGGAGAGGGGCAACAGGAGGTGCAGCCAGGACTTCTCTTTCTCATACCAACTGGCAGAGCTAGGATCAGAGGCTGGCAATCATCTCCTCACAGTGAAATGTAATAGTGGATTTGCTGCTACTGTATTTCTGTGAACTCAGAGGCATTTTGCCTCCTCTGGTAGAGTACCTCCTGGTGCTTTCTCAGCACAGGGTTATGCCTGAAAAATATAGCTGTCAAGCCCGAAGTTAGTTTCTTGCAGTACCTGTGTAATTAGTTAATGATTGATTCTCCTGAAAGTTAGGAGTTTTGTGTTTGTCTGCCCAAAGTAGCTGTCTCTCTTGTTTTAAATTATTTAGTGGACACATTCAAGCATTATCAGCACCTTCATTTTCATTCAGCTTTGTTTTCCAGCTGTTAATTTCTAATTTTCTACGGTTGCTTGATTTTCTTGCAGTTGGAGCAGGAGGGTGAAATAAAAGTGAGGCAGACTGAAATCACCCAAAACTTTGTAATTTATTTTGGCAGCAGACTGAGTTTCAAGTTGTTAATGTCCCTTTAAAAGTGACCTGAAGAAGTGACTGGATGTCTGCCTATGTTCATCATTTGCACTATCAGAATGAATTCTATAAACATAGAACCATTTACAACTGTAAGGTTTGGGGACGCAAGCTACAGAGTGTGTGTGGTGTTCATTGCATATCTGAAGTGGGTGACTTTATGATTTCTTAATACTAAAATAGTTGGCAAAGTATATATGGGTCATCATCAGGATTTGAACTAGAGGTCTTCAAGACTTCAATTGCCTTGTCTAAGAGCATAGCTCCATTAGCTGATAAAAGTAATAGGTTGGTGCTGGTGTGCTGCATATTGCTTACATTAAGTAATTTGATAGTTTTCAGGCTATTTTGATATGCATCTGACATGTATACTGTTAGCATGTTTTTTCTGTAGATGACTATGTCATTATAAAGGATATTTAGAAATGTCATTAGAGGTGTTGTTTCTTTTTAAATAGGCTCCTTGCAAAGGTAATATCTTATTTTTAAAATGGCTCACACCTTGTCTACTGATGCTTTATTTTTCCATGGTATAGAAATCCCTTTTCTGTCAATTGAAAATGGTCACACATATATTTCAAATTTCTCTTGATAACTTCTATTTTAACCCACTTCTTTTGTCCTTTATTATTTCAAGTGGGAAGCTCCATGAACTAACCATATTAAAATAGATTTAATTAAATCAAGAAAATGGTGTGGAAGATAGGGTATCAATATCACTATGTACTTCTCTGTTGCTTTTTTGTTTGTTTTTTGTTTTTTATTTTAGAGGGGGATCATCAAGTAGTCAGACAGCTTAAATATATATTTTGGCTGTGCTTAAAAAACAAATAAATAGAAATTAGAGCTGATCCTGAGAAAGAGTGAGTGCTTTCAACTCCAACTATAATTTATTAGGAGTTGAGGGCACTCAACACTCAAAGGAGGTTCTCAACACCTTTTATGACTGGATCCAGATAAGGTTGCCTTCCATCCGCTTCAGTTTCCTTCTTTAACAACTCTAACTCTGACTGATAAAGTGGCACATTCATCATTTTTTATCCATTTTGTCTCATTCATTCACGTTCATCAACCTTTATCCATTCATTCTCAGTTAATTTTTTTCTTATATTACCAAGCATTCATAACAGCAAATCTACTCTGTGATACAGTTTCTTTCTGTACTGACTTAAAAAGTGATATTAACACCAGAGTGCTACTGATTCTACATCTTCTGAATGTGAGATGACTACTTTGTATTTTAAAGGCTTAACATCTAGAAATGGCCTTGAACCAGACTACTGGGTCAGAAACTTAAAAACTGGAAAATTTATGTTGGGCCCGTATCAATTAAGAGCCTTACTTGGTTTTGTTGCTTTTAACAGCTTCAAGCTGTAATGGCCAAAGTCTGAACTCCTGCTGTGTATGTTGTAAAACCAGAGAAACTACTTGTGAAAGCTTAAGATATTGTGAATGTGAGATGCTCCACAAAATCAGGGCATTGTGATCATACTGGTACAATGCTTGCAACATTGTGGATGTAATGTAAAACTTATTTAAGCCATAGTGGCTACTATTGTTATGGTACGTGAACTCAAGATATTTCCTTTCAGAAGACACACTGTCAGTTATGTGGGCCTGAAACTTAACCTCTGTTGAAGTGCATTGCAGCCCACTAAAGTTTATGCCCAAAGAAATGTATTAGTCTTTAAGATGCCACAAGACTCTCATTTTTGCATTATAAAGTCTAGCTAGCATGGCTCCCCCTCTGGAATCTTTTTTAAATTTCTTGTAATCAGCTGTAGTAGGTTCTCATGATATTAAATACACATTTAGAAATAACCAATGATTATTTTTTGAACATTCTACTCTTTTTGTGGGATACAGTTAAATAAATAGTTCACCTGCAATTTTTCTCTTGTGATCACTCTGCAGTAGCATTCACCATGTTACACACATGCACAAACAAGGAAGTAAGCAATACAGCTATTTTAGTTTGTGCATTTGTACAAATTCAAGAAAAAGCAATTGATGTTTGATTGCTACAAGTGGACAAAACAATAAGGAAGACCATTTTTATCTTTAGTCTTCTGAGAGCTTTACAAGAGAGCAAAAATGCAAATGAAGATGAAACACTCGACAACTTCTCTTAATGTACAATAAATAAGAATTCTAGTGGTGTTTTAAAATGTGCTGTAACTACAGGTGGAAGAGGACAATGGGAACATAAAATAATGAACCTGCATCCTCCCCACCCCCAGTTCTAAATGATCCATGTTTTTAAAACATGGTATCTTCTGTAGAAAAATAAATGCATGCATCTTATGTTGCATCATTTCTATAATAGATGTGGTGTTTTGAAGCACTTTACATGCATAAATAAATCAAGACTTGTAATACTTTTTTGAATTGTGTTTTTATCGCCACGATATGGATGGGGAAACAGCATCACTAAGAGGTTAACTGATTTATTCAGCATCACAGAGCAGAGATGATCATAGTGGCCTAAATGATAACTGGATGTGTAAAAGTCTTGTTTCTGAGTGTTGTGCTCTAGCCACTAGACAGTTGAGCATGTGACGAGTAATCATTTCTGTTCAGCTTTTTTGTTGTTTAGTGGTAGTGACTTGCACTGAATATTGCATTTCCTTTTTTATTTAGTTTGCAGACAGTAGGCTGCATGCCACCTCCTGTGTCTTCTGCAGTGATTTTAACCAAAGCTGTTGGTGGAAATGAGGTGAGTTTTTCTTTTTATTCAGATTTTACTTAATTTTTTTTTGTAAGTCCGTTGCTGCAAAAAGCTTTTCTGTAACCGAAATAGTGCTAAAACATCAGTCTGGTGAAATAGGGGTTTTTCATATTATTACAGTTAATGAAAACTCTCAATTAAAGCATTGGAATGAAAAAAGGTAAATTTATATTTATCATGTAAATATCCTGTTAACATGCTGGCAAACTACTGAGACCACCATTGCTAAAAAAGCTGTATTTCTCCCTCCTTTACCATCTGGTATATTTATTCAACTGTTGCATGTTGTCTGAGTCTTAGATAGTGGCAGAGATTCTTTGTTTCAGTTGTTTGTACAGAGCCTGTTGTTGAGGCCATAAACCCTATTTAGGGTCCTGAGGCACCGAACAATGCGACTCACTATTACACGCAAAAAACTACATTGAGAGACTATTATCAGGGTTACAAAATCAAGTGCTCAGAAGTTAGGAAATGCCAGAATAAGGTTGTACAGAAAATTTTAACTCAGTCCCCTTGTGTGTACGCAATACGATGTCGTCTTTAATTATACGGTCACATACTATGTTTTTCCCCATGGAAGCCATACCTCATTCAGTGCATGCAATGGACAGTACTACTGAATGGATGACATTTTTCCCTTCCTTATTTACTGCACATTATTCAAGCCCCGCTCTGAAGTCAATTTTTTAAATTTCTTCTGTGGATCTTCTGTGGTATTCATCACTATTAGTGTCTGAGTGCTTTACAAATATATTTTCATAATACCCCAGTGAGATAGGTGAGGTAGTATTATCTCCATTTTACAAGTGGAGGAATTGAGACCTAGATTTTTATGGAAGTCTAATTCTCTTTTTCCAAAGGTGATTAGGCACTCAAGAGTTTAAATCCTATATACTCTGTAGGGATTTGAACTCCTAAGTGTCCTATCACAATTTTAAAGACAGGATGTAGGCTCCTAAATTGGTTGGCCACTGTGATACTGTGCACAACAATGTCTAAATAGTTTTAAAAATCTGGAATAGAGAGAGTAAAATCTAAAGTATTAATTGAGAAGCTCCAGGACTAATTTTAAGTGCCCAGTTTGACATGTATGACCTTATTTTTCATATCAGCCTTTATTCTGGCATTTCCTACTTTGCAAATTCAATAGTGTACTTTCAGTATAGGGTTTTTGGTGTAATTTCCTAGGTTTTGTGGTGGTTTTTTAAAAAAGGAAAATAATACAACAGAAGTTTCCTCCTGTGTCGTCATATTGATATGCGCCTGCATCATCATGAAAGTTGGAACTTTTAGGTCCTCAACCACTTGAGCTAATGGACCAATTGATAGGAGTAGTAGATTATCATCCTTTGTGTGGATCAGACTAAAGGGAGATGAAAAGTATACTTTGCCAGTGGGTTTCTCACACATTTTCTGATTGCAGGATTGGTGATGCTTGAGTGCCTTGGTTCCATACTAGGCTTTGGGGAGGTGTGTGGTTTAGTGGTCCTATATACTTCTGCCTCTGTTTCCCCCAGGCCTGACTCTTTTTGCTGTCTCTCCCCCAGACTGTCTTTGTCAGGGCTCTGGTCAACACTTGCCATCATTTTCAGCAGCCGGCAAACGGAGATATGCAAGTTACTTAAAATAACTTGTGTGTCTCCTTTCGACTTCCTCATGTCCACGTATCTCAGCTGTTCCACTGCATTGAGTCGAAGGGAAATGCCATTTCTTCAACTTAGCACTACTCCACTTGAGGGGGTTGACTTCAGTGATCAACTTGCCTGTTGACTGAGCAAGTCTTCACAAACCCCCCTCCGCAGTCAAAGTGGGAAGTTCAAACTGACAGTAGCGAATTTGCCACCGTCAGTATAAGCATGCTTTCAGTAACTCTGCCTGCCTCCCTCACCTCTTGTCTCTTTGTCTACCTACTCTTAGTCTCCACACCCATTGCAGTTTTCTCATTTCAATGCCAATTTCCTTCAACTAGCACCTGGTCCCAGTCTTCTTCCCAGGCTTGTTGTCAAAATCTCTTCCCTCACCTTCCTCCTCACCATATCTAGCTCTTATCCTTTCTGAATTCAAATCAGAATGCCTCTTCCTCCAGACTCCCTGGATGCCAGTAGCACCCTGAGAACATTGTTTCTCCTATGCTTTCAATCTCCCTGCTCTCTGTTCTGGTGTTTGGTCACTGGGTGCTGGAAATAGCAATTGCAGAGAAACTTCTGTGAAGCCCCTCCAGCTCTGGACTGGGACATGCTCAGTAGAGGTACAATTACAGAAAATGTATCTGCCAAATTCTGACGTGTCTATTTCCACATGCTCACTAGAGACATTTTTTTTTTTGTTACCTATCTCGTGACCAGATTCAGGTTCTTTTCTCTTATACGAACAGCAAAACTAGGCATATGACTAATACTGGGGCAGTGCTTCCTGCCAGACTTCATTCACTGTTCTAGAGTTTCTCAACTGAATGGTTATGAGAATTTTTTTTACATAGGCAAAACAATGTATTTTTCTCTGTCATCTCTGATTTCTGAAATTATATTTAATGCCTGAAGTGAAATGAAGCTAAGCGCTTGCATTGTGGTAGTGATTGCTGACTATTATTACTTCTAGCTTCCTATTGCCTCATTAAGTACTGATTCTTCTTATGTGGATTGATGGATTTTACTGAATTCGAGATTTGGACCACTTCAGTAACTTTAATAAGGGTAGAGAATGGAAGGGGCAGTGGCTGGTTGCAATATGTTAGCATTAATCATGAAGTGGTGAGATTCCTTGTTTGAAGTACGGGACATTGTTGAGTCTCAGTGTGGATTCAAGTACTGAAAGGAAAAAGAACAATGCATCTTTAGAGGAAATATTAAACAGTGTGACTTAGTGGACAAAGCACTCAGCTTGGGACACAGGAGACCTGGCATCTAGTCTCACTCTGCCACAGGGCTGCTGGGTGGCTTTGGGCAATTCTCTTGACTGCTCAGTGCCTCAGTTTCACCATCTGTAAAAAATGGGGGTAATGGGGCTTACATCTTTTGAGTTCTGCTGATGGAAAAGCATTATGTAGGAGATGCATTAGATAAATGGTATAATTTTGTGTTTTTTGTTTTTTTTTAGGTCTAGATATGAGTGAATAAATATTTGCTGAAATGCTTGATGAGATTGGTAAAACTTTTAGACTAAGAGCTGCTGGGAAAACTTGAGATTTTACCACATAATAATTAGAAAACATGGTCAGGAAATTATGAAGATAAAGGGAGGATTCTTTGTTAATTTTATAAGGATCTGTTTTAAAATCAGTATATACTAGAGACCATACTTTTGTTAAACAAGGAAGGAGGTATAGTAAATGAATATAACCTTGGAGTAGTTCGAGTAACTAACTGAACTGGATTCACGGATTCTATATTTCAGCTGTACTGAGATTTTGTGTACAAAACCAGGTAAATTAAAAATAGAGAGTCAGTAAAATGCGGAAGTTATTTAGCAGCATAAATTGGCATTTATAAAGCTATAAGTCTTAACAGTATTTCTAATAAATGCCCACCAAAGTGCTGGGTGCCCTCGATGTACATTTAAGAACACAACAACTCAGAAGTTATTGAATGCAGAATCATCCAAAGCATTAACACGTCTCTAATTTTTCTCCCTTCACACATCAGTTGGTCATAAAGCAGGTCTCCTGCTTCTGCCATCCACGATGCCTGCTCAAACAGACAGGTTTTGCAGAGTGCCTAGAAAATCAACAAACTGGGGCTATTTCAGAGTTTGGGAGTCGAAGCAGTCCAGAGAAAGTTAGCTTTTATGGGGAGCCCAGTTCCAGTAGTCCCCAGCCTTTTATAGTGAGGAGAGAATCAAGTTTGAGAACTTCTGCTGGTTGCAACTGTAGCATTATGATATGGGATAGGCAGTCTTTTAAGTACCTTCAGGGTTCTGTAGGCCAGACCAGCACCTTAGACATCACTCCGACATGTGAATGAATGGCAACTTGTTTAAGATGTTTGTGAGCAAAAGTAGAGCTCATGAAAACTCTAGTGAGCAATAAGCCTGCAGCTATGTAAGACAGAGATGGAGGAAAAGCAAAAGGGGTGTTCAGAGAGAAAGATGGAGTGCAAATCTAGGAATGCTAAGACCAATAATAAAAGATATTTAAAATATTTTGGAGTTCAGAGGCTAGTAGAATGGGGATCCAGTGAGGTCATTAATTAGGTGGCAGAGTAAAACTATTGCTTACTTCAAAGAAAGTGTTGGAAGAGTTGTTCCTGTTACACGAGTATTTGACGAGGAAGATATTAGTAAGATAGTGACAAGTTACATATTTGTGGGTATCAGAAGGGAAAACAGAAGACGAATGTATCTGAAACATATAAGCTGCCTGCTGGATCAGGTCCTTGAAGGTTTCAAGAGCATCTGATTCTTCTCTGCAGATGTTAGATTTAGGGGCAGTCATTAATGGCAATGTTTTCTCTTCCATGGTGCACCAGTTGCTGACTAGGAAAAAGAGCTCTCTCCTTAAGTCCTCCACTTCGTATCTAGTGGGGAAGATGGGAGAGTACACAGTGTCAACCTATCCTCTTATGTACCTCAGCTCATCTCCCTTTGACAGAGGTCACAGACATCTAGATGACTAGATATCCTCTCAAGCCTCTCACCGCTCTTTCAAACTTAGTCCATTTGTCCTTCTCACTCATTTCCCTTACTTCTTCTATCATCTCCCTCTATGCACTGGTATCGTCATTAGCTAAACAGATGAAATAAAATATCCACTGCTTTCGACGCCAATAAATCTAGTTTGTTTGGAAACCCAATTTCAAGTACAAGTCTGAAATTCATGTAATGTAAAAGTGTTGCATGTCTACTCACATGAAGGCTGGAAAAAAAATAAGTACAAAAAGAAGTATGGTGAAAAATGGCACATCAAGATGTCATTTTTGTTTTGAGATGTTTTCTACACTATTTGCCTGACTGGACCATTAATAATTTTTAGGAAATTTCTTGATAGGGAAGTACTGGCATATGATGGTTATGTAGTGAAAACACAGAACGGAGAGATCTGTTTTCAGATTCCAGCCTGGTCGGAGTGCCAGACTCCCAGCACAACATTGGGCAAACCACTAATGAGCCAGACTACTAAAGATATTTAGGTGCCTAAAGATGCAGAATCAGTGCCTAATGGGATTTTCAAATGCACCAAAGAACTTTACTCCCATTGATTCTATCTACTCTACTCTACTCTACTCTACAAGCCCAGGCACTTTAGTAAATCATGTAAGAAGATTAACTTCCTGTGTAAGCACCTGGAACTCTGACCCTAACTCTCACTATGCTTCTATACAATGGGGATGATCAATTTTACCAGCATTATGAAGTTTTACAAATTCATAAAAGAGCTTTGATATTTCAGATGAAAGATTCTATAGAAGTGCAAAATATTATTAAAAGGTGTTTGGTAGAGACCAGGTATAGTCTTTTCTTTGAAAAAAGAGGCTGAAAATTAGATTTGTAAGTCTTTTTTGGGAAAAAACAATTTGAGATTACTTTTATGGGCAGCTAAATGGCACATTTTGAAAAGTGTAATTTACTGCACAAGAGCCAGGATAGTTTTGTGCAGATAAATCACATCAGACTATTTGTGTTATGGAAGAATGACCCTTTACTACTTCACAAAAGGAAGTCTTAGAAGTGTGTGTGTGTGTTTTGTTTTCATAGTTGACCAAAATTAGACTACAGTTTTTTAATTAAGTTGACCTGTTTTTTGTCTGGTCCTCCTGGATCTGTGTATGCTGGGCATACTTCTTCCAAAATCAGATGCTATATATGGAGGGCAGAGAACCTGAAAATAAGAAAGAATAAAATATAGTTTAAAAATTAATAGGTTTATTCCTAAATCAATGTATTTGGGGGAATTACTAAAATTAATTTTTAAATTTGCACGTTTAGGGATGTGTAAAAAATAAAACAAAACTGGAAAATGGGAAAGGCATACAAATAGTCTTTCAGAAAAGGAATTAACATGCCAGTAACCATGTGCAAATTAAAATCTAATGTTTTTAACTGATATTTTTAATTGAACTGCATGGGGGTTATCACACTGGTCCACGCTGGAAAATCCCTGGGGTTGTTTTTATTTAAAAAAAAAAAAAAAAAAAAGGTTGAACTCTAACTACTGTGAAGTCAGAAGAAAGATACTGATTTCTGTTAAAAAAAAAAAAAACAAACAAACAAAAAACAGAAGGCTTCTTTGAACCACATAGCTGTACATTAACCCTTTAAAAACAAGATACAAATACCTTGAATTTAAAGGAAAGTGCAAGTCAGTTTGTCTTTCTCCTTTGTATCATTATGTGGGGTGGTATTTGACATTGGATGTGAAAGTCATCAGGTGTGTACCAGTCACCTACTTCTCTTAGATAACTCTCAAGTGCTTCACAGTCTGCTCAAGTCTTAACTAAACAAAAACCTTTTGATCTCTGCAATGTTTCCTTCCTATTGTTTGTTCTTATTTAACAGCAGAAGTTCTAGTACAGATCCAGGGAATGCCCCCCTGTTAAAAGATGTGAAAAGTTGAGAATTGACAATTTATTCCTGCTATTAGTTTTTGGTCTCTTTGCCAGCCTCTGATTAATGACAGAAACTTAAGGAAACCTTGTTTCCTTAAGAGCCCTTTTGTTTACCACGTACTGATGTAAAATGCAGATTGGGGAATTGTGCAGGCAGATGGATATTTCCGCATGAATTCCAGTCAACATGTATAAGGTACCCATTTTGCATTTGTGTGTTTAGTTAAAACTTTGATTACTGATTGCTTTGTAGGAAGAAATAAATGAGGGCTTAATTTAGATGTCCAGTTCTTCAAAGAAACAATACTGAGTTCAATATACACATGCAGTTTTCAAAAGCATTTAGCATTGCCCTTTAGCCAGTGAGAACAGAATTAAGCAAACATGGAATGCTTTTGAAAATTCTCACCTTTATTGGCTTACACCCAGATTTTGTGCCTCTTAAATCCTGTTGAATTCAGTGGTATTGTAGGTGACAATCACATATGAAAAACACACTATTTATTGATTTATTAACTGGAGGCATCAGTGTTTGAAAACTGGCCTTAGAACTCTTATCTAAGCTTTCATCTATTTTGCTGTTTGCCTGTGTGCCCCCAGAATGGAAAAAGCCCCTCTGCTGCTCACCTTGTCAAGTCTTGAAAGTGTTTCTCTCACAAAATATAGGGATGGGGATGCTGCTTTATGCCTTCCCCAGCTCCAGACCTGAGGTGTATTAGAACAGGGATTTTTCCCTTTGCAAGGCGCTCAGAAGCCTTCCCTCAGTTCCAACCCACCTTGAGAGGTAGCCTACAAAATGCATTTGGGCTGAGGAAAGGACTTTAGTGAGGTTTCCTTCTGTGCTTCTGTCTGGGAACCTTTTCTCGGTTCATTTATTTATTTCATTTCTCCTGCAGTAGAGCATGGGAAGCTGAGGCCCTGTTGTGCTGAGCAGTGTGAAAATATGTAAGAGTCCCTGCCCCAAAGAGTTTACTGTCTGAATATTAGACTGTAGACAGCAGCAACAAATAGATGACAGGTGCAAAAGGAGACAATGGGTATCGGTATGCTACAAAAATATGTTGACATGTTATGTTGACTTTCAGCCACTGCTTTAATGATATGATATATATAATGTACTGTGATATACTAATATACAATAGAGGTGGCTGATGTCGACTCTTGTACCCTTGGGTCGGTGGAGTTCATTCTCACCAGGGTCACTTCCATCAACCTAAGGGGCAGTGTAGTGGGAGCTGAGAGAGAAATCTCTGTTCCCTGTAAGGAGCATGCAGGCTTTTGGCTGCTTCCCCACCCTTGCCCACTACAGATCCCACCCTCGGACCCCAGCAGCCTCAGGCTGCTGGATCCATGCAGCCACTTTGGGATGCTGGGAAGCCCTGAGCAACTGCAGACCTGAGACACTGCAAGCCATATGGCTTGTTAGCATCCTGGGGGACCTGCAGTGAGATCCCAGCTGCTCGACCTCATCCCCATCAGTGACAGCCCCTCCAGCAGTCTAAGGGGATATAGTGTCTACACTGATCCTGTGTCACCCTACCACTGCTGACAAAAGCCTTATACCTTTTGTCAGGGTTGTTTTGTTTGTTGACAAAAGGACAGTTTTGTCAACAAGGGTGGTGGCAGGGTGTACCCTAGGATTGTTTTGTCTACATAAGGTGACCTGTTTTGACATAACTTTCTAGTGTAGATCAGGCCAATAGCAATCACTTAGAGATGTCTGAGATTGTTTATGGGGGGGGGGGCGAGAAGGATTATTTTAAGGTGACTTCAAGCAACTTTCATGCCTTTCTAATCCTGTACTGCTCCAGGAGATGGAGAGGCCCATGTCTAAACCATGTTATCCCTATCTCCCTGGGCTGCACTGCTGCCTGGAATCTCTGCAATGCTTTGTGCTTTTGCTCTGCTTTGATGTGTTCTGTACACCAGGGCTTGTGAGGGGGTCTTCAGAAGACAGTCTTATAGTTGAGTCTATAGTGCCTGCACCAATAGAGACCTGAGGCAGCTGGCTGTGTGCTTTCAGGGACCCTTTTAAGCTGCTCTGTCCTTTTTACCTGGTGTGAAGGGGTGAGGTTGAGTCATGAGCAGGCCAGATTTCACTCAGGTTTCTCCACAGTTGATCATACTGACAGCTTGACACAACTAATGCAGAAGTGTAGTGAATATTCCTTCCCCCTGTGTATTGCATTCATTGATTACAAAAAAGCATTCGATTCAGTTGAGTTTAACACAGTCTTGAATGCCCTGAATGATTTTGGCGTCAACTCCAACTATATTCGGCTGCTGAAAGATATAAATACTGAATGCATATCAATGATCAAGCTGTTCAATGAACCCTGCCAAGTGGAAATATGCAGAGGAGTGCGTCAAGGTGACACAATCTCACCAAAGTTGTTTTCACTTGTATTGGAAAATATTTTTAAACAACTGGATTGGCAGACTGGCATCAAGGTAGATGGTGAATATTTGACGCATCTGTTATTCGCTGACGACTGCGTTCTTTTCACATATAGTGGCAAGAACTGCAAGATAAAATGCAGCAGCTACAAGAAGAATCCAGAAAAGTTGGCCTCAAAATGAATGTTGCCAAAACAAAATGGATGCGGAATAAATGCTGCAATGATGGGTGCATATTTCTCAATGATGGGGAGGTAGAACAGGTCGATAAGCATGTATACTGTGGCCACATTCTAGCCTGTTCTGAAGCCACGAATGAGGAGATATCAGAAAGAAGGCAGCCTGGGTGGGCTGTTTTTAACTGGCTGAAAACTGTGTTGCTTGACAGTGATCTGCCTATGCAACTTAGAGCTGAATTATTTAATTCCATGGTTTTGCCAACTATGTTGTATGCAGCAGAGTGTTGGGCCACTACCAAAGATGATGAAGAAAAGATGGCCGTAGCCCAGCGAGCTTTGGAGAAGAGAATGTGTGGAATTTCCCTCAGAGATCACGTAACAAGCTATGAACTGTGTCAACGGACGAAGGTGAAAGACGTCGTTGAATCCATCTAGGAAACCAAAAAACGATGGGCAGGGCATGTTGCCTGCCTTTGTGACAAGAGATGGACATCTCGGCTTACTCACTGGATTCCTTATGATTGTAAGCGGCCTCTGATCGACCGCGAATGAGATGGGCAGAGCTGGTGGTTAAAGTTCTTGGGCAGAGATGCAAGCAGATCAATCAGGACAGGCACCAGTGGCAAGAGATCGACTTGCAATTATGGCGTACTTTTAGCAAGCATGTTGTGTATCAATAACACATCAGATACTGGTGAAAGGGTGAGGATCTTGTCTCCACATTTGACAGGACATGCCATAATTCAGGGATGTCAAACATGTGGCCTGCTAGCTGAATGGGGCCTGTGAACCTTTTCTATGCCCCAATTAAATCAAAGGCATTTGCAAAACCTTTCCCTCATCCCATGTGCAATTTAACTACATTTATGAGTGCACAGCAGCTAGCCACACATTTATATATGTTGTGAACTTCCTTAGCTGCATGGCTTGTGGGCCAAACCTATTGCCCCTGCACAGCGAAAAAAATTTTAAAAGGTGCATCACTTGCTTAAATCTAACCCACTTTTCATTAGACCGCTGAAAGATGCTTTCACTGAGAGCTATTGCCTTGCTAAATTTCAACTTCATATCCTAAATTGTTGGGGGAAAAAAGAGGTTGCAGAAATTTTATTATTAACTGGGAAAATATTTTCTACACTTCTCTCTGCTCAGAAATGGTTGAAACATTTTTGCACAAGCTTTCAACCACAAGTGGAAATGTTCAGTCTAAAGGTGAAAGTTTCAGAGAGTCAGAAGGCCCAGATTTTTAAAGAAAATTAGGCACTACTGCACTTGGTGTTGCAGTGCCTAACTAATTTAGAAACCTAAATCTCATGCAATTTAGGCTTCTAAATCAGTTTGGTGTTGCAATGTTGAGTTGTGGCAATGCTTAATTATATTTTAAAAATCTGAGTCTAAGTGACTGAAAACAGGGGGTTTACAATGGAAATGCTTGATGGCAGGATTGCCAGAGGAGCTTCATCCTTCCCTTTTGTGAAATCTTTCTGAGTGCTCCCCGCAGCCATGAGGCATGGACTCTTGTTTCTCCTGCGGTGCAGCTCTCTTGTTTACTCATTCTTAGATCAGGGCCTGGACGTAGCAGTCCCCTGGGTACCAACTGAGACTAATTCAGCAGGTCCAGTGGGTGTTGGATCACATAATGCATTTCTCTTTGGAAGCTTGTGGTAGCTTACATATGTAATGACATAGAAACAGCTGTTTCAAAACAAAGACCAAGAGAAGCAGGTTTAAAATAAAGAGGCCTATGTATGTATTTGCTTGGCCAAGGTTAGCCTCTCTGTCTGTAACTCAAGTGTGCCTACTTGTTCCCCATCTCTAAGGTGAAGAAATAACCTAGCTGTCTTGCAACCTGGTCCCATTCTCTTTTTCAGGGTACATCTCCAGTTTGAGATGAAGGTGTAAATTCCAGCTTGAGGAGACACACGTGTGCTAGCTGTGATCAAGCAAGTTCACTAAAAATAGAGCAGACATGACAGTGTGAGCAGTGGGAGGGGATTAGCTGCCTCAAGTATGTTCCTCTAATCTCTGACAGAATTGGTGTTCGGAATGGCTAAGCCTTTCCACTGTTCATGCTGCAGCAGCTGCCTTTTATTTTGAGCACACCAGCTTGATCAGAACTGCCTGTGTACCTCTCCTTGAACTGGGAAGTGTGCTTCTGACTCAAACTACAGATATACCCTTAGTCAGACTACCAGCCTTTTCACAGACTTGTCCTGGCCAGCCTCTCTGACCACCTCTAGCCTCCCTTTCTGTAAGGGGCATGTTTGTCAGACAAGTGTCTTTGGCAATGTCTACACCACAAAATTTAGTTCTAATTAACAAAGTTGAACTAATAAGTTTGACCTTAATTCAAACTAAACCCGGCCTTAGTAAGTCAAATTAGCAAAGTACGCTAATTTGACTTAAATTTGAAGTCAAATTAGTGCACTTAGTTTGAATTAACAAACTTCCCTAATTCGAATTTATTTATTTCGAATTAAGGCTTAATCCTGGTCTATGCTGCCCTTAGTTCGAACTAAGAATCAAACCAAGTGCTTAGTTCGAACTAAATGCAGGTGTTACTAGTTTGAACTAAGCTTTCATTAGTTCGAATTAAGGTATTCCTTAATTGAAACTAGTGAAAGTCTATGGTGGATGAGGACTAAATTGGTTTGAATTAAGGCTCCTTAATTTGAACTGATTTGCCAGTGTAGACACACCCTTTGGGATTCCAGATTCACAGCCTTGGCAGACAGCTCTGTGGCCAGTCTTGGGGCTGAGGAATTCCCAGTATGTCTATAAACCTGGCTGTTGTTTGAGGGGAATGTTCCTTGTTCAGGCCATTGCTCTACTTTTCCTAGTTCCTTAACCATCCCCATAACTATGTCTATACCTAAAACCTTAGTTCAGACTTGCTTAGTCCGAACTAAGTAGTTCAAAAGTTAGTTTGAACTAAGTGTGTTTTTTTTTTTTTTAGTTCGAACTAACTTTTAGTTCAGACTAGCCACGCTATTTTTAGTTTGAACTAACTTTTTAGTTCAAACTTAAAAAGTGTGGTTAGTTTGAACTAGCATGTCTGCATGGTGCTAGTTCGAACTAAAGATGCAAATTAGTTCAAACTAAGCAGTTAATTCAAACTAACCAGTTGAATTAACTAGTACGAAGTAGGCCTTTTTAGTTCGAACTAGGCAAAGCCTAGTGTAGACAGGGCTCAAACTAATTTGCTAGTGTAGACATAACCCATGTGATTTAACTCTGTGCTTTCAGGCAGGTGATCAAGAATAAACCTAAGTCCTTTGCTTTTACCATAAAGCAGCCTTCAGCTCCACATTGCGACCAAATCAGTATTAGCCTGTTTGGATAGGACACTGAGCAGAGGATACCTTGAAATATTGGGCACCGTCATACAGTGCCAGAGAATACTCAGAAGATGTGCACACTTACATGACAGCAGCTGCTGGCATGTTTCCAGACCTCCTTTGTGGGGGTGTCATGACATTAAGCCTGCCATGAAGTTTAAATTTATTATTAAATATATTTAATCTTTTTACACTGAAGTTTCAATGTTAAACATATCTTAAAGCAGAATTAAAATAGTACAACCTTGCCTCATTCCATGAACAACATCTAGCTAGAGCAGTGAACAAAAAAGGGGGTCTCTTGACTTTAGCCTCATTACCCACCATGAACATCAGTGGGCTACTAGCTAGTGAATATGATTGAAGAGTGGCTGATTGCAGCTGTTAAGTTTTTTTTTTTTGGTTTTGTTTTTTGTTTTTGTTTTGTTTGGTAAAGTTACTGTTGATCTACTGGTCTAATGACAGTTAACTCTTCTTTTCTCTTGCTTAAACAAAAACAGGCATTAATCTGGAGCCAAACAGGTATTAATCTTCCTTCTTTCGAAAGCAGGTGACTGTCTGAATGGGGTATATAGAACATTGGAAACATCTAAACAGTTGAGATTATTTTCTCCACACCTGCAGCCACCATCCCTGCAAGTGGCGTAGCACGGAGGTCGAAATCTACAAGTTGAATGGGATGGCTTAAGAGGGTACTTGGTCGTGCCATGAGTGCAGGGGACTGGACTCAATGACCTCTCATGATCACTTCCATTTTCTATGAATTTAAGTCCATGTAGCCAGAGAGCAACTTTTTCAGTTTTTCCAGTCTACTACACCAAAGCAACATAGCTCCCGTGCCTGCAGTCCTGGAAAGTTTTCAGTTGATTTCTCTTTCTGCATGTAGCACTGTGCCTTTGTTGTGTCTGAAGGAAACCTTTTCTTGCCTTTTTTCCTTTAGAGAAGAGGGGTGGGGGAATGAGCAGAGGACAGCTGCATTCCCGCAAATTCCCATGCCTACCACCTGCAGTGCAGTGTGAGCAGAGGGGATGTGAGACTCGAGAAGCAGTTTGCTGTGATCACTTGCCTTCACCTTCTGTAATGTTACAGCCTAAGATTGAATTACAGTCCTGCCCCTGGTGTAGACAAGCCCTATATATGGATTTGCCAGAGTAAGGCCTTGTAGCCTTTGGTGATCCTTCATCCGGGGCTGGCCCAAGGTTTTTGGTGCCCTAGGCGAACCATGACTTTGGCACCCCACCCCCCACATTATGAGCGATGACATTAATCTATTTTTAAAAAGAGAAAAATCTCTTCCAACTAATTTGGCTCCCCTTAAAGCCTGGCACCGTAGGTGATCTTCTAGTTTACCTATATGGTTGAGCCGTCCCTGCCTTCATCATACTTTAAGATTTCAGTGGCAGAGTACTCAAGTGGGCAGTGGAGACATTTTCAAGTGTTTTGCTGCTGCATAGCACCTTTTCTGCAATGCAGGTCCAAACACTGAATACCCTCCTCCCCACTTCCATTTGCTCCCATAGCTGACATAGGGTAACATGGAGAGATACACATCTTCAGTGGGACAATAGCAGAGAGTTATGCTTTGTGCTCAGCAGTATAGGTGCAGTTCCAGTAGAAGTTGGGCATTAATATATGAAGGAAGAACTTAGTTGAGAATGATCTGTAGAAAATGAGACTATTAGCATAAAGAGCTACAGTGAGCAAGCAAGCAGACAGTTGGAAAGGTGATGTATCAGCAAGAGGTAAAGTAGCAGTTGTAAGTGCCTCAGTGCTAGTAACTAAAAAACCTACAAACTTAAAAAAAAAATACTTCAGCCCTTGAAATATATTTGAGGTAATGAATCCAAAGCAGTTTAGAAGTTTAAATATGCTGATTATTATATAAAAACTTTGAATCCTACAAAAATGTGTGGAGTTGGGTTTTTATAATCATTTATTTCTGTAGCAGAATTCTTTATCATTAATATTTTAGTTTAAAAAAGTGATGTGAATGTCTGCACATAAAACAGAGCTTGTTCATGATATTGTTAGATTTTATAAGTGTTTTGATTTGTTTGCTGTTAAAGCATAGTAAAAATAAACATTGTATAAATGTTATCAGTTCCAGCTATGTATCCAAATACAAATCTTTTTAAAGGATATCACAATGAATCCCATAGGCCAAAGTAAATTATTACATGTGGTGAGCTCTAAGTCATGGACCCAGGTCATAGCAGTGAGAATATTTCCAAAAGGTTTTATCTCTGCTTAGAAAGCAAATGAAACCTCACATCATTAACTTTAAAAATGTAGTTATAAGAGAATTTTTACTGGGGTGAAAGATCAAGTTCATGGCAGATTTAATTCAGTCTAAAAAGTTATTCCTTAGACATTACACTGGAATGTGAAACATTCACAGAGGTTTTCATATTGATAGTGGGATATTTGCATTCACTAATATTGAAGATCAAAATCATTGTAATTCTTCAAGTCTGCTCTGGGGTTTTAGTCCTAGTTTTCCTAAGTGAGAAAGACATCTATTTTGTAATGACTTAGGGACTTCATTTATTTATTTTTTAAAAATTATTTTACATTTATCTCATATTTTTTGTTCTTTTTGATGCTGCTTAATTAGTAACCTCTTCTATTGCAATTAATTTATTTAATCTAGGGCAGCGGTCCCCAACCAGTAGATCGTGATCTACTTCTGAAAGGCAGTTGTCGTTGAAACATGATTGTTCCGTCATTTGCTGGTGAAAGGCTATAGATCTCTGATCTAGGGTCTCCAAGTGCTAATATTTAAGCTCTTTTGTAAAATAAATGAGGAGTCCAGTGGCACTTTTAATGACTAACATTTATTTATCACTTGAGTTTTCGTGGGAGAAAATCCCACTTTGTTAGATGTTTGAAGATGGGGAACTCACAGAATGGGAGCAAAATAAATGCAGAGGAGTTCCCTCTGCCACCTCCCTGCTAATTGCTGTACTCCGCTGTTTAATCCAAACTGCTTTGATTTTCTGTAAAAGTGTGACCTGATCCTATGGCTTACCCTCTTCTACATTTATTTTGTTCCCATTCTGTATGTTTTCCATCTTCAAGTGTCTGACAAAGTGGGATTTTCTCCCATGGAGGCTCATGTGATAAATAAATGTTAGTTTTTAAAAGTGCCACAAGGACTCCTTGTTTGTTTTGCTGAACTAGACATGGTTACCCCTTCAGAGCTTGTCATGGGGAGCCACACTTGCTTGTCTCTAAGTCAGGGGTCTTAAACACATGGCCCACAGGCCACATGCATCCCCTAAAGCTATTTTCTGTGGCCAGCAATGACACAATCATTACCGATATTTGCAATATTGTTGTATGAAAAGGTTTCAGCAATGCGGCCCTCGAGCTAGCGTTCTAGTCTTCACGTGGCCCCCTGCTAGTTGTCATGCAACCCTCATGGTGATTTGAGTTTGAGACCCCTGCTGTCAGTGGTAGTAGCTCTCTGGAGGGGTTAAAAGTCTGCCTGAATTTGCCTAACAACCCTCCATTGTTGTTAGTTACTGGAGGGCTATCATCCCCTTCCCACCTGGAATTACGTACAGTCCCTGGTCCATAATACTACACAAGATTAATTCAAACAAGGAGTGCTGTAGCACTTAAAGACTAACAAATTTATTTATTGCATGAGCTTGGTGGGAGAAAATCTCTGTTCATCAGATGCTTTGAAAGTGTCTGACGAACTGAGATTTTCTCCCGTGGAAGCTCATGCAATAAATAAATTTGTTAGTCTTTAAGTGCTACAGCACTCCTTGTTTGTTTCACTAAACTAGACTAATGTGGCTGCCCCTTTGAAGTTTAATTCAGTAAGATTTGTCCAGAATATTGCAGAAACTGCCATGCCTGTCACAATCCCCACTCCAACCATGTCTGAATGCCACTGAAATTTTGCCAGTAATTTGTTCATTGTTCAACAGTAATTTTCTTGAGGGTGATTTTTTTTGGCACCTGCTCACCAATGACAACTTTCTTTCATTAAGAGGGGCTGTTTAGTAGCCAATCCCCTACCTTTTAGAAAGTGCTGAGATTGTGTAATGAAGTGCCACTTGTAATAACAATAGGCAGCTGTGGGGGAGCACTTCCTGTTCTCTTTGCCTCTACTGCAAGATATTGGGTTTGCATTAACTCCTGAGGTTTTATTTAGAATCACATATTTGCACATTTCAAATACTAGGCCAAACTGACTGTTCTTTTAAATTCTTCATGCAATATTAAAACAAGGATATTTGCTTTGGGGTGTACTACTTTTATGTACTACAAATACACATGTTAAGTCCTTGTATTTATAATGGGAATATTTTTAATTTCTTTTAAAATATAAGCTAATTTAAAAGGAAGCAGGTTTATAATGGGAATTGTGGAAAGCTCTATCTGCCTTGGAAAGTAAGTGTGTGCTGTCGGGATCTTCCTACTAGGAGGAAAATATTTTGTTTCTAAACAAACATGTTTAGAAGAAAACATCTTGCACAAGCAATTTTGTACAAATAACTATTTTAAAGAAGTTACAGTTGGATTGTTAAGTGTTCAAAATTAAGAATATTAAAGTTAAGGTTGCACATAGAACTGTAGCTCTAGTCCTATGGATACATTTTGATACAGTTTTAAATTACATCATCACATGCTATTTGAAAAAGATCATATAATATTTTTCCTAGGGTCATGTGTGTAGTCTCTTCAAAATTAAATAAAAAAAATTCTGATCTCATATGCTTACAGTTTGTTTTCTATGGTATCTATTTGAATAATTATGTCAACAGCTGTATATTATGCAATTTATTTTCAGCCAGCAACACAGCTTGCTTAAGGTACAAGTCTGAGATGAATTTGCTGTGTATGACCCTTCTTTCAAACACTTGTAGTCTACAAGTGCTATCACGTTTGTATGTAGTGACAGGTTTCAGAGGGGTAGGCTGTTGGTCCATTTCAGTAAACCAAACAAGTTGTTCTAATTTTAATTTAATTTATTTGTTAATAACTTACTCTCAATGTAAATGTAAGGCTGTCCATTAATTTATGCTGTGGAAGATGCATGCTTGTGCTCATATGTATAATTAAGGTTAATACACAGGTCATGAAACAACTTTAATCTGATTTTACTTTCAGTATTCTTAGTTTTTGCTATTTGTTGCTCCTTTTTTTCTGTGCTCCATTCCTTACTATTAATTACAGTGTTTACCCAGAAAACTGTGAAAATAATGTTTTTTACAGATTTTCACCTTTGTTAATTTTCATAATAAACACTGCTAAATCACTGGGAAATTTTAAACACAGTAAAATAAGACAAAGACTTGTGTATGCTTGAATCCCTACTGAAAAGAAAGTAATTCACGACTATTTATGCTTCATAAAATTGCCCATTGTGATGTGTTAACTGACAAGTATATCATCCCATCACTTTGGCTTTTTAAACTCTCCTGACAGTCTCAATTGATGCATCCAGTCTTTTCCCAAATTCAAAAATCCTTATCCACAGATAATAGCAAAATGTCTGATGAACACCTGCATTTCTCTGTTTTAATTTTTCCTTACCATTTTATTGTGTTCTGAATAATATAGATATTTGCATTCAAAACCCTATGTGTTAATGGAATTTTATAGTTAATATTTTACATGCACCCCCCCCCAAAAAAACCTGGGGTAATGGTTTCCCCATTAACTATAATTCAGCCCCAGTATATGAAAAGTTTAAAATGCTAATGACATATAACTGATCAAAATTTGATAAACAAGGAGTCTGGGAGCTGAGTTGCCTGTGAGAGAGTGGCAAGTGAACTTTGATTTTTTTGGCTGCAGTGCATGTGAAAATTCTATATTCACAGGGTAGAGAGTTTTGTGATTCTTGTAAAATTGATTCCTTCTTTTTTCTTTTTGTGCTTTTTGTCAATATAATTCACTCCACTTATTAAATAAATATTTTACCTTGTTTGTAAGGACCATCCTGAATTTGCCTTCCACCTTTGTACTGATTATGCTCTTCCATGTTTATTGTCAGTGAGTTTTAGCGTATGACTTTGTAAACCTTCTTCCAGATTACAATACTCAATATGCTTAAAATCTGTAGAGAAGTCTTCTGCCTCCCTGTATCCTAAACTGCTTATTCTCAGCTTCAGACAAAGCTTTGTCTACCCCAGCATCTCACTCGCTATAAGTACTAATGTAACCTAACATGCTGTATCTGAGGAATGCAGTTTCCTTCTCAGATTGTGTTGCTGAGTAGTTATTTATCTTTTTTTTTTTTTTTAGAATCCCATGTTTTTATTCATCTTTTTGGAGATTAATGCCGATATATGGTAACAACCAAAATAAACAACCTTGTGTAAGAGTCCCCCTGTATTTCGAACTTCTGTCTGTTGACAAGGTCCAAAGGGTTAGCTGCATGAACTGATTCTTCCGCTGCAAACGTTAAACTTTAAAACAAATATTTATTAGTCTTAAAAGTGCCACAGGACTCCTTGTTTGTTTTGCTGAACTAGACTAACACAGCTACCACTTTTAAAGACTAAGAAATTTATTTATTGAATGAGCTTTTGTGGGAGAAAATCCCACTTCCTCAGATGCTTCGAAGATGGGGAATTTATAGCTGCCTCTTTGGAACAGGTCTGCTAGGTTTGCAAAGCCTGATTTAATCAATAGCAATTGGGCTTAGCTAGTTTCCTTATGCAAAGTGTCTTGTTGGCACAAAATGATAAATACTTTTTTTTAAGCACAGCATTGTATTCTCATTCATTAATTACTGATATTTTTACAAAAAGCTTAGTTTACAAATGCGCAAAATTCAGGAACTCTTTCCATATCTCCATATGTTGGTCACAATGGCAAAAGAAAGTCGAAATTTCACTGTAGCTCATGGAATAGATTTTATAAGAGATTCTTATCTGTGGTTTAAATGACTTCATTGACTCAGTCTTAAGAGCATTATTGCCCTTTATCTAAAAAACTTTTCCTGTTGTATGTTCTTCAGGAAATGCAAGTAAATCTCTCCTGCTAATTATGTAGTTCCAAAGGCATGCAAAGTAAAAACTGATTTTATAGGCTGAACAACTGCCTGAGTTTGAAATGAGAAGTAAGTTAACAAATGTAACAGTTCTGCAAGAAATGTAGATCTGTAAGGTAGAAAATGTTTATTGTCCTGTTTATCTCTTCATAAGTCCTAAAACTCAATGAAGATAGGTCATGGTTTTGCTAAATTTAGGGGAAGGGTGCCTTTGTAGCACCTAATATCCTGAGTGAATCTCATTTTAAGTAATTTACAGCTGTTTTTTGGTAGTTTTGTTTGTGCACTTTAGATGTAAATGAAAAAAGAAGTATTCACATATGGAGTTAGTAATGAATAATGGCGCAATGCTCAATTCTAGTTCAATATCATGGATAATAAATTGTTTGAAAAATTGTACATATACATAAATAATTTGTTTAAATCAGGGAGAGAATTGAGAGTGACTAATGTTGGGAACTGGGTTAAAGGTTCCTCAATCTGATCAACACTTGTACCATTTAAACCATTTAATTTTAATTAGTTTGTAATTCTTCATTAATGTTTTAGGGCCCTGACTCACACAAAATTGATGAGGATTCTGGAGGAATTAAAGTTGTTGGTTTTAACCTTTAAAGCCGCAATTGGCTGAGACCTTCTCTCTCTCTGTCCCATGCTGCCATAGATGAGATGAATGGAAGATGCTGCTGCTCTTTCTAGAAACATGAGAGAGCTGCAGGCAGAGCATTTATTTTAAGACCCTTTGACTTTGGAATTTACTGTTGCATTTGACGTTCCAGGGTTTGGATTAATTTGCCATCCAGTTTTGCTGTAATGCCATCTCTTCTACACTTTGGGAAAGAGGGAGTTCTGAGGATATTATTTTTATGATCTTTTTGAGGGTTAGAGACTGATCACTGCATGTGTAGCTATGTTTTTACAGTACACGGTAACAAGAGGTTTTTGGTATCAGAGTGCATTAATCAATAAATAAAATAATAGGATTTTGCATGTTAAAACACTTTATTGTGGTGAGTGCATGTGACTTTTTGAAAATAAGTTTGTAGTGCCTATGTCTAAGGCAAAGATGTGGTGGTGAAGTTACTGATCCAACCAAGACAAGCACATGCTTTTTCATACTGGGAGTCCTCTGTTGAAGTCAAGGGGGCTGCTTGCAGTGTGTAAAGTTATGTAAGTTTTTGCAAGAGCTGAACCTATGTTATGTACTCTACACACTCGCTGCATATGTTTTGTGTTCAGGTTTCTTTCCAAACATGTGCAACTAATGATACCTTATACATGCATAGCTGTGCATTTGCTGTAAATGTGGTAAAGCAGAAGCTACATATCTCTTAGGTTTGGGAGGAGAAGTGCTTCCTAAAATACAAGGGATGCAGCTTCATCCCAGGTAGAATGAAAGGGTAAAATATTCTGCTGGTGTCTAGTCAAATAGCTTCAGATTGGGAGAGGGGGATTAGATGCTTTTCTTTTAAAATATGAGTGAAGAGGAAATTTCTAGGAAAACCCTACAGCAAGATAATGTAAGTTGCACAGTAAAGTATTAAAAAATCAAGAAATGTAAAGGTTCAATTTCTGCATGGAATTCTAACTCTACTTTTTTGTGTGTTTATTACTCTATTTATTATGATACAGTTTCTAAATTTATGATCGCATGCTATTTCTCAATATTATAACACAGTTTCACCCTCTCTGCTTTTTTTTGGCCATTAACACTGCAGTTTGGATTGTGCAGTAGTCAATGATTTCTTTGTTTGGAAGTGTTTGTGATATGGTAGTGTAGATTAATCATAACCAATAGCTTTGACTCTTGTTTCCTTTAGACTTCAAAAAGTAAGTCAAATGTTGCTCTGCATCCTTCTTGTTTACAGCTGTTAAATTGCAATTAAAGACATCTGGAAGTGCATTGAAATGATTTCTTAATATTTTTAGATATAAGTAATTACCATGAGTGACACATGGATTTTGTGGTGGTACTGGAAGGGGAAGCAGTCTATGTTATTAGGAATAAATGGAGAGGTATCAGATAATTTGCCTCTGCAGGTGTGGTTCACACTAAGATTTGGTTCAGGATTCTCAAACAATTTCTATCTGTATTATTTCTAAGGTGCCTGTCTAAAAATTTTTGTAGCTAAGAGTCAAGTCTGATATAGATGATGATTTACAGAATTTGTTCAGAGATTTTCAGAAAGCAAGTGAATCTTCAAAATAAAATAAAAGGTAAATGATATAGGCTCAACTACAAAACACAGGTAGGATTAGATACGTTTTAGCTAGCATATTTTCTTTAGAGTTCCCCCTTTTTATTTTTATTTTTTTCCTGTTTGCTGGAGGCAGGAATAAAACCAAAGTGAACATTTTAAAACAGGAAAAAAGGCAAAAAGTGGTTGGTTGCTTTTGTTTTTCCCTCTAATCCTTTTAAACATACTGGGTCTTACGGAATGTGTAATTGAGGCAGTGATCATGGTGGTGAACAACATACAGATATTTATTGCCTTTAGAAAAAATGTTTTGAAATTTTTTTGTCTCTTTCAGATCTGGGCCCCTTGTTTTGTTCTTTAAATCTGGGCATTAGGGATCTACTCTCTGGGTCCTCTGTTGTTCTCAGTAAAGGACCAGGGCATAGAGAAGGGTGTGGGAATAGGGAGGAACACCATGCATTTTGCTGGTGGAACTAGACTGTTAGCTCCTCACAGTGGAAAATCTGCTAGAAGCAAGGTTAAACCTAGCCCTTGGCCTGAGGAGCCACATCCAACAAACCCCCTAGATTGGCAAGGTAGGTTAAGGAAAAATGGCGATCATACAGGTTGGCATACCTGCTGATTTAGCATGTCTCCTAGGCAGCCTCTACTTGTGGGGGATGCCTGTGGAGCCCTGATACTAAAATAAAACTACCTTCTACTCAAGGCAAATATTGCTTGAGAGGGGATGACCTGGTCACACCTTGAAACTGATGACTACACCAAATCCTCTGCCTCTGTGGGCGCAAAGCATTATAAATTGCACAGCTTCTGATCTGATGGTAAGTCTGTGTTATCAGTTATCATAGCAATAAAACAGAGGCATGCTTTAATTATAACATTACTGATTTTACTCCAGGCTAAAACCCTGAAAGCCAACCAATCAAAAGGAAGAAGTGTTAGGTTGGGAGTTGGAAGTACGCATGCGCGAGTGCACACACACAGGAATTAATCATGCTGTGTGTTTCAGTTGATCATTCAATAAAATCTTGATTAAATTACTCATCCTTTGTTTTTTCTTGTACTTTTTCCACTAAGATCACTCAGTGAATTCTTAAAGGTGGGTGATAGTCCTTACGGATCTAATATGCATTCTCCTTTGTTGTCGTGAACTGAAACTGCACCACAGAACAGCCCACAAGGCCCCTGTAGAAATATGAAGACAATTTTGATACTCTAGTCCACTCAAAGAATCTGCTGATACTGTAATGTTTTTTCCCTTGCCAGGATCCTCCTTGCCTGGTGTCATTTCTTGAGCTCTCATGGGATGAGATTAGTCTAAAACAACAAAGTAGCCAGATGTCTGGTTCTGAGAGTGTCCCAGAGGCCAGAGTATGGTAGGCAACAATAATTGCTTGGGGCTGAAGATCAAAGATACCTGAGAATTACTTATGGGCACATACTATGTGTCTTTCCCATTATTAACAGTCTAAGGAAATTTGTATCTCTAATCAACCCTTTTGTTTGTTAAATTTAAGTGTGAGTGCAGTTCTGTTTGATACAAATATTTTATGCTTTTTGGTAGTGTTAGAGTGGAAACTTATATTACATATGTTGGCAAAATTATGCAGCCTATAATTTTTATGTCTACAATGTCTTTGGATTTAAAAAAAAGATTATATTTTAGTTTAAAATCATTGTAAGTTAGTGTTTTAAAAATTGCTATCCCATCCAGGGGCCAGTGCAGGTGAGAATGGTTAAGTTGCCTGGATACAGATTTTAGGTCATTGTTTCATAGTCAAAATGAATTCAGATCATATCTCAGAGTCATGATATCTGTGCATCACTACTTTTTTCCCACATAGTATTTCTAATGCTAATTAACATATTTTAGTGATCAACACCTATTTTGAGATGTATATAATCTGGGTCTTTATTATTTTAGGATGAGTGCTAGCTTTGGATTCTTGTAATGCCTTGATGGTAGGATTACTCCTGGGGAGAGAGAAAAATCTGACTGACCATTATGTGTTAGCATCCAGATGAAAATATCAAGATGAAGAACAAAACATTCATTTGTTTAGTTTATTCAATAAAAATGCTACAAGTCATGGAGAATTAAAGCCTCAACTTCATTTCTTAGCTTTCAAGTAATAAACTGTAGTTATCAAGGGCAAGATTATATGCCTTACTTTCTGCAGTTTCACTGCTACAGTTTCACTTTATTAAGGGCAAAGTAATGTTAATACTTGGACTAGGGGCAGGGGAATTTCTGGTCACACTGAAAATGTGTTTGCAGTTTATTGCCTATACATGTTTATCGGTTCTAAGAAACATTTTTGAGTGATGAGGTGTTTTTAACTATGAAGAAAAGAACCCTGGAGTAATTTAAAGGAGAGAATTGATTTATCTGTTTTAAACCTGACAAACTCCTTCATTTTCTCTCTAATGTGGTATTTGAGAGTCAAAACAAATAGGCAGAGTCCATTAGAAGAGTATCCTGTGTTCACATTTTCACTCTTTGTACTTGTATGCCCAGCATCTCCATCCAACAGCATAAACACTAGCTGCTGTATTAGTGTTGATTGCACCAGGTTTACCTCTTTTTCCACTCCCTCTTCACCTCTCAAATCCAGACCCGCAGGAGAAAACAGGCAAAAATAGTCGTTTGAACAAGAAGCTTGGGACATTTCTGCACCACATAACTGCTTGCTTTGCCTATTGGTTCCTTGGGCTGCTTACTCTCAACTGAAGAAATCCTTTTCACTGAGCATTTTGACCCATGCTCCTTTATGAATGTGGTGTGATGAAATTATTGCTCTGTTGTTTGCACTTTTGATTTAAACTTTTATCTTTTGGTTTTGAGTCTTCCTCCTTCCTTTCACTCCCTCCCATTTGGGAGATGCTACTGTGTTTTGTAGCAATTTGTAGCTCTTTATGGTCCCAGGCAGGATCAGTACAGATAAATCCAGGGGCTCTTGTGAAGTCATTGGCTTGCAGCTTATATCTGCAAAACTGAAAACTGTGTGTGTGATCTTTCCACTTGCCCCCAACTCCTTTGTCATGCACTTGGCAAGTGACTGACTCTCACAGGCACTCCAGGTAGCAAAAGAAAAATTGCCTATAACCAGTGTGTTCATAGGAGCATTATTAGATGGAGGTTTCCTTTTACAAGAAGGTGGACCTGCATCATGTCAGCTAAAATTGTAAGAGGGAGAGATATTGAATAGCCTAAGTAATTGATTTTTTTCCACAGAGATTTCGCACAGCAGAAAACAGCTAATAATTAACAAATATGCTAATGTTTGGTACTCCTTTGTCCATCTGAGGTTGTCATTTAGCAGACTTGACTGAACCAACCCTGTATTTGATTGATTGTTGCACCTCCCTGCTGTGGGTGAAGAGGTGACAGGAAGGATGAGAACAGTTGGTTACTTACCAATAACCATCTTCCTTCGAGATGGGCTGCTCACATACTGTCAGTTAGAGGTGTCTACGTGCCGCAGCGCACGGTAGCTCGGAAGGTCTTTAGTGTTAGCCTGTCAGATCAGGGCGCACAGCCAGTGCCCCCTCCACGCTGCGACTGCTGCTATATAGGTGACCGTGACCCTGACCCTCCCAGCCCCATATACCTTTGCCAACTCCATTAGCGGGGATGGTGGGAGGGGCCTGAATGTATGTGAGCAGCCCATCTCGAAGAAGGACGGTTACTGGTAAGTAACCAACCGTTCTCCTTTGAGCGCTGCTCACATCATTGAGTTACAGGAGACTAGCCGTACCCAAGGATGATGGGAGGAGTTTCAGTCTACCCACACTGATTACAGCTCTGTCCGAAGGAGCATCATCTCTAGCCTGTTTGGGCAATGGCGTAATGCGTTGTGAAGGTATGTATCGACGATCACGTAGCGGCCCTGCAGATCTCTTGGATTGGGACCTTGGCAAGGAAGGCCGTGGAGGATGCCTGAGCTCTGGTAGAGTGGGCTCTCTCAGTCTCTGGGAGAGGCATGTTCGACCTTCCGTAGCAGTCTTTAATGCAGTTCACAGTCCATTTGGAGATGCATTGAGAGGATACTGGGGAGCCTCTCATGTGTTCAGCGACTGCCACAAACAATTGGGAGGTCTTGCGGAAAGATCTCATGCGCTCGATATAGATTAGGAGTACTCTCCACACATCCAGGGTGTGCCACCATCTCTGGTATTCCGTCACCTGACGGTCAGGGTAGAAAACAAGCAGGCAAATTGTGGAAGGGGATGGCAGCCTTGGGCAAGAAGGAGGGGTGGTGACGAAGGACCACCTTGTTCGGGAAGAAAACCGTATATGGGGGTTCAGAGGAAAGGGCTCGCAACTCTGAGACCCTTTTGGCCGAGGTGATCGCTACCAGGAAGGCCACCTTCCAGGACAGTACGAGCAAAGTGGCTGAGTCCAAGGGTTCATAGGGCAGCTCTGTTAAAGCCCATAACACAACATTCAAATCCCACTGAGGGGTGGGTTCTCAAGGGTGGGGAAAAAGCTTTTCCACCCCTTCAGGAACCTATGGGAGATGGGGTGTGAAAAGAGAGGAGCCCCATCTACTCTTTGGTGAAAGTCTGAAATTGCCGCCAAGTGAACTTTTAATGAGGACAGAGGTAGGCCGTTGTCTCTTAAATCAAGAAGGTAGTCTAAAGTTGTCTGAATTGGTGCTGAGGCAGGGTCTGTGTCCTTGTCATGGCACCAAGTGGAAAAATGGTTCCATTTTGCCATGTAGGTGGACCTGGTGGAGGGTTTTCTGCTACTAACCAGGACCTTCTTAACCCTATCTGAGCAGCACCTCTCTTGCTTGCTAAGCCAGAGATCATCCAGGCTGTCAGGTGCAGGAGGACTGGGTTTGGGTGCCGAAGGAGGCCCGAGTCCTGTGTTAGGAGGTCTGTCCACCGTGGGAGGCGGAGCAGGGTTCTCATGGACATGTCCTGCAGGAGTGGAAACCAGTGTTGTCTGGGCCAGTCTGGGGCTATCAAAATGATGTGTGCCCCATCTGCAAGGACCTTCAACAGCACCCTGTGGATCAAGGGAATTGGTGAGAAGGCATACATCAGGGTCCCCAACCAACTGAGGAGGAAGGCATCGCTGAGAGAACCCTCCTTCCGACCTCTAGGGGAGCAGAACCAGGGACATCAGCGATTTTGTTCCGTGGCAATCAGATCCGCGCATGGGGTTCCCCATCTGTTTATCAGCAGGGAGAATACTTCATTGTGGAGGGACCACTCGTGATTTGCAAGGGGTTTCCTGCTGAGTGAGTCCGCTAGGCCATTTTCTGCCCCGGGCAGGTGGGAGGCAGTCAGCGTAAAGTGATGATCTATCGCTAATTGCCAAAGCTTGGTCGCCTCCTCCCAAAGGGCCGAGGAGCAGACCCCCCCCTTGATGGTTCATATAAAACACTACCCTTGTGTTGTCTGTGAGGACCTGAACTGCCCTGCCGCAGCTCTGGTTGAGGAAGATCATGCAGGCCAACTTGATGGCCTGGAGCTCCTTCACATTTATGTGAAGGAGTCTGTCCTCAGGGTTCCAAACACTCTGCGTGGAGAAGCCCCTGGACAGGTGGGCTCCCCAACCTGAGTCCGAAGCATTCGTTATCAGGATCACTGAGGGTTTGGGCTCCCTGAACGGAATACCTCCCATCGCGAAGCAGGGGTCCTTCCAAATTTGGAGGGACTCCAGGGCACACTGAGGGACTCAGAGTACCTTGTCCAGGTGGTCTTTCCCTGGCTGGAACCTCATGGCGAACCAGAGTTGGAAAGGCCTCATTCGCAGGCGAGCTGTCCGGATCACTGAAGTGGCAGCCACCATGTGTCCCAAGAACTGCATGCACTGGCGCACTGTAGTCAAACTGGGTGCTTGCACTTCCGTGATGATGGTGCAGATGGACCAAAATCTTGATAGGGGCAAGGATGCCGCGCCTCGTCGAGCGTTTAGATATGCCCCGATTAATTCTATGTCCTGAGTGGGGCAGAGCTTGGACGTCTTTGAGTTTATGGAGGAGCCTAAGAACTTGCACAGTTTTAATACCAGGTCACTGTGGCTTTGCACCTGTCAACTTGACTTGCCCATTATGAGCCAGTTGTCTAGGTAGGGGTAGGTTCTTATGCCCTTCCTGCGTAGATGCCACACACTCTGTGAAAACCCTGGGAGCTAGTGGTAGGCCAAAGGGGAGGGCGGTGAACTGGTAGTGGTTCCGTGCCACCATGAACCTGAGAAAATGCCTGTGTTGGGGTCAGATGGCTATGTGAAAGTAAGCGTCCTTTAGGTCGAGGGCTGCGAACCAGTCTCCTGGGGACAGGGAAACCATGCGGAACTTAATTCTCTTTATGTGCTTGCTGAGTGCCCTGAGGTCTAGAATAGGCTGCAGGTCCCCGTTCGGCTTGGGGACCAGAAAGTACTGGGAGTACAACCCTTTTCCGCTTTCCTGTTTGGGAACCTTTTCTATGACCCTGAGGGAGAGCAGCTTTTGGCACTCGACCTCGAGTCTGCCTAGCAGTTCCGGATTCCATGATACTATACGAGGTGGCGGTTTCCTGTCCCGAGGGATTGAGAGGAACTGGATGTGGTATCCTTGCGCCACCGTGTCGAGAACCCACTGGTCAGAAGTGACGCGGGCCCACCGTGGGGCAAAGCGGCGAAGGTGGTGGGGGGAGAACAGGGGGTCTGGAGTGCTGCCCTCTAGGGAACCGTCAAAAACGCTGCTTATGGCCTGATGAACGGTCCAATCCCTGTCTGCGCTGTCCAGACTGCGAGGCGTTGAGCTTCCCCCCTTTACCTGATCGGTTCTTGTCTTTGTCCAGGTCCCCAAGGTGATGTTGGGGAAACTGGAGGGATCTTGGAAACTGAGTATGCAGTTGCAGCTGCTGTTTGAGTTGATGTAACTGCTGCTGGAGTTGCTGATGCGGTCTCGAGGAGTACCTAATGGGTTGTGGAGTATATATTCCGAGAGATCGGAGCGTAGCCCTCGAGTTCTTCATGCCATGCAGCTTTGCGTCTGTGGATGAGGCAAAGAGATCAGGGCCCTCAAAAGGAAGGTCCTGAATAAGCTACCGCATCTGCGCGGAGAGGCCGGAGCCTTGGAGCCAGGCCGCCTGACGCACGACGACTGCGGAGGCCATTGTGCGGGCTGCCGTATCCACTGCGTCCCAGGTTGCTGCTAGTGCATCCCTGGATGCCCTTTCTCCCTCCTCGAGCATTTCCTCGAAGTCTCTCAGGCGCTCCTCAGAGATGGCCGTGCGGAAGTTGCGCATGGCCTCCCACAGGTTGAAGATGTAGCGCATCGTTAAGGCTGAGAGATACGCAGCTGGAGGGCAGCGGAGGAGTAAACATGCCTCCCCAGGAGGTCGAGCTTCTTCGCCTCTTTGTTCTTGAATGTGGAGCTCGGCTGGCCCTGCCTCTCTCTTTGGTTTACCACATCAACCACCAGGGATCCTGGGGTGGGGTGATGGAACAGGAAGGAGAATCCTTCCGGGGAGACATAGTATTTCTTATTCGCCACTTTGGACACTGGCGGGATCGAGGAAGGCATTTGCCAGCATTCTTGGACAATGCGAAATATCCCAGAATGCAGGGGAATTGTGACCTTAGCTGGAGGGGCTCTACAACATGCGTCGAAGAGGGAGTCATCTTCCTCTTGGATCACCCCCAGCTTCAGCTTTAGGTTTGCTGCCATGCGGCAGAGAAGGTCCTGCTCGACGCAGGGCTCTTCCTTGTGGTTGGCGGATGTCAATTAGGTGCTCATCAGGTGAAGAGGAGGACTGGGCCCTGGATCTGCTACATTGTGTAGAGTCACGGTCAGGTTCGTTGTTGGAGAATTCTGAGGACTCTGTCAATGGCAAACGAGCGTACCGGAAGGAGACATCATCTTTTGTAGCATTCAGCCAGTCGAGAGTCCACTCGTTGTGTGGCAGCCTCGCTAGCGTCATAGGAGCCATGGGGGGAGTGGAGACTTCTTCCAGTGGTCGTGGTCTCTTTGAGCTCAGTGATACAGAGCTCTTTTGAAGCCGTTTTCTCAGACGCTCCTCCTATGGGGAAGGAAGGGGTCTTTGGAGAACGATCTGAAAGACCTCCCCCCCCCCCCATGTCCAGGAGCCCCGTAGCGAGAGCTCCTCAGAGGAACAAAGGAGCTGGGTTTCTCGCCCCTCTGTGCCTGACTGAGGTAATGGAGGAGGGCTCAGAGATGCAGCACTTGGACCTGGTGTCGCGCTAGTCGACGGTGCCAGGTTGGAGAAGGGTGTAGGACTGCATGATGGTACCAGTATTGGCATAGCGGTTTTTGGTACCAGAAGTGACAGCACTGGTAGTGGCGGTACTGATGACGGTGCTGGGTCTGGTGGTGCTCGGCTTGTCGGCAGTACTGTAGAGGGCGATACCAGCTCCTGCGGTGCCGAGGAGGACAGTGCCACTTTGGTCCATTTCTTCATCTTCTGCACTGAAGCCGGATTTGAGTGCCCGTGACGGGTTGTCAGGGTTGTCTGTGCCCTTCTCGGGGTGGCTAGGAGGCTACCTAGTGACCGGCAAGGTCAGTGCTGAGGCGGTCCCGTAGCGGGTTGAGATTTCGAGCCTGATACCGGTGATCAGTGGGGATCTTGAGCCTGGGCTGATTGAGGGTCTGACGGAGTGCTTGTGGTTCAGCCGGTTTCACGGGTGGTGAGTCCACTCCCCAAAATCAAGAGGAGGTGGCGCTCTCTTTCTAGCCAAGTTCTTCGCTTGAAGGATCGGCAAATGGAGCACTCCGCCCCAAGGTGGGACTCACCCAGGCAAGCGAGACATTTCCCGTGCGGGTCGTCCATCGGAAAAGCCTTGCAGCATCCTAAGCATGGCTTGAAACCAGGCATCTCAAATTTCGCATGAAAGACAGGCGTTTGCATTTAGCAAGATAACGCTGATGACGGAAAAAGGAACTGCGAGAGGGTCAGGATCACGGTCACCTATATAGCCACGGTCGCGGCATGGAGGGGGCATTGGCTGTGTGCCCTGACCTGACAGTCTAACGCTAAAGACTTTCCGAGCTACCGTGAACTGCAGCACGTAGACACCTGTAACTGAATCATGTGAGCAGCGCTCGAAGGAGAATGGGACACACTAAGATGCAGAATTGTGGGAGCAGAGCTTTGCAACTATAAGATCTGCCCGCCTCTGACAAATGTGTTCTGGAGTAGAGTTTTGGAATGGGCTGGTTTTAAGCCAATACTTGATTGTTCTTGAACTCTGAAACTTCCTAAGTCGGTGACATCAGCTGTGACTGGGAAAGATGAAGTTTGGAACCTCGAAGCCCCAACACTCATAGGGTTGCTGTGCAGAATGACAAAAAGAACAGAAAGTGAGTGTATCAAGAATGTAGTGAAGAATTCTTTGTTTGAACTGATGGGAAGGTGGAACCTTAAGAGGCTTGGTCATTTTATTAATTGGGTGAATAAGACAGAGAATACTTTTAAAGGATGTTGAATAAAGAGTAAGGAAAATTTGGGCTATGTATTCAGAGGCATCACATTACAGGATAGTCCATGGTGAGTGCATGAAGGATATTACGTTCAGATCTTGGAACTTAATTAAAAAGAGAGAATTGAAAAATTTGAGAGAACTTAAAGAAAAATGTCAGAAATTAGGGGCTAGAGATACGAGTTTTATGAGGGCAGGTTAAACACCTGCATAAAGATCCAGATACCCAAATCTTAGTCAAGTGATGCTTGGTTGGTAGAAGACAGATGTAACATTTGAAGGCTATAAAAATGGAACAAAGCAATTTAGTTACCACAAAAATGGTTTTAACATGGAGTAATAAGATGAAAATATGAAAGGAAAATTTTGAATATGAAGATTACCTTCCTGATGAGCTTTGGGAGTCTGTTGGAGAATTTCCCAAGGGAAGTAATGGAAAATATTAATAAATACATAGGAGAGAATAAGTTGCACTGATACAGAGAGGCACTAGATGATGTAATTTTGATATTACATAATGATAAAATACATAAGAGTAGTATTATGGATATGGGAATTTTGTGAAGAATTAGGAAAGGGGAATCTTGCTAGTGGGATTCCAGTTAGCTTTGGAAGGAGGAATGATATGGACGTATTCAGTTTGACTGAGTTTAAAGTATAAGTTGTTATCTGAATTAACATGGCCCAAGTAGATCAAGTGACTGCATACGTGTAGTCTTCAGGTGGATTTGATCCCTCAGTGCATTAAATGTTTGACGCCACAAGTGAAAGATGAGCTATATAGCAGACGCGGCCAAACTGTGGCTCAGGAGCTGCATGTGGCTCTTGAATGAAAAAGTGTGGCTCGTGGAGGAACGTCAGCAAATCAATTTAGTAGGTAAAAGTATATGGCTATATGCCTCAGTGCGGCTCTTAAAGGTTTAATAATCAATTAGTGTGGCTCTTGAATTCCATAAGTTTGACCACCCCTGCTATATAGTTTGCATTCATTTGTGCTCTGTTGCAGCCTTGACTTTTTCAGTTATGTAGGGAATATTCACTGGTTAAAAATCTCTTCATTAGCTGAGTACTACCTTCATATGAAGCTAATGCGTCGACTTTCTTTCTGTGCTGACAGATGGACATTTCTATTCTAAATTTGGTCTTGGGGACATTTGTGGAATATCCCATGTTGAATTCAGTGACCTTAAAAGTTTAAAACCAATACAAAATGCATAATACCACTCAGAAGCCAAGGAAATAGAGTTTAAATCCATATTAAAATGGCAAACATATATAATATACGACATGTTCCTGGTCCCCGGAGAGATCTGCTTGTAGGGAGCTAGTCTCTCTACAACAGAACAATTTTAAAAAATATAGCTCTGCTGTAAGAATATAGAACAGAAGAAGATTTAATTTTTGACCCAAGTAATACATTAATTTAATGTTAATTTTGCTAAAACTGTAGACATATAGTAATGTGGGTTTTTACTTAACTGTGCCTATTGCTAGACATATTTTTCTTTTTCTTTTCTTGCTGTAATGAGGATCTTTGTGTAATATATAAGTTTTATTTGTGAACTCTTTTGCCATTTTTAGTATCAGATAGCAGAAAATTAATGAGAACTATTCCCTTGGAAAGTGATGTTCATTCCAGGGACTTTTCAAATCTATCAGATTCCAACACAAATCCATTCCTTATTGTAATTATTTTCCCCATGTTTGCTTCTACTCAGTGCAATCTCTATTTAGAGATTATGAAGGAGCAAACCTCTGTTTACCCTTCCAGCTAATTCTGCAGCAAAGTCGTAACAGTCTTCTTCCCCCTTGTCTGTGTGAAGACCCCATTTGGCTGTAATAAGTTCAGTAGAGCATCTGTGCAGCTTGGGATTGACTCCTCAGTACCGTTACCCTTTCCATTTTAGCAGCACATTGTGGGGTTGGGGCTGGATGCTGGATTTGTGCATTAATATGTCATGTCAAAAGAGGAGACTGTAGAACTGTTAGGAGTGTTAAGCATGTTGTTTTTGTGTGTGTACAAATATTTGTTTCTGAGATCACTATTTTTGTATATGCTTTTAAATCAGAATATAATACAGAAGTGAGGAGGATTTATGAAAAGGGGTTTGTTATTGTTCTTAGGACTTTCTGAGTTTTGGAAGGACAGCTAACTCAGATTCTTGCTTGCATCTGATAAAGTGGGTTGGAGCCCACGAAGCTTATGGCCTAAGAAATTTATTAGTCTTCAAGGTGCCACAAGACTCTCATTGTGTTTTGCTTGAAGAAAGTATTTTTCATATTTTGTATTAAAGATCCCAAGAATGCATTACAAAGGCTAGTACTAGGGTTACCAACCCTCAAGGATTATCTTGGAGACTCCAGGAATTAAAGGTTAATCTTTAATTAAAGATTATGTCATGTGATGAAACCTCCGGGGATACTTCAACCAGCACTGGCAAAACTAGTGTGAAGTTGATGCTATTAAAGTGAGCATTCTTACCTGTGCTAATTCCAGATGATATTTATTGTTTTTCAGCCCCTTTGGTGTGCATAGTGTCTTACAAACACATAGGGCAAGGACCTGAGTTTCTAAGAAATGTACTGTCTAAAATATGTAAATTCCTTTTGTGGAGCTATGGCTGACTGAAGCACAATTTCCCAACTCGATGACTACATTTTTTTTTAGTGAATTATGCCTAAGTTGGTAGATATGAATCTCTGTACTACTGTTAAATTCTTATGAGGGTTAGTTTTACTTACTATTATTTAGTGTACTAGAGGATTATTTGGAATTCTATGTTATGTAAGGATTTGTTAAAATATCATAATGACACTCTTTAAAATGTTTATTCTCCGGGATGCTGTTGCTACATAATATCCTTTCTAAAACTTTTCCTTTCTATTAGGGATGAAAACCAATGAAATATTATATGTAAATAATTAAATCTAAAAGTTGATTCAGAAGGCTTCTCTTGAAAGTATTTGATTGATGAAAACTAGTCTTTCTTTGATATAACTGGTGTTTTAGCATGGTTTTGTCCCAAAATGATATTTTGTTAGTATAAAATTAAGTGTCTGTTAGAGTCCTTTTGGCACTATTCCTTTATTAAGAGGAAATAAAGGAAATATGATCAGAAGGAAGACTATAATGTTTCATTGACTGAGTTGAATTAGAATTCAGATGTCTTGCTAGTACTTTGTAAGATCATATTGTGTAATATGTAATAACTAATACCTTTTAATGGCATGAGCACTTGTCTTGTCCCTATTCAATATGTGCTATGGCTTGTTGAAAAGAGTGTACGCAACAGTGTTTAGATACACTATATAGTGCATTTGAAGACCTGCTTAACTTATGGAGCACAGAAAGCAGAACATTTTAATTTGGTCTCTTTATTTAAAGATAGATTCTGGTAATTTTTTCATAGATATTGGACAAGTAAGGTTGAAGTAAAGAGAATGAGTATAGTCTGATGTAAAACCCTCAGTAAATCACATGGTCTTTTTAAAAAAATTGTCTGAAGTATCCATTCACAGAAATTCCTAACATGTATTTGTGTGCACATACACATGAAACATAAGATAGGGCAATACTTTATCCAGCAATAGGCATACTGCATGTCCCAGGACTTAGTTTGGACCATAGATAATAAGAGAATTGCTGAAAGCCATCACCTGAAGCCCATGTAAAAACTTTTGAGCTCGTTTCATTTGCTGAAAAGAAATAGATGATTAATATATTATATATTTGAGTTCTGTGCTCCCCCACTCCCTTGCGTTCCTTGGGAAATCTACAGAAATATGGGACTGAAAGTTACATTTGCAAAGCTGCGGTTTGTATTTGAAAATTTGCTTCAAGATCTTACTCCTGCTGCCGTCAGCAATATGTGCTTTAGACACCTAGACTTTTCAAAAGTTAAAAGGCAATAAGTCAGTCCACTGGAAAGAATGCAGAAATGCATATTCAAATCATAAATAAGGAAATGTATCAGATACATTAAATAGACATAGAAAAATGAATTTCTGTCTTTTTTGTAGTAAGGAAATTGGGCACCACAACTTGGCAGGAGTTGATGCTATTGAATGGACTGTAACTGCCACAGGTTGATAGGCAGGTGATAAGGCAGCTTCCACTAGGGTCTGCACAGGAGGCCTACCTAATATGCTGTCTGCCCTAAGGGCCTATGGGAACACAGTTGGATTATTATGTTAATGCATGAGCCTGCTGCCCTCTTCCTATCCCAGCTGGGTTCCCTGTTGTTAGGAACTGCTTTGCGCTGACAGTGGAGTAATATGCTTCATGATTGAAAGGGCAAAGGGGCTTGGAAGAAAAAAGAACAGGCCCACACAGATATGTAAATGAAGGAAGCAAGTCTGTAGGAGGGTTTTCATATAGGTGCAGATAGAAAGTTTATTAGAAAATGTGTAATATAAATCTTCTAATTAAATTGTTATTTATCCCCCCCCACCCTATATTTTATGATTTATTTCTTTGAGCATCACTCCTCCTAATGCTGATGTATGCTGAATTTGAAGTGCTTACCAAAGCAGGCACTTATGTTGATTTATTTTAAACCAAGGGGCTGTAATACACTGGTACCAGTGTACAATGCTGACAGTGGTGTATTTTTCAGGACTTTGATTACGATTTCATACTCTTGCCATGCTATATTGCTATACTGTAACTTAAAACAGTGATATATATATTTTTTACATATTGTAGGAAAGTACTGTACATCATTCTGATTTTGTTGATACTTCAGTAATAGTAAGATATAGATACATTTTTATGGCATAGGAAGCAAATTGAGTTTTGTGTTGATGCTGTGGTAACTATGCAGTGATGTTTTCCTTTGAATTTTTCCTGCATTTGGAACTTCCTAAATGATGACTCAGTTCTGGAACAAGTGTATGTGATTGAGAGATCAGAATAATTAAACTGGTACTGCTGAAAACTGCTAATTTGTTGTTTCATTGGATATATCATACAAGCTCTTGTTTGGGAAGAGTGCCCCATTCCCCTTATTAAAAAATGGCAAACTTCCATTCAAAATTCCAGCCAGATGTAATTTTAGTAGACCCTAAAAATAGCAGAGTACTCAAGGAAATTATTAACTTTTAAAAGCCCCATTTTGTTATACTTTTTATGAAATGAAATGAAAATGTCAGATATACATTTTGTCTGATACATGACTTATTTGGTATCTTTAGCTTGCATTTTTTGTGCATGTTTGTATTCATATTATAATTAAAATAGTTTAAAAGAGACATTAGATTTTGTGTCTAGCTAACTTTTTAAAATATTCTGCCTGCAGCATATTATGGGAATTTTGTTGCTGTTCAATATTCATTTTCTAAAGAGCAACTGGTCCTCCTGCTAGTTATATTCCCCTATGCCAGGATGACATACGTAGCAGTTCCATGTTATTAAAAGGAAGTTCTTTCCTTCTTGGACTCAGGACTTTAAAGCTGCGTAGAAATGGCATTGGCTCTTGCAAGTTTTGAGTGCTTGACTTTGCAACCTGAAATGTTCTTTTAATGGAGAGATATTTTGTGTTTGTGTATTTTTATATAGATGAGCACTCCAGAGTTAAGAAATGCCAGATTCAAAGTTGCATGGGCAATTATTATTTTTTCCCCCTTTGTGCTTGTGTAGTATGATAGAGTCCTTAATTACATGATCAAACACTATTTTCTTTTTCAAGTAACTGTGTCTCATTCATGGGATGGTCAGCACTTGCTACATGGGCAGTTATTAAATAGATCTTTTTACCCCCATCAGTGTGCATAGCCCCTGCCTTCTTTACTGCATAAAGATTTAAAGGCTGTACTGAATATAGAATTACTAATTTTCTCAGAGGTCTGTAATAGAGTTCTTTACTGGACTGTCTGACCTCGCAAACATGAATGAATTTATCTTTACAACTTCCTGTGAGAGAAAAAAGTAGTAATATACTCACTTTATTAATGGTGAAACAGACATAGAGCTTATGAAGTACTAGGTAATTTTTGGGGGTGCCTACAATGGTTGGATGCTAGATATGACGTTAAAATCCTGGTTCTATTTTAAATGGTTGGGAATTTTTCTATGGACATTTTTCTCAAAACATCCATAGCATAGGTGTCGCTGTCACCGGACACACTTGTGCCCTGTGTCACCATGGCACTGCCCCAGATCCGGCTCCGGCTGTCTGCTGGGCAGCAGTGGCAAGGGCCAGATTGGGCCCACCTGGGCTGCCTTCCACTTGCCAGCAGTGGCTGGGGCTGGATTGGGCCCTGGGCCCAGGCTCCGACCATTTTTTGGGGGCAGCAATGCTCCTGATCCACAGGGAAAATACAGAATTTTTGCAGAATTTTTTCACTTTACTGTCAAAAAGATCTGAACAAAATATTTCATTTCAAATAAGCATTCCAATTTGTTGAATAAAATTCAGTTCAACAGACTGAAATAAAATGTTTTAATGTTTCAAAATATTTTCTTTCTTGGAAATTCCTGTTCCATGGAAAAAAAAAAAGTTTCAGTATACTGTCATTTTGCCCCAGATTAGAGCTAAAACAAATGCTGCAATAATGCAATTTCACATGAGATGAAAATACCTATTTCCAGCCAGCTCTGTTGTAGATAGAACCCATAAAAGCTGAGTGACCTAGGTACATGTTCTGTGCAGGTGGTGTGTTTGTGGTTTTTAGTGGCAGTTCTCTTGCAAGCTGTATTGAGCAAAAATCCATGAAATCCTGAGACCTCCAGGTTTCTTGAGGTAAATACCATAGCAACTCTTCAGAGAAGAGCAGGGTGCCACTCCCCTCAAAGGGATTGTGAATGAAACTTTATGATAGGAGCTTATGCTCCTCCCCGTACATTTTTATTGAGATGGCTTCTTTTAGAATATCGCATGGTATTAGTGATCTAAATGCAATGAGTTTAAGAAAGTAAAGTCTTTAAGCTTTGTTGCATAAATTTATTAAATGATTGGCTTTAATTATAAAAGAAGAAAAATGTAGTTCATAGTAGTAGCGTTATTGCTGACAAAGAAGGCTATGAGTTCGAGTTCTTAACCAAGATTTGCTGATATTGAATGGTCACGCTTTCAGTTTGCAAATTCCAATAGGGTAACTGTGTTAGTCTAGTTCAGCAAAACAAACAAGAAGTCTAGTGACATTTAAAGACTAACAGATTTATTTATCACATGAGCTTTTCTGGGAGAAAATCCCTCTTCATCAAACACTGTGAGATGGGGGAACCTCCTCCCATTCTGTAGGTTCCCCCATCTTCATAGTGTCTGACGAAGTGGAATTTTTCTCCCACGAAAGCTCATGTGATAAATAAATTGTTAGTTTTATGTGCTACAGGACCCTGTTTGTTTTTAAGTGGATTTAGATTAGTGGATAAAATTGAGGCCTCTGCTGTCTATTTGGGATAGCTGTATATCTAGAAGTTAAAAGATATTTAGCATTTCTTAAAAAAGAGAGTGAAGGTCCTGGCAGTGTTTCAGCCCAGTCTTTTCTTTCTCAATGAAAGAAGCTCCAATGCCCATGACTGTAAGAGAGCTATTATTGAGTATAAATGGTTCTTTCATTTGCATATTGTCATTGTTGCACTTCTGCTTAACTCATTACTTTGTACAAGGCTCTGAGAAGCGAATGTGCTCTATAGAACCATAATCTAGCACTTCATGAATAGCTTCCTTTCTATCTAATGTAACCTAAGTATGCAGTAGGGAAAGATTTCTTTGAAGAATTCCACCAGAATTTCAACAATTTCCACCCCACCATAAACCTTAGTGTGGACCAATCCGCACAAGAAATCTAGTTCTTAGACACTGTACAAATAAGGGATGGACACACTAACACCACCCTATACCGAAGGCCGACTGACCACAGTACATATCTACATGCCTCCAGCTGCCACCCGGCACACATTACACAGTCTACAACCAAGCTTAAGATACAATTGGATCTGTTCTGATCCCTCAGACACAGACAGAAACCTACAAGATCTCTACCAAACATTCTTAAAACTACAGTACCCACCTGAGGAAGTGAAAAACAGATCAACAGAGCCAGATGGGCGCCCTGGAGTCAACTACTACAGGACGGACCCAGTAAAGAAAACAACAGAACGCCACTGGCCATCGGCTACAGTCCCCAGCTAAAATCCCTCCATCAGATCTACAATCTGTCTTAGAAGATGATCCCACACTCTCTCAAGCCTTGGGAGGCAGGCCGATCTTCGCTTAGAGACAGTCCATCAACCTGAATACTCACTAGCATCCAAGCACCATACAATAAGACCACTAACCCAGCACCTATCACTGCAACAAACCTTGTTGGCAGCTCTGCCGCCCCGTCAACTCCAGTGATACCATCTCGGGTTCCAACCACATCAGCCATGCTATCAGGAGCTCATTCACCTGCACACCCACTTATGTGGTATGTGCCAGCAGTGTCCCTCTGCCATGTACATTGGCCAGACTGGACTGTCGTTATGCAGAAGGATAAATGGACACAAATTGGACATCAGAAATTGCAACATCCATAAATCAGTGGGAGAACACTTCATTCTTCCTAGACACTCCATAGCAGACTGGAAAGTCACCATACTTGAACCAAAATAAAAAAACAAAAACAACACCTTCAGAAACAGACTTCAGTGTGAAACTGCAGAGCTGGAGTTGATTTGCAAACTTTGACACACTCAGAGTAGGCCTGAATAGGGACTTGGAATGGTTAGCACATTACAAAAAGTAATTATCTCTGTTCACTCATTCTCTTCTTTTAATCAACTGGTGTGAATGGGCCTCATCTACCCTAACTAGATTGGCTTCACTAACACTTGTCCTCCTCCATCCTGGCATGTGTATATATACCTCTCAGCTGTAGTTTCCACATCATGTATCTGACGAAGTGGGTTCAAACACGCAAAAGCTTGTGCCTGAAGAAACATGTTGGTCTTAAAGGTGCCACGGGACTCTCATTTTTGCTGTACAATGCCTATCACTGTGATGCTGGGCACCTTTTTAATTTTTTAAAATTGTGTACATACATTTTTCTCACACCCCCCCCCGCCCCTTGGTGGTGGTATTGGTCCTGTTGGTATTATTGGAAGGCAAGTACTTTTGCATATAATTTTTTTCATGGTATTACAGAGAGTGCACAGCTTTGGCTGGACTCATAAATTGAGAGGGTCTCTAGTACAACTCAGTACTGTTTTAGAGCTTTCCCTCAGGCCCCTTGAAAATAGGGCAATTGTGCCAAATCAGCGTTGGTTATGTGGCATGAACAAACATCTACTATACCTGGCACTATATAGAAATCACCTAATATTTCAGTTGTGACCTCTGACAAATTCTAACACATCCTGGAGGTCAGGGCTCTTGGATCTGTTCGCTGGCTCATTTGACCTTTTTATGTCATACAGCAGGCAATTAAGTGAAAACAATATATTTGGTCTTCTGTACACTAGTGATTGTCTTCAGATCTCCCACTGTCGCTCTGCCAGTGGTGGTGGTGATGGGAGTGCTGCTGCAAATCACATTCAGCAAACAAACCACAATGCCATCTAATCTTGTTCTGAGTAAGATTCAGTGAGCTAGTGGTTAAAATGCCCGATACGCTGTATGCTAGCATTCCCAATGGTTAAGCTGCAGTGTGGTATGCATGACAACAGGGTATTTGTACAGAAATACTGGTACAGACACAACTTCTGAGTTATTGCAGAAGGGCACCTTTTAGAAAGTGGCCTTGTTCTTTCATTTCACTTCAGCAGGAAAGTAATACTCTTTGGAGTTGAGGGATGCATTGTTTAACTAGACCTCTAATCATGTTATGGATGATGTGTCTTCAGGAGGATCTGGGGACAAGACCTTTAAGTGTTTTTATCACAGCTTAAGATCTCAGAAAATTTGAACTTAAATAAAACTATGGTTGGGAGGTTGTTATTGCTCTATATCCTTTTGAGGATACCGTCTGAGGTAATTTTTTAAACAGAGAAAGTCGCTTACAAATATAAAATGTTTGACCAGAATAAAGCCTTTGGTTGTCAGAGTAACTTATACACCGTTGCTCAGCTGGGCCTTTTTTATTAAATCATCATCTGGCAGTCCATTTGTTTTTGGTGCTACAGCTATTGCCTGGCCTACTGAGCTAATAAGTCATCAGTCACTAACAAAAGTGAATTACAGATAAGATCTGCATATAGTTGACATACATATAGTGTTTAGTGGCTAGTTTTATTCTTTCTATAATAACCCATTAATGATGATGTTACACAGGATTGGTTTTCACTCTGCTGCCAATCTGGCAGATTCTAGGGTTCCAAACCACCAGCATGATATTGAAATGCTCCCAGGAGCAGGAAGGGGGAAGTGGGGGTTCAGCTGTTCCAGATAACTGCAAATATTGTGGAAATACTTTTCACCAGAGGACTCAATTATACATGCCAGTTCTGAAAACATTGCTTCTAGTCTAGGCAGGGAACTAAAATCTTTCCAAATGTGGGATGGCAGAGCTGTTTGAAATAGGTTGTGGAAGAGAAGGCCATATGATGAATCTTGAATCATGCTGTTTGACTAGGCCCCTCTCTGCTTTGCAGGAGGAAGCAGGCGTTACTGAAGAAGATGTAATTATTACATGGAACTTCCAGCGTGGCAGTCTGTGATTGTGGAAGAGTGTGGTGTCTACACAAAGAATTAGGGGCTTAGCAACAATGCATCATTTGGTAAAACCCTCCACTGTTGATGACAGCCTCTTCCAATGCAGAACAGATTTTCAGCATGCACAGTTCATATTCTGCAGTCAGTGTCACAATGTTCTAGATTAGAAGGAAGCGTACTTTAGGTGGTGTTTCTACCTTGCAAAGCAAATAAGCAGTATACATGTGTGCACTTTCATTTGTGTGTGTCTTTTAATATTTTCACAAAATTGGTTGTAAGGAACTGTTTTGTAAAAAAGAAATGCTGGCCCAAAATTCAGTGCCTCTCTATAGAATCTCCAATTTACATGGTCCTGGGTTAAAATAAAGTAACAACTTCTGTGCTGTTTTTAGTTAGGGTTAGAAGAGGCTAGAGAGAGTGTGGTGTTTAGGGAAAAATGATGAAATACCACTCATATAAAAAATGGCAATAGAATGATTTTTTTGTCAGTTTTGAAACAATATGTCTTTCTCTAATTTTCTGGGCTTCATATAAAATTGGGCTTCAACAAAACTTGCTTTATTGTGGTTAAATACTTTCGCAAGAACTACTAGTAAGAAATTGTACACCTGGGGCCCAACTCTGGCTTTAGAGGCACATGTACACCTCTCACTGAATTGAGTGTGAATTGCACCTGCATCTCTAAGGGCAGAATCTGGCCCCTATTCATTTTTCAAAAATGATGTTGAAGTATTAAAAAGCATTTGCTTTGCCTTTGAGGGGTACTTGTTCATCTGAAGGTTTTGCTGAGCAGTTAGCACCATCTTTTTTATTTTTGCCATTTTGTAACAGGATTTTTATATTCATTTTAACAATAATTTAGGAGTCCCTGTATGCATAGAAAAGAATCTGAATATATGTGCCTTTTTAAAACCTGCATCATAACTGGGTTGTTCCATCAGTACAATAGAGTGACAGGGAGCTGTAGTTGGAACAATATGTAAAAATATAGCTTGTAAAAGATTTCCTTTATTAACTGTCATCATCCACAGAATATATGTTCAAATAAACGTTGTGTAATAACTAAATTTGAGATTAATAGGCCCCTTAAGAAACAGCAAAGTCATTCAGGATAGTCAGTGAAAAATAGGCTGTAAGACTGTAACATGCACATATTGTCCTGCTTACATGCTCTCTCTGGTGTCATTCCCATTTATCAATGTCGGCAGGCTCAGTTCTCATTAAAACACTCTTGCACAAAAGCAACTTAATTTTCTTAAGAGGAGAGGACACCTGATTCAATTTAGTACCTACAACTTGGAACTCAGATATATATATTTTTCTGTCTGCATTCAAATGAATAGTTATGAACAGCAACAAATAGATTAAAACTTATCAGGTATATTTATGTTCTTTTTGTAGTTACAGACCTGTGACTAACAGCTTTTTATAAAATCGTATAATTTTGTTAATGGAAAGAGTGGTTAAGAGATAAGCCATGGTAACTATAAGATCGTAAATTGAAAATGTTTTTAAACAGGGGGTTGAAGTAATTTAAAAGGGACATTACCAACTCATTCAGATAGGTCTTGATACTGTTTTCCTGCTTCTTCCACTGCCATGTCCTTGCCTTTTTTGCATGTTGCTCCCTATGTGTAGATAAAATTCCAATCCCAAGCTGGGCTATCAAGCCACTTTGTTCTACAGCAATAGCCTGTAAGAAATGGGTCAACAACATCCATTGCATTACCACAAAAGCAGAAGTGGCACCACCATACTGTGTGCCCCAGCATCTGCTGGGTAGCCACATAATATTATAATTATAGGAACCTCTTTTCTTTCCCCAACTTCTCCCAATTTTTATTACTTCCTTCACTGTGTAATATCTTAAATTAGGGTAAAACAAACAAGGAGTCTTGTGGCACTTTTAAAGATTCAAATTTATTTATTGCATAAACTTGTTTGTTTTGCTGGAACAGACTAACACAGTTTCCCTTTTGGAACTTAAATTTGGTTGGGAGTTCTTTAGAGCTGGGCCTATATTTGCTTTTTGTACTGGGTTGTGCCAATGTGTGATTGTTAGGGCTTAATCCCACTTGGTTATGGGTCACTTGGGTCTTTTCATTTTATTTTTCTGTGTCTGCAGAATTTTCTGTGGAATCTACCTCTTGTTGAAGAATTGTGCTCTAAAAATCTGAGCTCTTACTTAACCAAAAATAAAAAAAAAAAAAGTCCTTCTAGTCCTTTTGATGACAAAGCAACCTTTTAAAAAATGAACAAAGTGTAAGTCTTATGCAGTGGTATTTTCCATTTATCTGCATGGTTGAAGCAATAGTACTAATTAAGCTACAAAGACCCATCTCTTTTGGGATAAGAATTCTGAAACCTAAGGATGGCAGTTTGATGTCAACATTTGAAACTGTTTTTCATTCCTGATCTTTGTTGCAGGAACATAGAACTAATTCCCAAATTTCCCAAGCTGCCAGCTGTTCCCTTCCAGGCAGCCTAAGCGTTGTGACAATTTCTTCAGTGCAGTTCTGTATCATCAGTACAAAATACGTAATATAGTTAAAATTTAGAGGCCAAATAAAATAAAATGGAATTTAATGTCAGAATATAGAACACTTTTGCACATGATCTGCCTTAGTGTTTAAGTACATGGCGTGTACATTTGCAAGTATCTTGCTGTTGATTTTACACAGAGCTTCCTAATGAGAAGAGTATTTCAAAAGTTATTTGATCACAGCTGAGAAACATTTGAAGCAGACAGTGAGCATGTTATATCATGTCTAGTAAACTAACCTTTATTTGTACCATCTGAGGATTTTAAAATGCTTTTCAAACAATGAATTAATTTTGACAACACACTGTGAGGGTGTTTCTCCCTTTACAGAAGTGGAGATTAAGGCACAAAATGGTTAATTCCAGGGGTCATGTAGGAAGTGTTTGGCAGAGCCAAGAATAAACATAGACCTGCAAACAGTTGCTAGGTCAAACTTCTTTATTCAGGTTCACAGAGTACTTCCATTCATTAGAAGTAGTCATTTCAGACGGATTTCATATTAACTGACAGTCAGTTGATGTTCCATGAACTTTTCCTTATTTTAAACAAACACAAATGCTTTATTTAATATGTTCTTTCAGCATTTTTTGCTACTGTGTCACTAGGTGATCAGGAGATGGTGTAAAATTTATATCAAGCTACTGGTTTTAATATATAACTACATTTTATTGCACCTTAAATGATTGAAATATACTTTTGTTTAATTGTTAAGTCACATTGAGCTATGATGTTTTCATACTGAATCTGATCCTTCAAACTCCCATATACATGGGTGGTCTTTGCTCAGATACGTAGTCTCAAAATAGAAAATAGAAAATCTTTGTGCTTGTTAACAAAAAATTATTTGTCAATTCAGCATTTGCTGTAGGATTGATCACAGTAGTATGAGTCTCTGTTGGAGTATTGCACATCCACTTTGTTATCCTTGAGTAAAAAAATACATATCACCATTTGGATCATTATGAAAATGATCACATCAGTTTCCAGATATTTTGCAGCTGTTGGGATCTTGTAAGGGCACAATCTATTAAATGTTTATATAATGGATTCCTGGTCAAAGTGGTTACCATAGAAAATGTGGATGTTAACTTACATGCAGGAATGCTGCACTTGCCCGGCTCCCATTGCAATGAGAATGGGATTCCTACTTCTCTTGAGTGCTTTTGAAAAGGTCATCTTTAAGACAGCATCAGAACATTTCCAATGGAGGGAGGTGCTACCATAATTCTAACAAGGTACTTCCTCAATTTTTTTCCTTACCTTGGTGATGCAGCCTTTAAAATGAAACAGAACAAGCATGGGTTTCATACTCTTCTCCTCTCACCTTCAGTTCTTCCACCTTACATTCTCCCTACCATCTTGCCTCTTCCCTGTCTCTTTCTGGAGGCTCCTCTAGGGGCTTGCTGGCTATTAGGTGTTTTACTTGTCATCACAGCTGCTTTCATGAGGATGAACTGCTGGAAGAAGTGGTTGTAGGCAGGTCATTTTGTAGCCATTGACTGTGCAGCAGTTGGTTGGATGAGTAATAAGTCATCTCTGGTGATTTTTTTGGAATGTCAGTTGTGGAATGAGTTTGTCTTTTGGTTCTTAGGTGGGATGTCTTCTCAGCTTGGGGGCCTGGTCAGGAATCGGACAGAAATAGGGGTCCAAGATTTTCTCCTAGAATCAGTTTTTCAAACTATGGGGCAGGGCAAGGCAGGTACTCTGGACGTAAAATACAGCAGAAAGTTGACCCCCAGCTCCTGTCATTTTCCTTAAGCACTTTGGGAGGTGCCCAGCAGGAAATTTCAGGGGTTCTTAGTGAGTTATACAAGCGGGGCTTTTCTCTTGCTCCTGCTGCTGTGGCATAGCTGTTGGCTGAGTGAGCTGGTTCAGTTCTAGCCTCAAAACGTCCTTTAATGGAGTGGGCCATAGCATTTTAAGATCATTGGTTTTTTGATCTATAAACTCATGAATGAGGACCAGGCCAGCCTGTGGTTTCTGGGGAGTGTTAATTAAATTATTTTTTGAAATACACAAGTTTTATGTTAAGTGAGATGGTTACATTTCAGTGCATGTGATGGGAAGTGAGGGGATCTTTACGTTTCCTCCCAGCCTTCTGGCACAGAAGCAGAACCCAGCTGTTTCTTCCTTTCATTGTCTGGCAATCAGTTTGCATTAGTTTGGTTTGAAGGTTATTTTTGCAAGAAAAAGGCCTAGAAGTTTTGGGTTTTTTTGGTTGGTTGGTTGGTTTGATTTCTTTCACGAAAGAAAGAAAGAAAAAAAGACAAATGAAAGCTGAGATTCTCCATCATAGGTTCAGAGGCAGCATGTACTAGAAAGGTCAGTCAGTGGCACATTTCCAAGAAATACTGAAGGGATTTAATAAAGGTGATTAATTCTTATAATGATAGTAGGTACTATAAGGGTTATAGCAAAAGATACTGATGTATTCAGTTGTTAGGGTATATGTATTGTATATGTGTGTAATCTGTATCTTTTCATATGAAAATATCAATCCCCATTTCAAAATGTGGATAAAACATGGATTAATTCACACTTGTTGAAGAATTAGTAACAAGCAGTGCTCATTTTTGCTTTTAGTGTGATCTCTGGCAAGAAAAGCCATTTGGACTTGTGCCTCCTTTTTATGCTCAAAAGAGGAATGCCGATGAGGAAGAAGTGTTAAAATGTGGTAAAGTAGTTTACAACTGTCAACTATAATGTTTTATTTAGCTGTATCTATTTGGATGTTCCCTGCGCAACACGCGTGCCATATGCCATTGTCCCTGTTAGTAAGCGAGCAAGCAAAGGTTTCCCAGTCTGTGCTTGTTTTTGTGTTTGGGCCACCAAGGAGCTGCAGTCCAGTACCATCTTTTATTGATAGGGCCAGCAGAGGAGGAATCTAATGAAATTATCAAAGCTTTGAATTAATTATGAACTTGAATAAGAAAGCTCCGCTCTCTAGAGCCAAAGATCTCATTACACATTCACTCTCATAGCATCCTCATATGGATCAGAAGGCAGGTTCAGCTACAGCGCTTTGCCTGGGTTTGGACTTCATTCAAACTTGCTAAAGTTGCTAGCGTCCACTTGTTACTATGGCTGAAAATGTCCTCGTTGATTAATTTGATTCTGTTCTAGAATCTTCATGTAGTGGTAGGTGCTCCCTCCTCCTCTTCCCTTCCTTTGTAACTTATCTTATGGCTTTTCATCATTGGACTGAATGCCACACAAGAGTTTCTTTCCTTTCTTGGTAATTGTGGAAACTTTTCATGACTTAAGTTGTAACTTCATCAAATTTAGTGATTTAAGGTTAAGAGCTAATACTGCGATCTTATGTTTTCTGGATATTTAGGTAAGTAAAAAGGCTTCTAAAGTCATTACTAGTTGTTTATTTTCTTACTTACAGTGACTGTTAAGGTGCAGCTAACACTTGGACATTTTGGCCTCGGAGTTAACTGTATTATTCTGGTTTTACTGCATTTTTTCTATTTGCAGTTTATTGCTCGATATATTAGAAACTTCTGAATCTGTCAAAGTGATTGTTCATAACTACTTAGATTACTTGCCCCATTAAGAAATTGAGCTGAAAAATTAATAAGGCGACTGTTAAAGTCAATATGTCTGTTTTAGTCCAACACAAATTAGAACTTTCTTTCTGTTCTGGGTCCCCTAAGAGTGTGTGTGGTTTGTACTGGAACAATAATTTAAAATTATTGGAAGTGAATTATAGCAAAATCAGTGAAACTGAGATTGTTTGGTACTGTTGGGGTTCTTTTGGTACCCGTTATAAATTTCTAAGATATAAACTACAATACCTGTCTTGCTTGCTTGCTGGCTTTGTTCTACTCATTATTTATGAGCTGATAAGCTGGAATTTCCTCTGTTCTCATAAGCTACAGGCCACTGGCAATTTTTATAAGCAATGGATAGCTGTGTTTAATCAGGTGTGTGTATCTGGAGAGTGTGAAGAGTTGTTGGGAGGGAGACTAGCATTCTCTTCTTTTGCTAGGGCTATTTTTATTAAGTGATACTTTCTTTTGTCTCTCTCTATAGGCAGCTGCTATATTTAACTCAGCCTTTGGAAGTTTTTTGGTAAGTAATTCAGTGGTTATACCTAGTGCTATAATTTTGTATATTTTTATATTATGGTTGATACTACTGATCATTTAGTTAAACTGGGAAAGAATTGAATAATTTTAGCATTTCTTTCACCCCTTCAATAATTAACATGAAATACTGCTATTTCTTTTTATTGAATCAGATTCCAAAGAAAATTAGTGAATGAATAATCTTTGATCAATGTTAATAAATTATGGTTAAGTATATCTTAATTTTCTCCACAATAGGTTAACAGAATCTATTATAAGGCAGATGTTCAGAGATGGGTGCCAATATATTGATTTTTTTCTAAGGAAGTTTATTAGATAATCATTATTTTCTATCAAGGGGCCATAGACTTTGCAAAGAAAACATGACCTGGCTGATCAGAAAGGAGATGCTAATTTACTCAGTGACATGTCATTTGTTTAGCATATTTTACTGTCAGCAAAGCTACTCTACTCTGTGTCCCTGAGGATCAGACTGAAATAGCTAGAAACAATCAAACAAGCTGTTCCTTTGAAAAAGCCAGAGTAATATTTGTGGGTACATGGATCTGTAAAATGTTAAAAAAACTAACTGAAAAGAAGGCCAGATTAATTTTGTTTTTCTAATAAATACATGTATTTGTAAAGAAAGGAAAGAGATTATCTATTGATGATTTGTTGAAAGAGACACAGTGGAGAATGTTATATGTAGGTTATTGTCTTACAATGTTATATAACCTGATGAGAATGATTTTTTTGATTGCATTGTTTAGTTAACCATGGGATTTTACTTTACTTAAGTTTTTGTTAAAATATGTAAGTACTTAAAAGGATGTGTTTTCAGTTCCAGTCTTGCTTAACCAAATAGAGAATTAATCTGATTTATAAATTGAATGAAAGGCAAAACAATTAATATAAAATATGTAGGTGAAATTGGGACTACAGAAATGAAATTTGTTTGTCAAACATGTAAGAGCTTTTTGAAGAGTGCATATATATAAATACGTAAGCATATGTATAGAACAACACACTGCAAAGAGTGTGATAGCAATACTAAGATTTGCAGTTGTGTGCCATGTTTCTATGGCTGAATGTGTTTAGAGTTAGCTAAAGATGATTGTTATGTATATGTGTACTCACAGTTAAAATCTGAAAATATCAACTTCCAGATGACCCCCCCCCCCTTTTTGGGTTAGTGGGGCTTTACTAGTGTTTAAAAGATGAACAAAAAAACCTCACAACTTCTCTGCATCATGGGTTGAAATCCCTTTGTTAAACTAACATTTAAATAGTTGCATTTCTCTTTCTTTGATTTAGCAGCCTAAGTTCCCTGCACGTTCTATGTTCACTGCATTAGAGAACTTCAGGTTCACAAAGAGCCCAGTTAATTGCTCATTTAAGCCATTTGTAGCCTATTGACATCACTGGAAGTTTCACCGGATGCTAGGACACCCATGATATCATTTAATTAACAGACTAATTTAACATTTTTAAAGAATATGAAAAATTCTAGACTCAAATTCAAAATATATCTTAAGCAGATCTTAGTTACAGAAGCTAAACCAAATTCTGACCTCATATAAATGCACATTATGCCACTGACATAATTGTACCAGTTTAGGATTTAGTTTTATGAATTTGTAGTATTATTTTTAATTTCCTTTTAATGAGCGATTACCTAATTTTTGCATTTGTGTGGAGTATTAGAGGATTGTAGTGAGCATTCCTTTTTTATAAATCCATAGAGGAGGAAATCTGACTATTTAAAAAATAATTTAAAAATTAATTTGACATACTGTGGCACCAAATTATTTTTTAAATAAAATTTATTATAAAATTATCCCACCAAGTAAATTAAATTGAGGTCATTACTGAGCCATGTATACATACAAAGATCTGAAAATATTGGGGGAATTTCTGTAACAGTTTGAAAATATGATTTTGTATGAGGGAGTGTATGTGTTTGATGTATAGTAAGCGACTTATATGCTTTATAAATGAATGGGTTGTGATCTTGTGTGCATATTTAATTTTGCGAAGGTGAAGTATCCCATTAAAGTGAGGTTTTTTGCAGAAGTGGAACTATACGTAGCTGGATTCCAGCTTCACACCATTTAATAGTGGTGAATGCCTATTGCCTTCAGGGGAGTTGCTCCTGCATTATGACAGTGCATAATCAGAATCTGATCCATAATATACTTGTTTAGTGCTAACATATAGGGTAAGATGTTCAAAAGTCCATAATTAGGCAAGTAAACAAGTGGCCTAAGTTGAAAAATTCTGCAGAGGCTACTAAATTCTCTGCACCTTTGAAAACTACACAATTTTACTTTTGAGCCTTAGTATGGACTTTGGACACTTAGAATTATGCTTCTGTTTTGAAAATCTTAATCTCAAATTGCCTGTAAAGTGCAAACATGATACTGATATATAACTAGATAGCTAAAGTTAATGTATCAGACAGTGTTTTCTGTATGCAGCCCCCCGTTTGAAGGCATATCAGTATGTGTTTCTTTAAAGGTGAAGTTGGGAGATCTGGAACAGATAATTATGGGCAGAATTTGGCTTCCCGTAGCTCCAGTTCTGCAACTTGTAGCACACAGGTTGATTTCTGCATTCGTATGTTGCTCTGGCAAATGAATGGGACTCTGTGTCATGGAGCAGTCTGCCTGTACTCTGCGGGTTGTAGAACTAGGCATAAGACAGAGCATAGGCTGCTTGTAAAGGCTTTGAAGAATTCTAATTTTAGAAGATTTACTGTAATATTCTTGGGTAGTTGCTTTGACTTCTAACTCCTCTAAAATGATTTTATATTGACTTGGGGAAGCTTTTTCTCCTAAATAAACTGTTTTTGGTGAAAAGTATTGATTTGTAGGAAAGTGCTCAATGGTGTTAAAAAGATATTAAAATATGACCTGACTGGGTTAAGGGTGTGTGACAGAGTGCAGGGAATGAGCAGGTGAGCCTCTACTCTAATCAGTTAGAGGCTGGCTAATTAGTGCCCCAGGAGAAGCAGACTGGAAGTAATGAACTCAATTGGCTCCATCAGCCCAGTGCTGAAAAATGAGATGTAGGAAGGAAGTGCAGAAGATGGGGGAAGAGAGGAACAGGATTTGCTGGGGCTAGTCACAGAGAGAGCTTAGAGTAGGGAGACCATGTTCCCAGCGGTGGTCTTAGTGAATCTGGGGCCATGGGCAAAAGTCAAGGATGGGGGCCGCCCATGTTGAGGGGGGTCATCCTTCCTTTTAGCCCTCCACCCTGGGCTCACGGGGCTCCTGCCTCCTCTCCTCAGTCCCCCGCCATCCCCTTGGCCTGCACCTCTCCTCCAGCTTTGCCTCCAATCTCGTGCCTCATCCCCAGCCTCCCAGGGCCACTGCCTCCACTCCTCAAGCCATCATACCTCCTCCTGGTCTCACGCCTCTCCCCTGGCCTGGCAGGGCCCCAGCCTCCTCCTCCTCAAGTTCTGGGCACCCCGCACCTCTCCCTCGGCCTGCGCTTGCCACCTGGTGCCTCTCCCCAGGACTGCATCTGTCCCCCAGCCTCCCTTCTGCCTTGGTCTTCCTGACTCACCTGGCTTGGCTGGCTAAAGCTGTGGGCACTGTGGCTCCTGGCCCAGCTGCTCCTGCCTTGGCTGGCTGCCAGCTAGCATCTGCCCTACCCCAGCATGGGGCCTTGGCACTTGCCTGCCCCTGCCCTATATCTAAGACTGCCTGTGTCTCTTCCCCGCAGGTCTTGCTAAGAGTGCCTAAACCATGGCAAGCACTGTAAATAACTGCAGCATGGGGACTACAGTGATATTGGTGAAGAGAGCTTGAAATAAAACTTCTACTCAGTATATCAGGAGGACTCTGCAGTTTCTGCAGGGAAGAAGATGGGAGTGGATCAGGGCCCCTGTTACAGGGAGAATAAAAAGTTTTTTGGTATTCAAATAATCCAATTTGAAAGAGTATTTTGATGGGCTGTCATGTTCTTAGATCAAGTAGCTTCAGATGCTTTTGTTGGGGAGGAAAGTTTTAAAAACAGTGCCCCAAACCAACTTCCTTCCTCCCTCTCTTCTCCCCCCATAAAAAATTCCTGTAGATTTACATGCAGCAGGATGTGCAAAATGATACTGTACATATTCATAGCTAGTTTAATAATGTCCCAGGTCTAATTAAAACAGTGTTTTAAAGAACTAATTGTTACAGAAAACTGTTTTTTTATGTAGCTAGACTGGTAATAACTAATGATAGATGAATTCAATTTACATAAATTTCAGACCATGAGAATATTTTAGAATCATGCCACAGAGGATTGCTTTAAGTTAGGAAGTTAATATCATTATCTCCTCCTCTCATTTTAACAGTTTGGTTTGCAATAATTGCAGAGCATAATAAGTGATTCGAGTTTTCCCACTTGATAAGGTTTTAATAAAATCTGATAGCATTTTAGTAATACAGAGTGGTTGGTTATCAGAGTGTTTTCTACTATAAAGCATGCAAATATATTGCAATAGCTGTGTCACTTTAATTCAGCAACATTGCTGCTTATTGGTCCAGCATCTAAAAGAAAAAAAAAACTTTTGCATCTAAAGAAGCTATTGATTTACAGTAAGAATAGTCTGGAAGTTCAAACATCTAAGTTCTCGTACTGAGCCCCTCACCATATCTCAGTACCTCTGTTTCATTTCTGAAGATTGTCATGTTTGAAAAGAATTAATAATAAATGCTAAAACCAGTTCACCTTATGTTACAGAATCTGCTTTTGCTTAGTACTTTTAAATGAACAGAATTAATAGGCTTACTAGCGAACTCAAGTTAAATCTGAATGAAAAAAAAATACATGTAGACTTGGCTGACTGGATTTGTTGCACCTAGTGTTTTCAGTTGTACCTCCTGGAATATGCCTATAAATGGCAAGGCAGTGTCCCACATCTGGTAACTCTGACTGAAACTGTTAGAAGAATTATGGAGCACATTTGTGTGATCATCGTGAATCTCTCTGGGTTAACTGTGTCACCCAGTACATAAAGAACCTTGGGAGACTGCATCTTGTAATATGGCTGCTAATAATTGATTTGGGCTTTCAAACCACAGGGAGTTGTGTTAAATTTTTGTTCCTTCAGCATTCTTTCTTCTTGCCATATAGATGGTTATTCAGATTTGTTCTTTAGGAAGCATCAGCAGTGAACAGCTGTATGCTTTTCTTCTTGTCTATAAAATTGTCTTCAGAAATTGCAACGGATACATTCATAGCTAGTGCAGGGTCAACTTCATTGAGTTCACTGAAGATGCACTTGTTCGGATCAGAGCTGAATTTGATTTTTTTTTTTACAGTCACAGTGTAATGCCATATATGTGTAAAATGGAGAGGGTATTTTAAAATTAGTGGAGAGTGTGGATTGATACAATACTTCACACTGCTAGGGAAGAAACCCAATGTGAGTGACTACCATTAGCCATTCCTCTTCCACTCGCTTCCTCTTAAGCCAATGGGTTGGAAATCTGTGTACATAGTAGTTTTCAGCACTTGAAGTGAAGGACTGTTTTCTGCCACTCAGTGGTGATCCCTTTTTGGGATCCACTATAGACATCAAAGGACCAGTCATCTATTCTCTTGGATCAAAGAATTGTGGCTGAATCCTGAGTCTATGCAGTAGGAGATATAAAATTAGGAATATAAAGGAACTGAGGGACTCTGAGCTGAAATCTTCACATCCCTGAATAAATGAGTGAAATGGCAGCCAAAAAATGAAACTCTTAGTTGCAATTCCTATGAAGCTGTGTTGGACTAGACTCTATTGGACTACTTCTGTATTCCAGGTTATGGGAAAATGAAGGTATGTGTCCTGGGTGAAATATGTCAGAGTGAGGAATAGCCCTTACCCCCTACAGATGCTCCACCAGTGTCAAATTCTCTCTTACATAAATCAAGTATATATTTGTAAAACCTTAATGGGTACAAGCCCCAGGACTTAAGCATCTTTGTTTAAGGGAACAGAATTTGTTCTTCTTAATTGAATGAAATGCCCACATTATTTTATTTTTAGGAAAACAACTTAGCTGGTCAAATCAAGGCCACTATTTTTTATAATTGTATTTTAAATTCAGATTTTAACTGGAAGTGTATGTAAAAATTGAGCCTCCCACAAGTACAAGAATCTTTGTTAGTTAATAAAAATGTATGGTATTCTTACCTACTCAGTTTTAGCAGGCATAATGCTTTACACGGCTTGACAGGACTTGTGCAGCAAGTAAATGCATTAGTTATAGTGTCCATTTTTCTTGCAAATTTGTGACATAGATTTAATTATGGGGATGACCAGCAACTTACAAATCAAATTTTGGTAGGCTGAGCCAACTTGTTTTTTTATTTTAATAATGATGGATTTTTTTAGCAATGATTTCATTACTATTTAAAGAAATCCAGTAGTGTTGAACTAACCGATTGACTGAATTAATTTATTACATTTTAGCAGATGGTGTGTGTGTTTTCTTTTATTTGAATATATTTTTTTCATTTTAAAATGTTGCCCAGAAAACTGAAAACTACATGTTTATATACTTTTTTTTTCACTTATTGTAACTTCATGCAGTATAAAAAGGGGAGCACAAGTCTTTTGGGACTTGCTTTTTTTTGTTTGCAAGATGAACTTGCCAGGAAGCCTGTTCACTACAGGTGCTGAATTCTAGATTCATACTTGTTAATTTCAAAGTGTAGCTGCAGCTGCTGTTTTACGGTGTGCCACTACGCTCTCAGAAGTTGGCTCTTTTTCCTTTGTGAAGCAGCATAGTGATGCTACCGGACTGTGTTCTGAATTTTATTCCTGCAGCTCACAGAACCCTCAGGAAGCTCTTCCTGTTAATCAGCCACTTGGGAAACCTCCTCAGCCTCAGAAGTGGGGGGTGGTTTTTCATTAGGGAGAGGAGGCCATGTCTCTGCAGTGGAGAATCCTTAGACCACATATTATGTACAAGGCACGCAAGGTTTGTATTCCACAGAAGTGAAGTCTGCTGGGGAGCCCTTTAAGTTGTCTCCCTGTAACTTTCTGTATCCTGAGACTAGTGTTTGATCCTCTTTTATCATGACTGCTCTGGTTTGCATTTAGCTGGATTGAGCTAGAAGCACAGTACAATGTCAGTATCGTCTAGTGCTTTGAAATCCTCAGATTAAAGATAAGTGTGCAGAGGATTAGTACTACTTATTATGTATTTTTACTTGCATTAGGTGAATAGGCAAGGGTGGGCATAAGTTATAAAACAGACACAAAAAATGAAAACAAGATGCTCAAATAGCTGCAATAGGCTGTGAATTATATAAATTCAGGCATTCCATAACTGCTGGTGGAAATGGAAGAAGGAAGGGGAGCAGCTGTTGCAGACTGAGGAAAATTGAGGGTGCCTCTCTGATTTCAAGTCTAGTTCCACGATGGGGTGCTGCTGTTGCACTGTGCCGAGCCCTCTCGCTGAGTAATAAGGACACTATTTAGGACTGTACGAAGGTACTGTCCATCTTCAGAAAAAGAGACAGATGGAAAGAAAGAGACACATTGAGAAGAGAATGGTTCTGGCAATTACCTTTGTATAAGTCCAACTTTCTATTCCTTGTAATTTTTTGAAGTACTGGAATAGTGAAAGAGAAGTGCACTGAGCATCAATAGACTAATGAAAAATGAAACCATTAGCCATTAGTAACCTGGGTTTAGTGAAAAGCAAACAAAACCACTAACTACAGCTGTGACTCGTTTTGTTTTGTTTCTAATCAACTTGACAGGCTTGGTGGGTCAAGAGGGTTTGAATGTTATGTATTTGGATTTTACTAAAGCCTGGATAAGGTATCTAATTAAACCATATTCTCAAAATTATTTCCTTTTGGCTGGGATAAGAACACCATCATCACATGCAGTAAAAACTGGTGGAGGGACCATAATTTTGTTGTGAGGAAGTTTTTGGCAACTTATGTCAGGGAGTAGTGTTAGATCTAGTAGTATTCAATATGTCTTAATGATCCAGTAGAGGGACTAAAGCAGCACATTAATGAAATTTACAGATAGATGCTAAACTGGAAGGCATTGCAGACAGTAATGAGGTCAGAGAAAGAATATACAGGAATCTATAGAGTTTTAGCTACAAAGAATAACAACCAAGTGAGATTTAATTTGGAAAATACAGTCTGATACACTTTGGAAAGAAGAAAGCCCTAAAACTTATTGTGAGGGAGAAGCCTGCAAACCATCAATGCTGAAGGAGGTTTAGCAGCTGTAATTAGATGTGAATTTACAATGTGATGCACCAAAATGCAGACAATTTTTATTTATTTATTTATCGGGGGGAGGGATTGTTGGTTACGTAGAAGCATCATCTTCCATATCAGAATGGAGATCATTCCTGTCTGTAGATCTCTGGTTCAGTAACAGCTGACATACTGTCTTAATTTCTTAGCCTGTCATTACTGAAAAGATATTGACAAACAGTTCAAAGAAGAGCAATGAAAATGTTCTGGTGAAGAGGATGTTGGAAGGATCAATGTATGAGGACAGATGGAAGGTGCTATTTTTGTATGGTTGGCTAAATGAGGAGTGTATGGCAGACATAATAGCCTGCAAATATTTGAGTGTAGTGACAATGGGCAGGCTTCACTTTTAACTAGAAGCAAGGGGTTGGAATTAATAAAACAGAAATTTAAACTGAATATCAGGAAAAGCTTCCAGGCATTAAGTTGCATTAGATTGTGCTGTAGAATAGTCTCCCTTGTGAAACTGTGGCGGACTGCACATGGGACTTATAAAACAAGATTGGGCAGAATACTAGAGAAGTACTGCAGAGACAAGCCTGCACTGTTATGGTGACAGACTAGATGTCCAGGTAGGTCTTGTCTGTCTCAGACTTCAGTTATCTCTATGAGTGCAGTCAAGGGCACAATAATTTCCAGGTGCAATCTGTGAATCAGGCACTCAGTTGCCAAGAAGAGAATCACTTCATATGCAACTGTGGCTGATGTGAAGTCCACCCAAGAAACAAAAGCCCTTTCCACACCTCTTAATTTTCTGTACTAATAATAGTGCTATTATTCTTCCTGTCTTAAGCCCAATGACTGCCTCTTTCCTGTCTTGCTGCTCACATCCAGCTTGTCTTAGATGCTTAGTTTCAAAACATTGAAGGATCTGTCCATTTCTTTCTCTTACAGCTTAAACTATTGTTCGGTCCCTCATGTTTTCCCACCTTGACTTTATAACTTCCTCTTTTCTGGCTTCCCTGTTACCATGTTTCCCCTTCTAGTCTGGTAGAAAGTTGCTTTAAAGTAATTTAGATGTTCCTGCCCATTGGTCTGATCATGTCAAGCGCTTTCTCAAACCTCTACTGAATCAAATTCAAGTTTCTTTTCTGTCAAGGCTCTGCAGTATTCTGCACCTCCCAGTTTTACTTGTCTGCATCTCTTGCCATGTCACCTGTGCCCACTGTCACCACTTCACCAATGAAACCAGCCTTGACTGTCTGGCATCCATATCATCTTTCAAGTATCTCTGTGTTCTCCACCAGTGCCCATCCTGATCTCATTCACAAGCTCACTTCTCTCTTTGCGTTTGAGACCCTCTTGAAGACCCAACAAAAAAATAAAATGACTCCCCACTACAAAAAGGACATGGACAAATTAGAGAGAGTCCAGAGGAGGGCAACAAAAATGATCAAAGGGCTGGAGCACAAGCCCTATGAAGAAAGACTAAAGGAACTAGGCTTATTTAGCCTGCAGAAGAGAAGACTGAGGGGGGATTTGATAGCAACCTTCAACTACTTGAAGGGTTGCTCCAAGGAGGATGGAGCTCGACTGTTCTTGGTAGTAACAGAGGGCAGAACGAGAAGCAATGGCTTCAAGTTACAGCTGGGGCGGTCCAGGCTGGATATTAGGAAAAACTTCCTTACTAGGCGAGTGGTGAAGCATTGGAATAAGTTGCCTAGGGAGGTGGTGGAATCTCCATCTCTGGAGGTGTTCAAGTCCCAGCTGGACAAAACACTGACTGGGATGATCTAATGGGAGTGGTCCTGCTTTTTTTGGCAGGGGGTTGGACTAGATGACCTTGTGGGGTCCCTTCCAACCCTATGATTCTATGATCTCTATTTCTATGATCTATGATTGTGGGTACAAGGAGAGTTTATAGTTCATTTATTGTCTAGATCTTCTTCCTGTCTGACATTTTAATAAGTATTTAAAGTAAAGCTTTGCTTTTAAATAATCGCTTCTATGGATTTTACCTATTTTAATCAACTTGAAGTTGTTGCAGAATTCTCCACAATGAAATATTTCTAATGATGCTAAACTGATCCTATTGGGTTTGTAGTTCTCCTCTTAGATTTTATACTTTTTAGTGACTTCATTCATCTGTCATTATTTTATGTGACTTGAGTTGCTAGTTCTTCTGGCTGTTAGTGGGGTGCAAAAGAGCCCATAGAGTGACCCTCTTCATGTTGTCTTTGTAGTGCAAAGCTACTCAGTCATTTTTTTTTATCCCAAGTCTCAAGATATTTGAACTTGAGTTAGCCAGTTTCTCCCATACAGTAGGTAGGTGAGTTAATAGTATTCAGAATTCTGTCCCTATGTCTTTTGATCAGTAATTCCTTCTAGTGCTTTTTCTTCATGTGGTATGGTGATGAGGTATACCAGGCTTTCTCTGCCTGTTGCTGGAGACCCCAGTGCTCTGGCTACTCAATGCTAAGAAGCTTTTTTTAAGAAAAGAGGGGCAACAGCTTTTGGACACCTGGGATTGCCAGTATAGGTCTTCCAGGGTCAGTCACTGATGGAACCAGTGCCTTGAACCTTCAATGACCAGAAGGGCTGGGAAGGCCCAGTGGACAAATTGAATAGGCTGGCAGCTTCTCCTAAATGGCACTTCCTTCCTGTTGCTTTGACTTCATCCAGGATCTTCCCTCTGTTAAAAAGCTTTGCAGCTAGGGCACTGGGAGCCATGTTGATTTACTAGGCCTACCCTGAGGTAGACTCTTGTCAGACTACTGAAAATTAGCAAGAAAGCCTCTGGCTCAGTTAAGCTCATGACATGTGCTTTGGGAACATTTGTTCCACCATTTATTTTCTTGATCTAGGGAGTTTGATTCCCCCCCCCCCCATTTGCTGGGCTTCTGACTACCCAGTTATCAGTGAAACCAATAGCAGAGAAATAACTTCTGTAGTATCACTTGAATTAACCAAATCAGCAGAACAGGAGACATAACCGGAGACATTTCAGAGGCAGACCTCAATGTGGTTGTTGTCAGGATATTGCCCTAATTGACATCATCGTGGTTTAGTTTTCCAATCCAATGAACATCTATAAATTGCAGAATAAAAATGTAAGGGATAGTTCGACAAATAGAATTGAATGTTTACAGTATATTGATATTAAAAAGTTGGTGTAGTCCCTCTGATCACATACCAGATGGCATAAGGAGAAGTTAGGAGTGTGGTGAAGAAACAGTATCTAACCCTCATCTAGAAACATGCGTGTTTTAGGATTCACTGTGGTACAGCCAACACTCTGTGGTTTTGAACAAAATAAAGATCTGCTATGAAAAGGAAGCATCAGGGATGGTATGGAAAGCTTGTTTCCATACTTTAATAAAGAATAAAGGCGTGAGACTATGTCTTCATAGTCAGTATTGTCATGAGAACATCTGGAAGATGTGTTTATGTTGTTATATTACCAAGCAATTTACTGGATTAGCATGTAGAAACTGGATTAGTATGTACATACAGATTTGATTTAAAATCAGTTTGTAATATAAAGGTTACTTTTGTCATAACTTGTAAAATTCATCAGCTTGAAAATATTTGCACTGGATTTGTCAAAACTTTCTCAAACAGCATACTGCCCCTTTACTGTGAAAGTAGCATCCTTTTTATCAAAGGAACAATTTTTATTTAATTTCATCAAATTTAATTATAGGATATTTCTTCTTTGTTTTGAAGTATGTTTGCAGGTTTTCGGGAAAACAATTCAACTAAGAAGGAATTTGCACATGATTCAAAACAATTTGATACATCAGGTACTTACTCATTGAAGATCAGCTGTGTGGGCTTGTAATAATTATTCAGGAAAACAGATGGACGCTTTTTTAAAATTTAAGTTAGCGTCACAAATTTTGATCAGGCTCATTATTAAACACAAAAATAAGTTATTTGGCAGAACTCAAAATACATATGTAAAAACCAAAAAACGGGATTTTAGCAAAGCTTCAAAGTAAAGGAGAGCTGCTGAGCGGTTAGTATGCCTGTAGGAGCATTGTGGTTAGAGCTTCAATCGGAAAGATGTTTCACTTGTCTTTCAAAAGTGCCTTAAAGGTGAAGGTGTGGATCTGTGTCTACCATGGTACACAGAATCAGGGTTTATAGAGTATTTACTTTGTTGATGGGGCTGGAGGTAGAGGATTGGAAGCTATATGGAATCTTAATACTAATCATTGCCTTGTTGCTTATGTGTAAATAGTTTTAGGAAAAAAGAATCTTTGAATTTATAGGGTCTGCACACCAAGAGGCTGTTTAAGATGGAAAGACAAGAAAGGAGATAGAAAGGTCTAAAGAATATAGTTTAGTAAAGAAAGATCTAAAGAATATATTCGTTTGCTTCTTCTGTCCTTTCTGAAATTTTCAAAACAGGGTATTTTCTGAGGGGGAAATGAACCTTTTCCATTATTAATTAAATTAATTAATTATGGATATTTTGTTTTCATTTTTTAAATGAAAATTTTCATTTAAAATATGTAGAAAAAATTATGTTTTGAAAAATCTGTGTTTTGGTTTTCCCCTCTTGGTTCCCTTTCCACTCTGCTTCCCCCCCCCCACACTCTGGAAAGGGTGGGAGGAGGAAATGAAGAAATCCACAACCCTCCCCCCACATTTCTATTTGAATAGAAAAATTTTAAATATTTGTGGGTTTGATTTTCAAAGTCTTGGGTTTAGCATTAGTAGAGGATAAGGAGTTACTGTTTACCTCAGTTTTGATTTTGTGTTGAAAGACAGAGCTGTGTTTTGTGAAGTTCACTGTGCACTGACCATAATGTCATATACTCTACATCTGCCACGGATGTTCGGTTCACTAGAACAATGGTTCCCAACCAGTGTGCCAGGAAACACTGGTGTGCTGCGGTGTGCTGTGAGCATCCCAGAGAGCTGGAGTTAAAGTTCTCTCCCTGCTCAGTCCAGCCACGTGGGCTGTGCAGGGCTGGGAAAAGGCAGGGGTTAAAGTAAGGGGGAAGGCACTGGAACACAGTTCCGGCGCCCCCTGTTTTTAGGCAGGCAGCATTCTGACCCCCCTAAAAATAGAGGAAGGCACTGGAATGCGGTGTTTGGGAGGTCCCCTTAAAAAAAGCAGGAGCGAGCTGAACACAGTGTTCTGGTGGCTCCAGCTTAAGCCCAGCCAGCAGAGAGCTGCGGGAGGCTGGGAGCATGTGAATCTCCCCATGCAGGGCATAGCAGCTTGTGTCAGGCAGCCTGCAAACAGCCCAGGTAAGGGCGTTGGGTGGGAGGGCTGCTTGGGGTTGTGTGGGGCTGATGTGTGTGTGTGTGTAGCAGGAGCTGTGTAGCTGGGGTTGTGGAGTGGCTGTTTGGTTGGGGGTGTGTAGCTGGGGGCTGGAGGCCTTGTTCTGGCCCTTGCAGTGATGGGAGGGTCCATCACAGGCAGCAGGGGGCTGAGGGAGGGGAGGATGGGAGCGACAGGGGTGGGAGGGAGCAGCAGTAGGGTGAGGATCTGCCCTGGGTGTCAGGGAGCCACTGTGGAGGAGAAGGGGGAAATGGGCGCTGCGCCATGCTCCCATGCCCTACCTTCCCACTCCCCAGGTTCCCTGGTGCCCTCCCACAAAGCCACTCTTGTTCTCCCTTCCTCTCTCACCACCTTTGTGCTGTTCCCTTCATGGCTCCCCTTGTCCTCTTTTGCCACCCCTGCCCTGCTTTGCTCCCCATTCTCACTCTTGCAACTGCACACAACTCCTGACCTCCTCTGTTTTGCCACCCCTGCTACTGCACATAGGAGCATTTCCAAAACACTGTTCCATGGTTCATGAATATTCATAGGTAATTTAAGTTAATTTGAATTTTCATGAGTTTTTTTTGATGGTGTGTGCCTCGAAAAATTTGAAGGTATCAAGGTGTGCCACGGCAGAGAAAAGGTTAGGAACCACTGCACTAGAAAGTGGTGGATGAATTCAGAAATTAGAGGTTTCTATAAAATATGTACATGTGTCATGGCAGGCTCTTACAAACAGTGTTGCTGACATAAATGAGATAGTATCTGGTGCTATGCCAAACTTCCATTACTTTAAGTTGAATTTTTGTGTTAAAAACAGGTATATGTTAAGCCTGTTTAATGATGCTCCAGAACTGTTTAAAGCCATGCCTGTGATATTTAATTCAGGTCAGTTTTGTTTTATTTATTTCATTCATCCTTATCTGCTCAGGTAATGCCTGTTCAAAAATCAGAGGTCCCTAAGGATAGAGAGAAAAAGGACACCACTGTTCTATAAACATGCTAGCTCCAAACCTTTCACCTTGCTGTCAAGGTGACAAATGTTTATCTTTATGGAAGCACTGGAGGTTAAATCAGAAGCTTCCCCAAAGTCCTTAACCAAACTGGCAGTCAAGAGAGGGTTGTCAGGGACCTGGCACTTCTTTTAGAAATTCATATTGCCTATTATTGCTGACCTTTTAAAAAGTCAATCTTAGTATAGTGTGATAAAAAGACAATTATAGCTTTTGTATACAAAAGTTTACTAATTTTTTTGAAGGACATCTACCTGTGTTTTGCCGAGCAGCTCCTCTTCCCCTGCCCCCTTCACCCCCAAGGTGCTTCACAGTGTCAAAAACACTCATAACTTTCAAATGCTGTGATAAGCATTTGGTAGCAAATACTATCAGGGTTCATTGTTGTGAGGGAGAAGAATGAATGTCTTGATTAATGATTATGTGATGATTTGTCCTCTTTCAACGTTGTTATGGGAGGGCCTTGAGCAGGTATTTAACTGGAAATTTATACATTTTTGAAGAGTATATTCTTAAGTTATGTCTACCTGTCGCTGGCCTGGGTCAGCTGACTTGGGCTGGTAGGTCTTAGGCTGTGGGCTGTAAAATTGCTGTATAGATATTTGGGCTCTGGTTGGAGCCTGAGCTCTGGGGCTCCTGGAGGGAGGAGACTACTGGAGCCTGAACCCAAATGTCTACATAGCCATTGTTAGCACTGCACACTGAATCCTGATTCAGTTGACCCCAGCCAGCCATCGCCATACTGAAGGTCTTTTATTCCAGTGTAGACAAGCCATTAGAGGTCAGTACATTCAACAGTTAGAGGCTTTCCTATGTGTAGTTATCATGTTTATATACTCTGCCTCAACGACAAGATATGGGCTTGATGCAGAAACTACTGGGTGAAATTTTATGCTCTGTGTTACTCAGGAGGTCTGATAAGATGATCACAGTGGTCCCTTCTGGCCTTAAAATCTATGAATCTAAAAATATTGAATTTATGTTGTCCTGTTTTATATGAAATATTATAATTCCTGAGCTCTGATAGCCCTTTTGATAAAGATAATAAATGTGTCTATGAATAAAGAGAAAAATAAAAATGTATCAGCTCCTAAAGGAAGAATTTCTATACTTATGTTAGGGTAAAGTATTTAGAAATCGTGCTTGATGTAATTTGTTGTTTTTTCACAATGTATCATTTTCAGGAGACTAATGGAGCTTCACAGTAAATGATATTGTGAAGTCAGGCCCATCCTTTGTTGGGGGGGGGAAGGGGGTGAGTGGGGCAACTGTCCTGGGCCCCATGGGCAGTGCAGGCTCGCAATGCTGCTCCTTGCCCCCACCTCAGTGTTTTCAGCAGAAAGCAGAGGCAGGAGAGGAGTGTGGAGCCCTGCCTCTGCACCTGCCCACCCTGCCCTGTCCCCGAAGGCAGAGCGGCCAGCTCAGGGGAGGGGCAGGAATGCAAAGGTTGGCCTCTGGGCCGTCCCGCCCCTTCCCCCTACTTCAGGGGGCCTCCACAGGCTGATGGACCTTGCCGCACCCCTTCCCCCCCAGGAACAGCCCTTTGTGCAGTCACTTCCTTTAACCTTCAGCCTATAAGATCAGTGGGCATTAATTTATGTCCTGAACCAGCAAATCACTTAAGTGTGTGGGGTTGTCCCACTGAAGTCAGTGGAACTGTTTACATAGTTAATGTTGAGCAAATGCTTATTTTGCTGATTGGGGACTTAGTCTATTTTTTTTATATAAAATGTTTCTGAACAGGTTCGATATAAACATAATAGCTTTCTTTCTTTGTTTAATCTGCGTACCCCCAATAAGTGTATTCTTTTGTTCAAAGCAAGTACATATTCAAAGCTTCAGTTATAGTTAAGAGAATGGATACATCTTTGCAAAGATTCTGTTTCTTTCTATTTTGTGTATCATTGGTTCTTTGCTCTGTTTCTTCAGAAACATTGTCTTCTGCATTTTGAGTTTCAAAGTGGTATTTTACAACTCCTGTAGCTGGTAGAACAATATGCTCTAGGACAGTGGTTCCCAACCTGTGGTCCAGGGACCCCCAGGGGTCCGTGGACATGTTGCAGTGGGTCCGTGGAGCCTCTCCCTACTGGGGCCAGAATCCAGCTGCAGCCCTGATGCTCCCTGCCAGGGCTGCCTCTCCCTGCCCGTGGACAGATCCTGGCAGGGAGATGGAGCCACGGTGGCTGCCCAGGAGGGCAAAGGCAGAGGACAGTAGCCACCGCAGCTCGCCTTCCCAGCAGCATGGGCCATGGTGGTGGTGGCACCAGTCGCTGGCTATCCCAGTGGCGCGGGCCAGAGCACATAATCAGCCATAGTCTTCATGCACCCCTCATGGTGATTTGAGTTTACAACCCCTGATTTAAATTATGATCTGAGGACTTTAATAACTCAGTCACAAGTTAGAGGTTTATAGCAGGACTGGGCGGGTGAGGTTCTGTGACCTGCATTGTGCAGGATGTCAGACTAGTCAGGGATCTCAAACTCAAATCACCATGAAGACTAGTACATTAGCCCAAGAGCTGCACCATGCATGAGGACTAGTACAGTAGCCCAAGGGCCACACCACTATGTTTTCATGCAACGGTATTGCAAATATTGATGGTGATAGTGTTGTTGCAGGCCACAAGAAATAACTTCAGGGGCCGCACGCAGCCCTTGGGCTGCAAGTTTGAGATTCTTGAACTAGGTAATCATATATGGTCCCTGAAGAGTTTGAGTTTGAGTCTGTGAGTACCAAAAAGTGCTAACTTCAAAATCAAATAGAGATAGGGTCTCTGCCCTGCAGACTGTACAACCTAGACTCAACAAGGCCATAAAACGAGTGGGAAAGGTGAAAGGAAGTACAAGCGTGTAACAGTGACTTTCTCAGTAGAGTTTCTGAACATCTCAACAGATTAACTTTTCTCCCCTATTTCTTTTTTCCTCTCCTAAAACCCTCTCATTCTTCACCTGAGCATTCTAGTAGAAGAGAATCTGCAGAGAGATTTTGGATGAGGGCAGGAGGCTTGGCAAAAAGGGCTTGGGAAGGATATTCCATGCATAGTGGTAACATGGAAGAAGCCATAGAGGCAGGAATAAGAGAAAGGAATAAAGAGGGCATGTCATCCTCTTAATCTCTAAATTAGTTGTAGCAGATGCCATGTTTCCAATGAAGTATTTGGTTTATACCCATGCAAAACACACTCAGGGAAAGCTAGCTTTGATATTACCCGCCTCATAATCTTAAAAATATCTGTTATCTGTTCCCTATTGCAATAGCAATAAGTAAGCTCTAATGAGCTACTGGTGCACTTACTGGTTGGTGAAAATGATTCTTCTTGTTTGCTAAAGTGATTCTGCTTGTTTGCCTCAGGTGCATTGCAAGGCAGGAGGCCTTTCACTAATGGCCCATTAATGCAGACCCTGTCAGGCCTTATTACTTAATTGCATAATAGTTTATTTGCAGTATTTTTCCTACTATATGTAAAATTAATGTTAACTTTTTAAAGGGAAAATATATGACATAGGATTAGATAGCATTAATAATGAGAGCCAAAATTAAAACAGAACAAAACAAAAGCTTTTATTTAAATGGAGTCTCAAGTATATGAAAATGACTTTCAAGAAATGATCAAAAATGTGTGAATAGTTTCATATCCTTTTAAAAGCAAAATAATTATCTGCCATCATATAATTTTTGTTAGATGGACAGTATAGAGATGAAAGAAGATTTTTACAGTTAGATAACATTGCACTTCACAGATGACTGAAGCAGGTGTTAGAAATGCAGATTAACCGTATTGACTAAAGGCTATACAAATTTGAAGTGAAAATGCCACTGGTCTGCTTGCAGTGCTCTTCACGTGTGAAGTTTCAGATAGTTGAATTATTAATTTTATTATGTGAGATAGTTCAGCAGTTAGCGAAAGGGTGATTTTTGCGTTTAAAATATTTTCCCTTGTTGTTTCCACTTGCTTCTTTTATCCCCATTTGACAACAAATACACAGAGCTTACTTCATTTTGTGTTTAATTCCAATAAGTGAACAGATATCAGATATATATATATAGAGAGAGAGAGAGAGAGAGATTTATACACTGTTTAGGTAGTATTTGCATCTTATAAATGTACAGCATAAATATACATTTATGTACTTAAAATATATATAGACAAAGGTGTCTGAATATTAGTTGCATTGCTGCACAAATCACTAAAAACTGAAAAATGTAGTTAATAAGGATATTTGATCTTCCACTAAAACTTTTGTGGGTGGAAGAGGCTCAAGTTGGTAAGCTAGGTATCATTTTTAACATATGGTATCCTGGATTGTGTCATTTTTCATTAAATATTTTGTATTTCCCGGGTATATTCATTCTACTCCCCTTTTTAAAGAAGAAGCATCTTTGTTAGAAGCAGAGCTGGGTGAATAATTGATTTTTCAGTTAGCTGGCAGCTCCAAAAAATTGACAGAAAATTTGATTGGATCCTGAATGAATATGAGGGGGGAAAAAAAGGAGATTAACTGAAAAAGACAAAAAAAAAAATCCATTTGACCAAAAATTAACTTTCATTTCTGGGCCTTTTTTAACATAAAAGGAAATGAAGAGCTGGAGGTTGTGCAGATGGCACTACCTTTCTTGAAAACTTTATACTGGGGGTCTCAAACATGCAGCCCACGGGCCACATGCAGCCCCTAAAGCTATTTTCTGCAGCCTGTGATGACACAATCATTACCGATATTTACAATATTGTTGTATGAAAAGGATTCAGTGGTGCGGCCCTCAAGCTAAAGGACTAGTCCTCATGTGGCCCTCATGGTGATTTGAGTTTGAGACCCCGGCTTTATACCAATGATTTCATTAGGGCACTCATCTGGGAGACTCAGGTTCAGTTTCCTCTAAGCAGAGGTTTGAATTTTGTTCTCCCATATTGCAGGAGCATGTCCTAACGAGTGAGCTCTGGTATATTCTGGTGTGGCTCCTTCTCATACTGATCTTTAGAAGCTGTTCTACTGTGCATAAAAAACAAGTTGTTGGAGAAGGGACATGAACTTGGATTCAGTGCCTAACCACTATGTTAGAGAGTCATTTCTTTCTTTTTCTCTGCTCCAGTGGCTATTTTCATCCAAAGTGGGAACAGCTTTAACAAGACAGACTGAGAAAGACGTCCGTCATCCCCATGACCTGATTACCTTATAACTCATAAGTTAGTGGTTTTCAAACTTAGGGTCAAGACCCAGTACTGGATTGCACAGCCTCGGGCACTGGGTCGTGGAATGAGACTGGAATGCATTGCTGAAACATGTTGTTGTTGGGTTGTGGGCATAAATGACTTTTTTCAATTGGGTCCTGAGGAACAAAGTTTGAAAACCTTTGGTGGTTAGGGTACTCTTTCTGCAGTGGGTGAAACCCACGTGCAAATCCTTTCTCCATTGGTTCTGTGACTAACTGTGCTTACTTAACAAGTGGGCAATGGAATCTAACATCCTGGGCCAGTCAAAGGCAGGGGTTGACCTTTTGATATGGATTGAGACATGATAGATAGGGTAGGGATAGGTCAAGAAAGGCCTTGAAAGTGAAGGCAAGTAGTTTAACTGTGCAGTGGAAAGAATCCCCTTGGGATTAGAGCAGGACTGTGATTTGGGGGCAGTGTTGTCATCCTCATGTTAGTCATGTTTGGGGGGTGGAGAAAAGGAATTGTTCCCTCACCGACTGAGCTAGGCAGTGCAGGTTTTATTTTTTTGCCTTCCTCTCAGCAGTCGATGGACCTGGTGGGTAGACTGAGGTGTAAAATTCATCATCAGAACTTAACTAGTGTCTTGCACAAGTACTTATTCTGTAAGGATTTGGCTTCCTGGTAAACCAGAATGGGAAGCAGATTAGGAGAGGGCTTCTCCTAAAGAAGATGGGGAATGGGATTATGGCTCCTAGTGTACAGAACAATGGAAGCATAACACTTCTGTCACCCTCTCAACCCTCATACTAGTAGGCGTGATGGCTCAGTAATAGTTTGAGACAATTTGAACTAGGTGACAGACTGGCTCGCAGGCAGCCTTCCTCCAGGTGGAAGAGATTAATTACCCAGAGAGATGACCTGCACTAACTGAGTATTATGGGGTAGTTCCTTGGTGTGTTGTAGTGGCTAGCACCTCTGCTTAACATGCAGAAGGTCCTGGGTTCAATTCCCAGGGGGTTGGACTTGATGATCTCATGAGGTCCCTTCCAGCCCTATGATTTGATTGATTGATTGAAATACTTAGTAAAGGTGCAGCCTAGTTTAAACCACAGCCATGGTGTTTTGTCTTGTCTTCCTGCGGTGTCTGAGACAAATGTCATGGCAGGAGTTTAACTCTGACAGAGAAGTGGTCTTTCATGTTGTTCTGGAACAGCCCAGTCAAGGTTTTGAAAATCAGGCTCAGGTCTTTGTGTGATTACAAGAGTTAGTGTTGCTGAGCTGATGTGCTGCTACACCCTATACCAGGTGGAGGGTTTTGTTCAGTTTCTTGGACAGTCAAAGACGGAAAAAGGCATGTTTGTGGGCAGTAGCTCTCTGAGTATCCAGTAACAGTGAGGAGCTCATAAGGCCCCAAAATCTATGCCCATTGGCAGCCCCCAGTATGATATGTTATGGTGTTCACTGAAATATTTTCTTTTGTCATGAACAGTACTTTCTGATATGGCTGAAGTGGGGTGATGTTGTTTTTGCTGGTTTTATTTATTTATAATTCAGGCAGTGATTTTACTTAGACTCTTGGACAGCGTTAGGGTGGTGCCATCTGTATTGGAAGTTTTAATTACCTTGCTCAGGAGTGGGTGATACCATGTCACATGATTGTTAGAGTCGGCTACATGGTATTTTTTGTACAAGGGCCACACTATTATATATTTTTAAAGGCATGTAGAGCGCTACATCCTTCGAAGGATGCATTTGATAGTCTACTAACAGAAGGTCCAGGTAACCAGAGCTATCTTTATTTTTAGCTCTGGAGGCCCATGGTTTGCGCCACATGCAGTGATGCTAGTTTCGTTTTCTGCTTCATAGCCATTTTGCTGTTTTTAAATAGAAGTCGTCCAGAATTGTGGCTGTTTTCAAAAGACCTCTGCATGAATGCACAGACAGGGTGAATGTGAGATCTATAAAAAAGGGTGTCCATGTTCTAGACATGCCCAGATATTGACTGAATACAAGCACGACTCATTGATTTTGGACAAAGGACTTCAGCATTTGGTTCTGCGGCCTTTCTGTCCCCAGTTCTTGACATAGCAAGAGTGAAAATGAGAAATACTCAGCTGGTCTCAGTTCTGCAGAAATTTGCCATAAATAAGATGCTGTACTCAATTCATTTTAATTAAACAGAGCTTTATGGATTAATTGCAGAACTTTTATCAAACAATTCCAACAGCTTGCAAAAAATAATTAACCCTTTATTACATTTAAGCCACTGCAAAGTTATCCCCAAACCTCAAAAGAGAGAGAGAGAGAGCGAGAGAGAGAGCAAACCCTTTACCCAACAAGAATATTCCCTTGTGTGGCAGGGTAGATGAGGCTGAGCTGTACTGACTCCCAGAAAGGGACCAACACCCTGCTTGACTGTCTCTACGACAGTTTTCTACCTCCCCTTCCTCCATTCCTTTCCCTAGTTACTGCTTCTTGTTGAGCAGAAAAGGTTGTCCTTCCAGTGGCTATTCCAAGGCTACCTTCTTCTGTGCCTTCCAAAACCATATCTAGCTTTAACCTAAGCTGGCCTGCAAAGTTGTGAAAATAGACAGGGTGGACCTATATCCAAAGCTGGATCCTCTGTCCTATCCATTTCTGTACATCCATCTTTCAAAGTGGATGCTCTTTATGTAAGCCAAAGTCATTCCCTTGAAAATCCTAGACGTTCACATGTACTGCTTACACTCCTGTATGCATGTGCATACAGAGATTTGTGTCTGCTTGCACAAGCTTTGAAATTCTAGCTTATCATTTCACCAATCTTACAAAAATAAAATCTACATAATATAACACAGCCTTTTGAATACATTTTGCTTTGGATTTAACTAAATTTGATCTTTAGCTTCTGCTGCCCCACATGTGCTAATTCCTTTAAAAGCACATTAATATGTAACATATTGCAAGTGATAGCTGAAGCATACTAAATTATTTTTAGAATAACATCTTAACATACATTATCTATTATTTTACTACTTTATGCAAGAGATAGACATCTGTTCTTAAAACGCCATGTCTTATGTTCTTCTGATACTGTACTGAAAGAGGTCTGGCATTAGTGTACTTGATTATTTTCCCTTGATATGTTAAGATACTAGAATTCTGAATTCCTTCTCTTTTTTTGAAGGGAGTAAGTTAGTTTTGCGGGGGTAATTATGTGTTAGTCTGACAGAGAATCCAAAGTAACACCAGTGGCGCTGCTGGTGGAGTGCTCTGGGGGCTTCAGCGCCCCTGAAATTCAGGGCCAGCTCCTGAGCAGTGCGTCTCTAAACTATGGGGGAGTGCACCATCGTGCCCCCATGCAGGGCAGCCACGGCCTCTACCTGGCTGGAAGGCACAGTCTTCTGGCTGGGAGGGAGCTGCTCCAGGCTGGGCCTGGGAGTTTCTAAAACTCCCTCCCTGGCCTGACCCTGCTAGGTAAGGGATCTGGGGTGGCGGGAGTGGGAGGGAGTCTGGGGCAGGCATTGTGGCCCAGCGGGGAAAGGACGTGGGGGAGAGGTTTGGCCTGGGGCAGGGGGAAACAGCGACGGGACCAGCAGGTTAGGGAGGGGCTTGGGCGGCTGCCCGGGGGTGGGGTTGGGAAAGGCTTGGGGAGCCAGCAGGGGGGAGGGAACAGATCAGGGCCCTGGTGGCTGGTGGGTGCCGGGGCCACCCCTAATATTTATGTGTAATGATGCTCCTGAGTAACACCAAGAGTAAAATGCCAGGATTTTCTCCTCTTGGTTATCACCAGCATCCAAGGTCTGACTGCCATCAACCTAAGTTCTAACAAGCAAAGAAGGTCAGTTTGTGTCACATGGAAGTAAAAGTGCTAATGTAGAAAATTGTTAACTCAGACAAGTTGTTATGACAAGAGGCCATAGCAGGTGCCTTTACTTAAAGGAGGACACTGTATAAAAACAGAAATGTGGTGCCAGTGTTATATGTGCACACAGTACAAAGTATTTATTAATAAGAATAACAACAGAGAAATTCACTTTGGTGGAATTTTCACAATGCCATATAGCTACATAGGAGTGTACCATAGAAGTCCAAGTGAACAAGCACAATGCTGTTGTGTGGTACTGATAATTCCTCATATAAAAATGAATTTGGAGAATAGTAATGTACAGATTCTTCATGTGTTGTGAAGATGTGAAAGTTAAAGTTATGAAGGACCTTACCCAAATCAGCACATTGTGTTACTGTATTTTGGGCCATTTTGTTGTCAGGGAGTCTTAAACATTTATTACTCTGAGCCCCACAAGTGGTATCTATTTGCCCAGAACTACTCCCCTCCTTCCTGTGATCCCCTGTGAATTCTCCAAATTCTCTCCTATCAGTTTTCTCTCTTTTTCTCAGTCTGATCTTTAGCTTCAATGGTGGACGCTACTCTTCTGCAGTGCCCATTTTGCTTCTCCAGCTACTTACAGAGTGACCTCCAGAGACAGATACTGTAGAGCTTTTGGGACTCAAAACAGGGCCCTCAAGGTCATAATTTCTCTCCGTAATAAAAGAAATCAACGTCCTTAGGCAGAGAGATGCTGTGACCTGGGGGGGCGGGGTGAGGGCTGTGCCCACAGCAGCTTAAGGGGAAGAGGCGGGATAGTGGGCTACAATTATCAGAGCCATGTATAAATCAGAATGTCTTGAGGTGGTTGCTGCTCTTTCTAGGGAAATTGTCTCCCATTCCTGAAAAGAAGTTGAGTCATGTGCTATTTGTTCTCATTTTGTCATGAATTGTTTTGAGTGAGCAGCCCACAGAGGTGAGGTACTTCTGGATAAACTCTATTTTATAGTGACTCTCCTAAAATTGATTATGCAAATTTCAGTTCCAAAAGAGCATGTATTGCCTCATACAGCACGATATGTAGTTTGTCAGGAGAACTGGGCTTTGCCATACATCATCTAGCCAGCAGCCTGGTTTCTGTGGTAATACAAGCAGCAGTAAAAGAGGGAGGCAGCATTAGCAACACCCTGCAGTTCCCATATTCTTCCTCATTTTGTTCTGATGTTATCACACAAATGTTCCCTCTCCTGGAGGCAGTGTACACTGACATGTACCCTCTTGTAGGCCACAAAGTATAGGTGTCCAGATATCCTCTGTCCCGTTATTTTGGTTGTGGACAATGAAGATTTCTGGTGAAACAATTATTTGAAAACTTTAAAAAGTGAAAAATGTCCAGTTTCATGGGTATCATCTTCATTTTTTCCGTAGGAAGAACAAATAAATCCAAAACATCCATTAACTCTCACTGGTACCATTCATAGACTAGTCGTATTTCTCTTGTATTTCTATTTAAGGGTGCATTTTTATTCCTTTAGGGTTACAGTCACTGAATCTTTCCCAGTGTTATTGAATTGAGTTCCTTATAACAGCTGGTAAGTTCTGTGAAGTTCCAAAGGGGCAGCCGTGTTAGTCTAGTCCAGCAAAAAAAACAAGGAGTCCTTTGGCATTTAGATTAACAGATTTATTTTTTGCATGAGCTTTTGTGGGGAAAAAAGTCCCAGTTCATCAGATGCTTCGAAGTTCGGGGAACTTACAGAATGGAATGAAAATAAATGCAGGGGAGTATAAAACATGGGATCAGGTCATACAGTAACAGCAAATCAGAGCAGTTGTTAAGGTTCAAACCCTGGGAAGGCTGAAGTCAAATTACCTGTTGTAATGGGAAAAGAAGCCATAGTCTCAATTTAATCCTGCTTTCACACAATCTAATTTGCGTATTAATTCCAATTCAGCTGTTTGAAGTCTTGACGTCCCACTGACGTCCCTGAGTACAGTCATTAACAAATTATTTATTGAGTGATTATAAAGATGGAAGTGCTCAGCAACTGGTTTTTATGTTTTGTTTTTTGTTCCGTAAAGCCATGTATATTTGTGTCCATCTTCCTTTGTACATTTATAAGGTGCTTAACAAGTTTATTTCAGTGGTCAACAGGATGATGGTGCATATTTCTAGCCTAGTTTTAATATGTATATCGCAGTGCTGCTGTATCGAGATTGATCTCAGGATATGAGACAAACAAGGTAAGTGAGGTGATACCTTTTATTGGGCTCATTTCTGTTGGTGAAAGAGACAAGTTTTCAGGTCTACAGAGCTCTTCTTAAGAGCTAAGAAAGGTAATGGAGTGTCATGGCTAAATACAAGGTGCAATGGCTTGTTAAGCATAAAAAGCTAATACATGTTGCAAGAAACCGTTCAGAATGAAGTGGGCAATTAATGCCTCTGCAGTAATAGGACAAAGGGGGGCTAGTGGGTTGCAAGCTTTTGTAATGCAACAAAAAAACAGTGGCTCTATTGAGGCCATGATTTTTTTGGTGTCTGACAGAGTCATGAATTTAAGCTTCCAGGCTTGATTTTAGAAGTTGTTATGCAGTTTTCCTTTGAGGTGGACTGAGAGCCCAGACATGGAGTGATCATTTCATGAAAAGTGTTCACCCACAGGAGATAAAATTAGTAGTAGTAGCAGCGGTAGTAGTAATATTTTTCTGTGCGAGTTGATTCAAGAGTGAAATGATTGTCTGATTTCATCCACAGTTGTTTGGGAGCATTAGATGCACTGGATGTGGAAGATTACAAGTTGTGATAGGCATGAGATACAAATTTCCACCATGACTTCAGTAACCAGCACACACCCATCACACTCTTTTAGGGCACTTCCAAACTTTCATCAACTTCCGTGGCAAACACAATCAGTTTCAACAGTGGGACCGTACAGATAACTGTATGTAAGAAATCCATAGATCACCACAGATCCAGCTACCACCCCAGGCACACCAACAGATTTGTTATCTAAAGTGAGTCACTCGGTTACCACTGTGACAGGGTCAGCCTGGATGGCTTCCAGAAAATACTATTTGAGCCCTGGGTAGTGGGTGGACACAAGCCCACCCACTGTTAAAAACCTTCCTTCAGCCCAAGGGAAGGGTCACTGGCCCTGGGGATCAACTGATTACGGGGGACAAAATAATAAAAAACAAGAACAGGTATGAGGGTCAAAGGAACAAAAGCAGGGAACCAGAGGGGGACGCTGAGCAGAGAACACCAGACAGTGCCTGCTGCTCCTGGAAGGTACCTAGGATGTCAGAGGACGCTGCCCAGAGGAACTCTGCTTGATATGTGACCGGACTAAGGAATGGAAATAGGCCCCACAGTCGCAGGATACCCCTATGGTCAACCTCTCCTCTCTGGTGTTATAGATGGTGACTTTGGCCAGTGCCAGGAGGAGGTTGACCAGGAGGTCCCATGGAGTCATGGGGCCACAGATGAGGTGTGCATAAATAAACAAGTGAGGGAAGAAAGTGCAGCCAGAACCTCAATAAGAGGTTCTGGAGGAGCTGGAAAAGGGGCTGCAACCTGGGACACTCAAGGCAGACATTGCCAGGGTCTCCCTCATGCCACAAAAACAACAAGTGTTGGGGTGAGGGATGAACCATGCCAGGTACTTGCTCGTGCTGATAGCTCCATGCAGGAGCCGCCTACTGATGTCCCTAGCAGGCTGTGGTTCCAGGAAGTACTAGAAAGCCAATATATCAGCCCCAGGCCCTTTTCGCTGAGCAGTGGTTACTCCAGGTTGATTAGCCCACCTGGAGCTAATTAAGGCCACACCCAGGATTTACTAAAAAGCCTTCCCTCCAGCCAAAGGGTGTAGCTGGAGTGTGAGAGTGAGGAGAGATACAGGAATGTGTGAGAGGAGGCAAGGTGTGGTTGGAAGGTAGCAGAACTGGAGAAGGAGCAGAAGGCTGGTGAGGAAGAGCCCCACAAGTACAAAAATCAAGGGAAGGAAAATCTCCTGCCCATAGGGCCAAAAGACCTTTCCCAGGCCTGGAGGCCTGAGGGAAACAAACCCACCACTAAAGGGAAGCACAGGACCCACCAGGTAGAGGAAGAGCTATGTCACACCACCTAATCTGCTCTGAGGAGAAAATCCAGGACAAGCACCTTTATCATTCTTATAACCATATTCTCCAAACAAGGACACTCCATCAAAGAAGTAGATCATGTGGCAGAGCAGGCCACCCTGTTCCCTTGAGATAAAACTGCTTCAGTGTTGGGTGGAAGTATGGGACACTGACCTCAAAACATGCTGGTCATCTGTCACACCACACTGGAATCCATATGGAGTATCATCAAAGAATTGCAACCAATATTTGATGGGGAGGACATCCCATGAAAGTCATGATTTCCAGCCTCAGTGTTGTGGCCTTCAAATAGCACCCCCCCAGCCTCATGAAGCTCAGCAGCAGAAGCAAGTTCCCAGCAGACCAACACCCACCATCTCAAAGCAGCACCAAACCCTTCCATAGGAACTGATGCAAAACCTGTTTTCATTTCTTTGCTGCTACAGTAAATCCCCCTCTCAAAACACATTTCAAGATTCATGGATCCAACACATGCCTATCAAAACATGCGGGATACCTGATAATATTGGAAATATAGCCATATATATCATTGTTGCTACCACTATTCTATGATTGCAGCAAAACCTATGCAAAGTATGTCATGGAAGGTGTCAATGAAAAACTTCTCATTTGGTCAGTATGATTATCATCTTTAGATGCATTGTTCATTTTGTGTTCACAGATATCATTTTGTAGCTGAAGTTACAAATATTGATTATGTACTGGCACCTGCATATGTGGTATGTTCCTGAGTAACAACCATCAGATGAAATTTATACGGAAGCCAAACAGCCCATTGTGAATGGACTGTGCGAGTTAATGGCCCATTAAAGGGCGTTTAGCTCTCTCAGTCAATCATAGAAGAAGCCTCTCCCTACCTGGTAAGCCTTGCTGTGAACGTTTTAGCCAGAATATGGACAGTGGTTGCTCCTGTGACGCATCAAAGCATGCAAGGGCAGGTGACTTGCTTCCATGATTCTCTTCCAATTTGTGTCTTCAAACTACCGTGAGATAAGGATAAAAGCACCCAACCACACGGGAGTAGATATATAAGACAGCTTTACGATCTCCATTTTATTTTCATTTTCTGAATCTTTTGTCTGGACTGGATTTTTAACAAACTCTCACAAGAACTGATGACCCCCCCCCCCCAAGCTCTCTGGGTAATTTCCAGGGACTTTGCAAATTTGCAGTGATTGTATATAAGTGATTTTATGGCAATTTTATCTCTTGTCACCTTTTTCCCTATAAATAAACATTTACATATTAGATACTAAAGAATTATCAGCAGCATGATTATTGAGCAAGATCTGAGTTTTATATGTTGGCCTGGCTGTGTGACTTGTCTCTTGGGATCAGAAGAACCCTTTGAGTGATGAAATTGGTTTTCAGTAACCTCTCATCATAAAATCTGGTGTCTGGTTGGTAAAACAAGGGTTGGGATCCCCAAGGAGCCTGCATTGCTGATTCTTGGTTAACCAGTGTGGTAAGACAGAAGTTTGCTTTTGTTGATAGCTTGATATATCTTAAGGAAGAAGAATTGCTACTCTAGGGTGGATCTGCCATATTTCTCAGCTGTTTGTCCTGAATTTGGCATCCTCAGCTGTGACCCACTGATATATGTTCACACCTCATTAAATGCATCATATACCTCCAGAACAGTTATGTGAGTCAAACTAGACAATTACTAAGCTCTTGAATTAACTTGCACATAAAAATTAGAAAAGAGAACACTATCAAATGTGAACACATTTTGTGAAGTGGTAACTTTGTAGGGATATGTCTACACTACAACAGTTAGTTTGAATTAACAAAGTCGAACTAATGAGTTTGACCTTAATTCAAACTAAACCCAACCTTAGTAAGTCGAATTAACGAAGTGCACTAATTCGACTTGAACTTTAAGTTAAATAAGTGCACTTTGTTTCTTCAAACTAACAGCCATCATTCGAGTTTATTACATTCTAATTAAGACTTAATACAGGTCAACACTGCCTTAGTTCAAACTAAGAACTGAACTAAGCGTTTAGTTTGAACTAAATGCATGTGTTACTAATTCGAATTGAGCTTTCATTAGTTCAAATTAAGGAATTGCTTAATTCAAACTAGTGAAAGTCTATGGCGGATTGGGACTAAATTAGTTTGAATTAAGGCTCCTTAATCCGAACTAACTTGCCAGTGTAGATGGCACCCTTCGTGAGCTCCCAGACGTTGGCCTTGGAGAAAACCAGCTCAACACCTTCAAAATATAAGCCTGGGAACAGGAATTCATAACTCGGCAGAGACACTGGTTTTGTCTCATTACAATCATCTTTAAGCCACTAATTCTCCTTTGTCCTGTGACTGCAGAAGTATTACTGTATATACTCAGGTATAAGCCGATGCGGGCACAAGCCGACCCCCCAGTTCTGAGCCCAAAAAAGAAGCTAAAATTGGTGACCCAGGTATAAGCCAAGTTCCCCTTTTGGCCTTGGCCCCTAACCCCCCACCCACTGCTGCTGGCTTCCTCTGGAGTTTCTGACAGCTTCCCTATCCAAAATCTCTGCTGCTGCTTTTCCCTTGCCCCCCTGCTGTCCATTCCTCACTCCTGCCCTCCTGCTCTGCCCTTTCCTCATTTCCGTCACCCCTGCTGTCCCCTGCTCTGCCCTTTCCTCACTGCTACTCCCCTGCTCACTTCTCAGTTTCCTGCTGCTGCCCCCTGCGCCACCCTTTCTTCACTGTTGCCCCCCTGCTCCCACCTGCTCTGCCCCTTCCTCACTTCTGTCACACCTGCTGCCCTCCCACTGCTGCCCCCTGCTCACTTCTCATTTACCTCACTGTTGCCCCTTGCTCCACCCTTTCCTCACTGTTGCCTCCTTGCTCCCATCTGCTCTGCTCTTTCCTCACTTCCGTCACCCCTGCTGCCCCCCTGCTCTGCCCTTTCCTCACTGCTACCGTTGCTCACTTCTCAGTTTCCTGCTGCTGCTCCCTGCTCCTCCTGCTGCCCCCTGCTCTGACCTTCCCTCACTGCTGCCCCCTGTTTTGCCCCTTTCTCTCTGTTTCTCTCTGCTCCTCCTACTGCCCCCTCCTCACTGCCACCCCCTACTCCACCCTTCCCTCACTGCTACCTCCTGCTGTCCCCTGCTCTGCCCATTTCTCACTACTGCCCCCTCCTCACTGCCAGCCCCTGCTCTGCCCCTTCCCCACTGCTGCCCCCCTGCTCCTTTTGCTGCCCCCTGGCTCTTCACTGCTGCCCCCCTACTCCCTCTCAGTGCCCTGCTGTTGCTCCCATGTTCCAACACCCTTTCCACCCCTTTCCCCATCACCCTCCAACCCCTGCTGCCACTCTTCCCAGCCTGCCAGCCCCCCCCCCCAATCCCCGGTCTCTGTCGCTTCTTCCCTGGGCTCCCCAAAAACCCTGGGTCCTCCTGCTGCTTTCCCCGGACTCCCCGCCCCATCCCCAAATGCTCGAGCCCTGCCACCCCTTCCCTGGTCTCCCTGAACCCCCCCAAACCCTCCCGGCCTTCTCATCACTTTCCCCAACTCCCCGACCCCCTCCCCAACCTCCAGTCCCTGCCGCCGCCGCTTCCCTGGCCTCCCTGAATCCCCCCTCAATGTCTAGGCCGACCCCCCTCCCAGGACCTCCTTACTTGGCCGCTCCAGACACCGGGGTCCCTTCCTTCCTCCAGCCCCAGCCCCCGCCGACTGACCAAGATGACTGCCCTTGCCAGCAACACTGGGGCTCCGGCCTGCTGCATGGTCGGGGAAACTGCTGGCTGGGACTGTCTACTGTATTCTCCTGAGTATAAGCCGAGAGCCTGTTTTGAAGCCAGTTTTCAGGCACAAAATTTTCGGCTTATACGCGATGATATACGGTAATTACCCATTTCATTTTGGGTGGTTTTCTGCAACATGAGTTAGCACTTTATATATAATGATCTGTTCTGCCATTTATTTAGCTACAACAGTGTGGTACCTTTCCCAGACCTGAAGATCTCTCTGGAAGCTCAGAATCTTCTCTCTTTCACCATCAGAAATTGCTCCAGTAAAATATGTTACCTCATTCTTCTTATCTCTTTTTAATGTGCATATAGCATTTCTGATAAATTTTTAATTCAATCATTGACTCTGAAAGACAAACTGCATCCATTTTTAGTTCTTGTTTGCGGAACAAAACTGTTAGTCAGAGCAAAAGGCACAAGTAACGCCTTTTAGAGTTTTATAATTTGTAAATTAGACCCAACAAAGATTTACTATCTGAATTAATATATCAGCTGGATGTGTTAGGTGGATATCATTGTCCCTCTTTTATAGCTCAGTTTATATTCAAGGCAAAGTAAGACCTGGACTTAACACCACCTAGGGAACTGAGAAGATGATAAAATTTCTTCTATATGTTTAATAAAAAATATCTAATAGATTATTACACTATTAGTAAAAGCATGTGTGTGGGTTTTACTCTTCTGCCTTCCCTTATCCTTCCATCTGGAATTGAGGCTCAGTAGGAGAACCTGATACTACTCTTTTGGCCCCTGTGTATCGCTTCCTCAGCTTCTAAAAGTATGATCAGCTTGCTTACTGTCACTGCCCTGGATAAAAAAAAAAAATCAAGATATATCGGCGGTCCCCCTCTCTACCTAGCCCCACAGAAAATACTAATTACAACATCCCTTTTCCTTTGTTATAAAGATCTGGTAAAATGGGAGCAACCAGCTTGAAGATCCAAGTGACAATCAGCCCCTCAGAACACTGGCTAATAGAGGTCTGGTGTGTTTATCACATTCTAGATCTTGCAGTGCATAGCAATAGTTATTTAATGACAAGCTAATCTGTGATTTCTTTTTGTCTATGCTGTTTTAGATCTCTAAATTAAAATTATGATGGTAAACTGAAGCATCAACAGCACAATTATGTTGCTGACTCCGCTTGACTTAAGATACATTTAGCACAAGATTCTCACATAACGTATGTAAAATTGGTATAGTTTATGTTGTTGTTTGCTGCTTAAATTATTTTCAGGTCCCTTGAAACTTTCCATAACCACCCCCAAATAACTGTTTTACCACATTTGAGAGCAGAATGTCGACGTTACCAAAATACCTGTTAAACATTACCAAAAAACTGCTATGAGTTTGGCAATTAAAGCATAAGGCCTGTTAAAAATTGTTATTCAAGTACTTGGAGTTAGTGTAGCTTGAGTATGCTTTTGTGAGATGCAACAGTGCAGTATGTTTAATACTAAATGTGAATGTAGCATTTTCAGTTTACTAACTGCAGAACAGCTACTGTTTCAGAGATGAACTTCTGAGTTAGTCTTTCTGAGTTGATTCTCTTCTAAATATCCCTCTCAAGGCAAAATAAGTGTGCTTGTTGTGACATTGTGTGATTAAATCTCTTGAACTGAACTCAGTTTGTTTCTTGGATACTCATACAGTAATATTGTACAACATATGGAGACTGTCTTCTGTGTTTTCCCAGGGATTGTTTTAAATTGTGGGTTAAAAAAAAAAAAGCTATTCAGCATTAATGATAAAATACTGACCCCTATACTGTGAACTCAGTCTAAAATTCTCTTTTTGATCATTTATTTATGTTTACCATGGCCATAACTAGGGTGGGGCAACAGGGGCAAAGCCCTGGGCGCTGTAGTGAGTGGTGAGCGCTGTATCGAGTGGCTGTGTTTGAGCGTGCGATTTGAGGGGTGTTTCATGTTGTTTGCCCTGGCTGTGCCCCAGGAACCAAAATACATAGTTCCAGTGCTGCCATTTACTGAGGTATTTCTAAAACTGAGATGATTTTAGAGCAGACGTGGTCGAACTGTGGCTTGCGAGTAGCATGCGGCTCTTCAAAGAAAAAATGGAGCTCGTGAAAGAGCTGGCAGGGAAGGGTAACGTGATTAGGGACAGCAGAGAAGCGGCGGCATGGTCAGAGCTGGCAGGGAAGCCACGGCAGCGTGGTTGTGGCGGCGAGGAAAAGCCCAGCAGTGTGATCAAAACTGGTGGAGGGCAGCCGCAGCAGTGTGGTCAGAGGCTGCGGGGGAACCCACGGCAGCGTGGTCAGGGCCAGCAGAGAAGCCACAGCAAGGTCACAGCTGACAGGGAAGCTGCTGCAGCATGGTCGGGGTGGCGGGGGAAGTGAGGCAGCATGGTCAGAACTGGCGGGGGGAAGCCACAGCAGTGTGGTTGGGGCCGGTGAGGAAAGCGCGGCAGCATGGTCAGAACCAGCAGGGGAGCCACTGCAGCATGGTCAGAGCCCATGGGGAAAACCATTGCAGCGTGGTTGGGGCAGTGGGGGAAGCCACAGTAAGGTCAGAGCTCACAGGGGAAGCTGAGGCAACGTGGTCAGAGCTGGCAAAGGAAGACATGGCAATGTGGTCGGGGAAGCACGGCAGCATGGTCAGAGCCAGCAGGGAAAGCCGCAGCGTGGTCAAGATGACGGGGGGCAGAAGTGCGGCATGGTCAAGGAGAGCGGAGAAGCAGCATCATGGTAAGAGAGGGCAGGGAAGCGGCAATGGGGTGAGGGGGTGGAAGCACAGCATGTTTAGATTTTCTCATAGGCCTTAATGCATCTCACTCCTTTGTTAAAATTGTGTTTTACAAGTCCTAAACATGACGTGGAATAGTAAGACATGAAAATACAAAGGAGAAATGTTTAAAAGTGAATGTAGATTACTTTCAATTGTTGGCACAACTTACTGCTGTGAAGCATTGTATTCCACAGTGAAATTTGTTAAATCAAAACATTGTGCAGTACTTAGAGATCAGCACCTGAGAGAGCTTTTACCTACTGCATTGGCAAGTTACTGCCCAGATTTTAAAAAAACTTGCCACTAGCTCTGTGTTTCCCAACCAGTGTGCCATCAGGTCTGAGCAAGTGTGCCACAAAATTTTTTTTTGAAAAACTACTCAATGAGCTCGGGATTGGCTCGTTCACTCATGAATATTCATGAGCATTTGGAAGCTATATGGTGGTGTGCCTCAAATTAGAGGTAGCAAGGTCTGAAACAGCAGAGAATATGTTGGGAACCACTGCACTAGCCTGCGGTGTTCTACATCCAGCAACAGCTCAGTTTTTTACTGTGTAAGCCTAGTTTTCATGGTAACCTTAAGTAATTATTAGAATCTGACATTAGTAGGATCAATATTTGCCCTGGTTTTACAGTAAAATTAAAGTACATGAAGAATTTTAAGCTTAGTAATTTTGGAGCAGGTAAAAGCATATGGCTATATGCGTCAGTGCAGCTCTCGAAGTTTGAATAATCGACTTGTGTGGCTCCTGAGTTCCATAAGTTTGGCCACCTTGGTTTTAGAGAATTAAAAGTTGTTAGGGAACTTTACTAGAGTAGTAAAGAGCTACGGTATGTTGCACAGTGCCTTTGCTTTGTAGGGAAGTACTTTTGCCTCCCAGAAACTATGATTTAGATCCAGCCATGCATACCTGGAATATCAATTATTGGCATATGGTTATGTTATAAAAAGTGCGGCCAGAGATGTTTTTGGAATGATTATAAAATTTGCATTGTGAGAGTTAGACATTTTTCAGAAAAGGCATGTGCTTTCTGCACATCAGACATGTTATATGAAAAATGATATTTAAGCACAGTGATCCATTAATTGTACATCTAACTGCCTGTTTCATATGCAGAATTATTACTTTGCCGTTGCAAAAAAGTACTGTACCACATAGTATCTCCAAGACTGCTGTCAGTCAACATGTTTGCACACATTACAGTTGCATTTTATGATGTGAAGATAAAAATCAAAATCTTGTGCACAAGAGCAATTTAGAGAGATCATGGAGCAGTGGAGAAATCTATGTAGTAAGATTTAAATCAAAAAATAGATTTAGGACCTGGAATTTTTATTAGATGCTCAGATTTATTGTGTAAACTTAAAAAACCCAGAACTGAAATTCTTAAGAAAGAATCATGTTTTTCCAGCATCATGATAAATGGAGCAATTGTGTGTGTGTATCCTGGAATAGATCATATTGAACATCCCCTGAGCTCCGTTTGCAGACAAGTCTCCACCATGACAAAAATCCCACAAGATTTTGAATTATTAATACCTTGGAATCTGCAGGGTTCAGCAGATATGTTCAGTGTTATTGATGGCAAACTTCATCCCTTTTATTTCGAAGACATAATGAAATAGGGAGTCCCTCAAATAACAGCAGTTAGTGTTTAGGCTAATTTTGTAGGGGCCAGTGGGCTTTTGACTTGATGTGTGTAAATACAGTTTTTCTCTCTCTCATAACAGATTGCATGGTAGATAGAAGGAGACTGATTTGGCACTAATTTATGAACCCCTCCAGCATTCTCTGTGTGCTGCACCCTGTGAGGGCAAGATGCTCTAATTACACTTACTCTGTATAATGAGAGCTTTTAATGACAATTACTGATTGTAGTTAGGGATGTTGAGGGACCTTTTTCTCAGCTTAAGATGATGTATTGACTTTCACAAGAGAAGACTTCATTTGCACTTTTATATCTCCCCTTCCCCCACATCTTTGACAACTGACCAACTATTTGATGAAGCTCCTGAAGTGTAGCTATGTAGAATTCTTGTGTCTAACACTTAAGTTAACTGGACATTGTTTTGCAATGATTTTTATTTCTCAAATCAAGTCTGTGGATAGTGTTCTTTTTTCATTGCAATTTAATTTTTATTGTTTACAGTGTTGGTGTCATACACTGCATTTTGTCTTATGTAACCAGACAAAACTACTCTTCCAATTGTATTTGTCACTGCCTCTGCAAACTACAATCAGGCACAGAAACCTATCATTATTTCCTGTGAATGTATTGGTGTCAATGGCAGCACTTCTGTCCTGAAATTTTCATACTGAATTGCAAATTTTAAATATGTGTAGCTTATTTAATTGACCTGATAATTGAAATTAAGATTTACAATGGGAAAAACTGTTATTTCTCCTCCCAGTCTCCACATCAAAAAGGTACATACAATAAGTCCTGCTTTATTCTCCCCTTAAGCCTTAAGGACTGTAGCTGCTTCTGTTTGACTATTATTCTAAGTGTTTCACAGACTTTGGAATTAATTTAGCCACCATAAATAAAATTAAATACCTGATTTTCTTAAATGGTATGTAATTCTTTATTTAACTGATGAGAAAAATCTTGTGTGAAGACTTTTTTCTAGCAGTATTAGTAGTTGATGCTTACTTCTCTTATGAGTTGCTAGAAAGGCTCTTCAGTAAGTCTGTTCCTTTCTCTTTGCAAAGCTGGATGGTAGTAATGAGTGCTTACTTTTTAGCTGATGCATGGGTGCTGGGTATTGTTGGTGTCCTGTGATATACAGGAAGTCAGATTATACAATCTAGTGGTCCTTTGAGCCCTTAAACTCTACAACTCTTGTATGCAGGGTTCTACCTTCTCCTCCTTCACATTCAAGCCAGGCATTTAGCAATCTGGGAGAGACTGAAAGGTGGTGGTCCACAGTGCCAGTAGTAGAAGGGCGATATTTGCGTTCCTGTTTCTTGTCAAAACTAGATAATATTACGCAGTGACTTGAGAGTCAAAGAATGAAAGGCAACATGAAAGAAAGTATGAAGGAGATTGTTTGAAAATTTAACAAGAGAGTGATGGACATTGGCACTGTGGGCTGATCAGAGATGGGAGCTGAATTTTTTATATTGAATGAGAGATGAAAGATGAGGGCAGTCTAGGTTGTGAAGGGCCTTGAAAATGAGTAAAGGAAGCTTATGTTAGATATGGCACAGAAGAGAGAGAGTGGAGGGATTCAAAGATGGATGGTTTGGTCAAAGTGACAAACTAGGAAAATTATCTTGCAACAACATTCTGAATGGATGTGATCAGTCCAAGACTGTATCTGTCAAGACTAGAAAAAAAAATGCTGCAGTAAGCAAGAGGTGAGATTACAACAACATGGATGAGCGCTTTAATTGTCTGGATGGCTGGGACAGGTCATGTTGTAGAAAAACTGCACAAAGAATCTGTAAGTCTTAAACCTGGATATGGGGTCCTAAAGAGAGGGCTGAGTCAAAGATGACAGCCAGATTATTGGCCAGAGTGACAGGCAGGATGGTGGTGGTGTCAACAGGAGCTGAGAGAGGAGAGCTTGGAAGGGAAGATTTAAAGCTCTGTTTTAGTCTTGTTGATTTTGAGCTAATGGCTAGACAGCTGTGAGAAGAGAGACAGTCTGAGATTTTAATTTAAACAGAAGGAAACAGACCTGTAATAAACAAGCTGCTCTTTGAATTGTCCACCTAGAAGTGTAGTAGAATTTGTTTGTGGATGAGATTACGCATAGAGATGAGGTGCAGAGGGAAAAGGAAAAGAAACCAAAGATGGAATGTTGTGGAGCTTCCCAGAGGAAGTGGAGGAGGGGATGAGAAGGATTCTCTGAAGGACAAAGTGAAGTTGTAATTAGAGATACAGGAAGAAGACCAGGAGAAGACAGTGACATAAACCAATGGGCGACAAGATTTCAATAAGAGAATAGTCGACTGTGTCAGAGCCATTTGACAGCTCCGGGAAGATGAGGCTGGTGTACAGGTTGAGAGCCTTCACTAGAAACAACTTACTGTAGTCTTTTGCAAAAGTGGTTTCAGTTGAATGCAAGAAGTGGAAGACAGATTGGAAAGAGTCTAGAATGGAACTAGAGGAAAGGGACTTCACACTGTAATATAGACAGCATGTTCACTGGGCTCAGAGATGAAATTTAGAAGGGCAGTGGAGCAGTAGTGGGAGAAGGAAGTGGAATATAGGATGGGGGAGCTTTTAGTAGGAGAAAGATTACAGTTGAAAGAACCACAGGGGAGAGCAAGATTAAGGAGAAGAGTAAAATGGAGATAAGAACAGGTGCCAGGGAGCTCAGGAAATGGGTCACTGGAGCAAGTGAGGGGTTAGAGGAGAGAAGCAGACAAAAAGTTGCTTCATCTGTGACCAGAACTAGATTAACTAGCCTGAGGGCCCCAGGCTTCCCCTGCCTGCAGCCCCCACCTGAGCTGCACAGGCCAGCCCCTATTACTGAGAGCAGGGCTGGGGCTAGAGGGTGCTCTACTCTGGCCAGTCTGCCCCCAAGGGATGGAGGGGCGCCAGCTGGCACGCGGCAGGCCCTGGAAGGCTGCAGCGAAGGTGCCGCCGTGCGCCAGCTGAACCCGCCCCTGTGTGGAGCCAAGGGCAGAGAGGGAGTGCAGAGCTATCCTGGCGTCTCTGGCCCAGCCCAGCCCTGCCCTGCCTCCCCCCCACTCCAGCGCCAGCTCTTATTGCTCCTGCCCTGCCAGCACTGAATTGGCCGGGGGGGGGGGTGGATCACTGCAGGGGTTTTAGTGGCTGGAGCCTGGGGCCCCACTTTCAGCAAGGACCCAGGACTTAACCCATCCCATTTGATAATCCAGACCTGTCTATGAACAGGGGGAAAGGAGAGAAAATTGTAGAGAAAAACAATGGAAGGGAAGAGTAGTAAAGGCACGTCAAGGGGAGAGAGAAAGTCATGTTGTATTTAATCAGTTTTCTCTTAAGCTTATATGATGGGACTTTTTGCTATAGCTCATTCGTTTTGCACTTTAAAAAAAAGTTTTGAGAACATATTCTTCCATTATAAGAAAGGTAAGATAAAATAATTGAAAGAAAGTAATAAACTGAGCTCATAAAAATATAAGTTAATTTCCATGAAAATTTTCAAATGAAACAAATTTAAAATTTTCTTTTTGTTTTTTTTTTCAGAAAGCAAAATATTTCAATTTTTTATTTTTGCTCACTTCCCACTCCCTTTTCCTCCTTCCACTGGGGAAAAAAGGTAAAAATAAAAGGATGGAGAATGGAGCAGAAGAAACAAAACACTAAAAACTAATTTCTTTTCAGTTTTAAAAACTGAAATTTAACTTTGTGCTTTATTCTGAATTTTTCCATCAAAATTTTTGAATGGCATGAATATTTTATGCAAAAAGATTTCTGTTAATGTAAAAACCATTTTTTCCATTGGAGAAAATCTTCAATGAAAGAAGTTTGGCCAGCCCTCGTTATAAATACATATTTTCTACTGTTGCCTTTCTCTCGCTATCTGGATTAATTGGACTTTTACTTTCTTGTGCTACGGACACCTAGCTGCCATTTCAGCAGCAAGTTTGTATAATAGCCACTCGTGTTTGTATAGTAACTCACTCTTTTCGAATAGAAAAATAACATAGTCTACTGAAGGAACTCCCATTTTAGCTGTTACCTAGAGAGTCAGTTAACAGTAGCTGAATGGTTAAACTGTGTTAGTCTAATTCAGGAAAACAAACAAGGAGTCCTGTGGTACTTTTAAAGACTAACAGATTTATTTAGCTCATGAGCTTTCAAAATGTCTGAAGTGGGATTTTCTCCCACAAAAGCTCATATGATAAATAAAGTTTTTAGTCTTTAAAAGTGCCACAGGACTCCTTGTTCATTTCAACTTTGTATCCCATTCTGAGAGTTACTAATTTGCAAATTTATCACAAGTAGGAGAACTTTGGCTGGTGCTGCTTGCATGCTTTTGATGATGTGCAAAGATATAGCCTTCTTGTATCCTTGGGAAGCAAAGATAGCAGGGGGAACACTTCTAGCCTACTGGAAGATGCACTAAGCTACAAGCCCAGAGACTATGAATTCAAGTTCCAGCTTTTGGTGATGGTTAATATTTATGTTCTTTTCACAACTCTTATAAAATTACCATTCTTTTATGACCACACTTCCCCAATTTCACTGATAAGATAATTGAGTGCTTGTACTAGGTCATCTCAGGTCAAGCCTGGAATAGACCTGAAAATCTCTAATGTGAAAAAGCCAAGTCTCTTCTTTCTTGCCATATAACCTTTCAAGAAAAAAAAACCCATCAAATAAAGTGCTTGTGTGACCCATACTAGCACAGTCTGACTCAGGCTCTTCTTCTGGCAGCTTGGTCATATTTAAGCATTTGATTTTGCTACTACTTTTTTACAAGAAAGTTGGTGTGTTAGTTCAATGGATAGGGTTTTTTGTCTTACATACAGAGGCCCTGGACTCAGTGTCCATGGTTGACCCATACAAGACAGAGAGTGTTGTCTAGTAATTACACAGAATTATTTAACAATCTACCCAATGAGCAAGAATCCAGATGCCCCGTATTCCACTTCCCTCTCACAACCGACTGTGTAGCCCATTGACAATGTGCGTGTTATGTCTTGCTGTGTGAATTGAATATAATTTTTGCTAGAGGCACACACTAGTTTAATCTCTTGAGGACTCTAGTACTTTAAGCCAGGCTATTGGTCTTTTTATAGGGATAGTGGAGTGGGGTTTAGTGACCTGTGATCCACAAGAGTTCATACTCTGGTGGTCCCTTCTTGCTTATCACAACCTGGCTCTATACCATTCTGTGGACATACTTCAATCTGTTATCATTGGCTTTAACCAGGGGTGTTACTGGCTCTGGGCTTACAGGGCTTGAGCCCGAAGTTCCAGCGCCCGAGCCCCTGGGCTTGCAGCAGCAACACATGTGCCCCAGGGTGCGAAGCCCTGGGTCTTTTCCATGGCCAGCAGCGCTCCAGACTTTAGCTACTGAATTTGACCCTTCTACCCCACTCCCCCAGCCCAGAGCCTGGGAAGTGACTGCCATGAGCTACATGGCACATGAACAGGACATACCCCATTCACCAGTACTTAAAGGACAGTGCAGAGCAGTGGTTCTCAGCCATTGTGTCAGGACACATTACTGTGTCATCACACAGTGGTAAGTCTGTCACAGAGAGCCAGGGAGGTGGCTGGATTTGGCCTGGAGTGGGTGGGCTGGTGTATCCTGTAGGGTCGCAATAGGCCACCAAGTGTATCACAGCCCACAAAAGGTTGAGAACCATTGGTTCAGAGAACTGCAGCTGAGAAATCTATCCCCAGCCTCCCTTGGTGGGGCATGTAAGATGTCAGCAGGTTCAGAAGGCACAGGATAGACCAGGGTACCCAAAGTGCGGCTCACAAGCTGCGTGCATCCCACAAAGCACTTTTCTGCAGCCCACGAATAAAAAAAATTTAACCAGGTCAGAGCGCCGGAAATAGAAAAAATCTAGCCGCTGCGGCACGGAGCAGCCCCAGCCCAGGCTGGGAGTTCTGAAATCTTCTGCCTTCAGCATGCTCTGAGCATGCTTAGGATGGGAGCCCCAGCAAGTGGCATGGCCTTTGGAGCAGCCAGGTAAGGGGGGCCTGGATGGGGGGCTCAGCCCAGGGCAGCCAGCATCAGGTGGGGGGGGGGTTAAGGAAGAGGATCAGGGAGCAGCAAAAGATGGTGGTGCAGGGCAGGGGGTGTTAGGGAAGGTGTTGGGGACTTGGAAAGCAGCAACACAGGGCAGGGGTGCAACAGAAGGGGTTAGAGACTTGGGGGAAGCAGCGATGCAAGGCAGGAGTATAAGGGAAGGTGTTGGGGACTCTTGAAGCAGTGGCTCAGGGTGGGGAGCAGGGAAAGCTGGCAGTGCAGGGTGGGAGGGGTGGGGAGACGGTCAGGGACGCGCAGGAAGCTGGCGGCATGGCACGGGGAACTGGCTCTGCCCGGTAGCAGGAATCCAGATCTGTCCCTAGCCATCGTGGTTAGGGAGCAGGAATTTTGCAGCCCACAGACCCTCACCAGTCGGGCTCTGCAGCCATCATGTACAAAAACTTTGGGCACCCCTGGGGTAGACCAAACAGTTGGAAGGTTCTGCTTCTGAAACTGGAGGGGGAGAGAGACAGAAGTGCAGCTTGTCCCACAATCCCTCAAGTGGGAATATCTAGATAAACTTAATCTCCCTAAGCAGCTGCTAAAATAGTGCCTGTTGTGTTAACATACCTTTTCTTATTGTGCTTTTTATCTATCTAGTATCTGGTTGTAACCCAGATTAGAAATCCTTTGGGGGAAAGGACTGTCTGCTTAATAAAAGTACGCATGGAGTCTCACATTTTAGAGCCTTGAGTCTCATGCGATCCCTGTGGTATTACCATAATAAAAGTAAGTTTCAGCTCCTGTCTCTGAGTCCCTTATCAATTTATAGCTGGTAAAATCATATTCTCTGATTTTCTTTTTTTCTTTTTAAAAACAGTTTTTTCCATTTCCTGCTGCTGTGTGAGAGGCCCAAAAACAAAATGGGAACTGTTACTAGACTGACACAGCTACCGCTTTGGGACTGAGTACATGACTATACATAATGGGCTGCCAAATATGCAGAATAAACAAATTTTAAAAAGGAGGAAATAGTCTTCAATCTCTTCCAATCACAGTAATCAAATAATTTGCTTGCAACAGTAATTTTTTTAAAAAGTCACAATTTTATTTAACTTGTTTAAATTGACTAGATCGCTTTTAAAGCAAGTTTATTAGTGTTTCTGATGCAGACTGTAGGAACTCTTTTCCAGTGTGATGTTAATCAGTATGACAGTATGCCATTATTTCTTTTAAGTTATTTTTATAATATCCTGAATCTAACTTTTAATTGTACAGTAGGCTTTGAGATGAGAAAGCTAGCTAGAAAGATGGACAAGAAAAGCACTTTTAAAAAATGAAAATATTCATTCATCTTTTTGTTCTTTTAATTACTTGTTGGGAGTCCATGATCTTCCAGTTGCGATTCAGACAACAGTTAAGACAGAAAAATCTGTGCTTTACTATACCATTTCATAGGAAAAAGACTCTGATTTTGCTAGGGCAAAGAGGTAGATCATTAATTTGTATGCTCTGGTTGTGAGATATTGCATAAAAAAAAATGATCAAACAGTCCTAAATGTACTTTGTTCAAGAGGCTGAAAGAAGTACTGCAATAATTGTCTGTATTTTACTGGCGGAAGACCAGCAATTAGGTGCTGGAGAACTGTTCTCATGTTTTCCCAAGAAAATGTTTACAATGTATGATCTGGCAAGTTCTGCCTTTATATGTGATCAGTGACTTCCATTGATTTCAGTGGAAGACGCATGTACATGTGACAGCAGAACTTTGTTATTACAACATAGTATCAGATTATAGATTTTCAAAAACACTGATTAATCTCATTTTCTAAGGCTGAAGCATCCTGTTATGGAGACACACACGTAACGCTTACCACAAGATGCAGTGTATGTACATTGGTGACAGGAGTTAGCTATATAGTTACAGTAGAGAGAAACAGTTTTATTTGCAGGAGCAGTTTGATGGGATGCACTATTTAGTGACTTGCTGATGACTGAGTGCTGATAAATTTAGAACTTGGTCGTCTGGTTGGAAGGTGACCAGTACAGAAAAAAGTGTTCCCTGGCCCCTCAGTCCAGATCACAGATGATAATGATGCTTCTGTTGCAAATATGAAACAGTGTGACATATCACTTCTGATTACTGGAGGAGCTGCTGTGTTGGGCCCACCTTATCTTAGTGAACGTGGCGTTGGGGAAGTGGAGAGGGAGAAATTTTATACAGTGTGTACAGTTGATCACATGGTATTTTGTGGAAATCTTGAGGTAATTTCATGTGGCTGAAGTGATTTATTCAAACATCTCTGAGCAAAACTATGAATCAGGAGCTTCAAAAAGAACAGGTTTGAGAAGTGAGCATACCTTCCTAGGAGACAGAAGGAAAAGGAAGTGTGTCAGGGTGGTCTGACCAAATAGTCAGGACGTAGACTTTACTTTCTAGCTGTGGAACATATTGAAATAGACTCTAATCCTTATAAAATGATGAATGACCTTCATTCTGCTAGCAGCCTCACCCTGCTACTTCTGGGAGTGTCCCCAACCTTTCTGGCTCCATATTTAACATTTCAAAGGTCAGTTTGATCTTCTCTATCTTAGCCCGTCTCAGAAGTCAAGGTAATTAAATTCTGATTTACATGTTCATTATTCTTGGATATTAGTGTTGATTCATGTGGTCAGTCTGTATATATTTTATGTGGTGGCCCTCCAAAGAGGCAGAATAGATTCTCCTCAGTCATCTCTTTTTTACCAATTTCACTTGCAGTGAAATAACACTCACTGGTTTATACCTAATTCTGTCACGTTGTTTCATGTTTCTTTTCCGTTTATTGTTTTTCATCAATTCAGAGACTGTCCCCTTCTTCCTTTATTACTGTTTATCACCCCTTGGAAATGAACAATGACTTATGAGTTATGATTATAATTGCCTCACATGTTTAAAATACTAATTTTAAAAAATAGGGTAATAAGCAATCTCTTCTCAACTCCATAATTACAAAGTAGCTAATTTGGGGGTAGACTTTTCAATGGCATAGGTGTTCAATTCCTATATGATGAAAGCTGGGTGTCTAACTACCCTGTGTGCCTTTTGCAGATCTTACACTTCATTATTTTGGCTGTCTCTCTCAATTTGCAAAAAGTTTTTGTGTGCCACTCACATTTTCCACCAGCCAAAGAATGACTGCATATTAAAATAAAGGCACAAGATACATGCAAATGCTTAAGAAAATCTGTGCGCTCCTTTTGACAGTTTATCCCACAACTTTAAACCCTGTTTGTTTGGTTTAGTTTTTTAATGTAGCAGTTGATATAAGAGAAAAATACAGATGCAACAAAGAAGAACTAAACAGCCTCTTTGAATCATACTTCACAGCAAACATCAAAGGGAAACCGTGCCACCTGTTAACATTGTATGAAAGGTTGTGTGCATCATCGTCTACTAAATTATGTTGCTCCACGAATACAGAATGTTAACCAGTTAAGATATGAAATTGTTACAGTAAGTGGATCTTAATTTAATGATGTTAGTCCATAATGTTCCTTTGAGTTGGTACAAAAGAGCTGTCCATGTGCTCTGTACTGATTAAACATTATTAGAAATCTTTCTATGTGCATGCAAACACATTTGCTTTTATCCCAGAGCCATCAGCCATTATAGGTTTCTTTCACCTAACAATAATGGGAAAGATAAGAAATAATTGAGGGCAATGATATTAAAAATTATTAATCTTTTCACTGTGCTGTCAGTATTCCTTTATATAGATAAGGTTTTGAACTTTTTTCTTTTCTTTCAAGGCATGAAGCTGTGTGTTGGAACGGAGATGGTGAAAAAAGTTTTGTGTAAAGGGAGGGAGAATTTACAAAGTATTTCCATTAATTTTTTTAGTTAAATGGAAACATTTTCTTAAACAAATACACATTTATCTTCTCTACTTTTGTTTCTCAACCCAAATGTTGTATCCTTCTGTTAGTGCAAGAGGACTTAAAGGTGAAATTGATCTAAAAATGGATTGTAAATATAAGTGAAAGTGGCTGGTCTGTTTTTCTCATCCAAACTGAGAGAAATGCAGCAAATAAACCAAAAATACAAGCAGTTGAACTAAAGTAGACTTAGAAAATTCTGGGTTTTAATAATTTAAAATATTTATTAGTAATACAAAAAGTATGGTTTTTAAAAATGACTTTTGTCAATAGGTAGCCTTTTCACATACAGAATTATAAAGACACTACAAGAGAGTGACCCTTTCTTGCCCTTAAGACGTGCTGCCAGGCACAGTAAGTCTTTTTTTTCTGTAAATTATTCTGGCTTCTATGAGTTATTCAAGCTTTGCATTGCTTATCATAGAAGATTAGGGTTGGAAGGACCTCAGAAGGTCATCTAGTCCAGCCTCCTGCTCAAAGCAGGTCCAGCACCTACTAAATCATCCCAGCCAGGGCTTTGTCCAATTCCAATACCAATGTGAGAAGGATGCTTCATGGTTACTCAGCATTTTTGGCTGCCTTTATGTTAAGCAATAACAAACTTACATATGGTTCTTAGATTGTTGGGGCCAAACCTTCTCAGATGTGTACGGAAAAGCCACTTTAGTGCAGACAGAGGCAGCCTTGCACTACAGTGCCATCACCATTATGTGGCTGCAGTTTGATCTGGCTTGGGAGTTTCCTGGAACATATAAGCTCAGTAACAGAGAACTGGGAAGACCCGTGGCCTTCCATACACCTTAGCCATTGTGGTGGAACTGGGGCTTTGGAGGCAGAGATCTCAGCACTAGAGAGAGTGTATTTCTTGAAGTCTCTGCAGAGCTAGGAGCTCTGCTGTTCCTTACTGAGTCCCTTGCAGAGGTCCCACCAAACACCAGCTAGCACAAGCAGAAGTTCTTGTCTTTATTCAGCCCCTCACTTCACCAGCAGCAGGGAGAAACACAGTTCTTGTATTTATTACTCATTCCAACTACAACCTGAAATAGTCTGTGCACACGATACCTCAGTGGTTCTCAACCTTTTGCGGGTCACGATACGCTTGGTAGCATATTGCAGTCCTACAGGACACACCAGCGCGCCTCCCCCCCCCCCGGCCAAATCCAACCATCTCTCCAGCTCTCCATGACACACTTACCACTGTATGGTGACACTGTAATGTATCTTGATACAGTGGATGAGAACCAGTGCTGTACGTGACAGTGCCGTCTGGACATAACAGGCCCCATAGTCTTTCCTGTGCACTCCTCTGCACAAGCGAAGAATGAGTTGGTGTGCCCATCTGCAGTTTTCACCACCAAAATGAAATGAAGTATAACAAAACTGTATGATTGTAGAGATATGCCCCTTTTTGTTTTAACTTCATCTATTCATATGAAAGCCACATAGGCAAACCTTGAGTGAGAATTCAGGTCTGGAATTTTAGTAGCTTCAGAAAGAAAAGGACCAGATGAGAAGTTAATAACCTGTGTAAGCATTAACTTGATGAATAGACAGTTAGGTGACCCAGAAGGTGCTCCTGGCACCACTGTTTGTGCATAGCAGCTTTCACTATGATTAGTTTGTGGGAGGAGGAGGAGAGAGTAAAATGTGACTCAAGCAGTAATTAAGAAAATGTAGTTTTCTCCATCAAAATTAAATAAATTTAGTTAATATGTGAAAAGATGCAAAAAGGATTTTCCTGCAAATGTTTGTTGTTAAGCCCTAGAGAGAAGGTGAAAAGCAAAAAGTCGAAGTGCTGCTGTTTATTTTGAGTGCCTGCAAAGGCTACCGTTTCTTCTCTTTGTTCAATCTATACAATTTTAACATAGCGAAAAAGCGAGATGAATCCTGATTTGACCTTAAGTGCCTTGCCATTCAGCTCAGTAGTTTCCCTGTAGGAATAAAAGCTGACACTGCCTTGCCTGACTTTTCTTCAATCAATAAGTGTGTCACCATACAAATTATACAGATAGGCAGGCAGATATGAAATAAAAGCATATATCTGTTGATACAGATGGATACATAAACAGATAGGTTTTTATCTAAGAGCTTCAAAGTCTCCAGGAGTAGAACATGACTGGGTGGGATTTAAGAATAAACACATTAGCAAGTTAATTTCAGCCCCACAATCATACGCTTCAACCAGTTTTAGGAGTTTTGAGTTACTTGTGGTGTGTAGATCTGATAAGTAAATGACTGTTTTTTATGTACTAAAAATATATTGCTTTGACTTTTAGAACTAATCCCTAGAGATTATGCATTATGTGACTGTAAATCTACAGTGGCAAAATTGTGTTAATTTGTCTGACTAGAAATATTAACCATATTATATCAAATAACTGCCAGAAACAATTTTCAGCCATTCCCCGTGACTTCATTTTAATTGATTTTTTTTAAACTTTCTTCAAGCTTCTGGTATTTGTTTATTCTGACATAAAGTTTATTAAATGTGTAAAAAGAAATTGTTTTGTAGATTATTTTAGAGAATTGTTTTTGTCTTTCCTAAATTGGTTGACAGGTTAGCATTTTTCTATCTAACTTTTCGTGACACATTCCTTGTTTTGCCTCATTTGTTTTCTTTTTGGATGTGGTAATCAGTTACTTATATTATTTATTTTTAGCATATTCATATACACCCTGAGGACACAGTTGTACACACAATTAAAGAGAGTGTATGTCTGTAGAACAGTGTCATTTCCTTTCTTTTGCAGATATTGCTGAATTTGAAAATGAAAACTTATAAAAGTGATCCTTGAAATAGGCCCAGTGGGCGAATTTTATGAACTTCAGTAAAGAAGGCCAGATTAACACTTTTGTAAACCCAGGGCTATAAGATTTTCATTGGACTCCTGGCTAGCCTGGGGGCAGGAGAGTGGGGTCTCTGGCATGCAGGGGACCATACTTACATTAGTGCCCTCCCATTGGTGGCAGCACACCATGGGAGGGGTCTGTGAGGGTTTCTGTTTCAGGCTGGGGGTAATGGGGGGTGTGAGTCTGGAAGCTATGCCCTGGTTCTCCAAGAACACAGAGCTAACAAGTAGCAATGTGCATTTGGCAGATTAAAGGCTTGCGGGAGATGCTTTTATAGTAGGCTAGACCTCAGTGAGGACATTCCCCTGCTTATAGCTGCCTGCCATGTATTACATAGTTTATGTGAAGCTAAGGGTGAAAAGTTGGACCCTTGTTGGAGCACAGAGGCAAAGAGCCTTGTGGATGACTATGAGCAACCTGATGCCAGGGATTTTGGAGAGGCACAGTGGGCCGGGGGGGGGGGGGGACATTTGAATCAAGGAGGCCTTGAAGTACTTTTTGATAATGAGCACCATTAAAGTGTTTTTGTAAACAGCAATTTGTCATGCTGATTGCTATCCAACTTGCACTGTGTACCAATGAGAGGCGTAACCAGCGTGTGCAAGAGACAGTGCTTATTCTTCAAAGGATATGTTTTTATTAAATAACAGTAATTGACCCAAAAAAAGAAAGGAAAGAAAAAGAAAAATGGGGCTGGATAGGAGACAGTGGTGAGGTGCAGCATGAACTATTATAATTGGTTTTAAGTCCAGCTGTCATTCTAGTAGCTGTCTGAAAGGCTATAGAGAAGGGGCTACTGAGATGAAATACAATTTTGGTAGGCAAGTTTGAGTGGAGCCTGTGGCAGGAGCAGATAGCAGCAGTTCTACATTGGCTGAAATGGGAGGCAGTCATGCATGCTGCAGTGTGATTAGTGACCTAGGCAGCTGTGTTTGCTCCTCCATGACTCTTAGCTTGTGCTCATGAGCTGCCATGACTCACTCCTGGTTTCCCTTTCTGTCCTGGTGATCTGTGTGTCTCCATGCCCTTTTTTCTTGTCTGTCTGAGAGGAGTGGAAGAGTTATTGGAAAATTTCCAAGGTCTTTTTTTTAATCAGCCTCAGCCATTAGAATTGTATTGGATGTTTGACCACCAAGATCACATCTGTAGAAGCACAATTAACAATGAAACAGTATCATTATTGTAAGGGCAATAACAGTATTTAGGCATGACTGTTAAATATACCTGTCTGTCATTGTCCCCTGGCAAGCATCCATATCCACAGTGAGTCAGGGCATGGTGAGTGTTTCTTAAAGGATTAGAAAGAGCCATAAACCTGGGCTCACAATGAAGGCTGAGAGGGACAAAACTGTAAATTATGCCACCATTTTCTGTAGGCAAAGACCATTGAAGTTAATTCTGCACTCCTCAGAGTGAACAGGGATACTAGGGTGTGTCCCCTCCATATGAGCAGCTTCAAACCAGGTCCCTATGCTGCTCACCTACATTCCACTTTGGTCTCTGTACAAGAGGTTGCCGATTGGCACAGTAAAGTTTCATACAGCAGTGAAAGGAGCAAAGCTGCTCTGCCAAGGAACCTTTAGCAGTGAATTTGGGAGTACCCACAGAAAAGGGTATCACAGAAGGAGTTCCTGACTCCCCACCTCATCAAACAGCAAGTTCCCGACTCTGGGCCATCCTCCAACTCTGCCTCCTTATCAGTGACTTCTTTGTTAGGGTTGATTCCACTGTCTGTTGGCTCTAGGATCATGGAGATATCCACGGGTGTCTTGGGGGTGGAAGTTTGGTCACTGTTAAAGATAGCTTCCAGTTGCTGGTGGCTCTGCCTTGTTTGTGAGTTTTGGTTTGGTTTGTTTGTTCAGCACTGCAGCATGTCCTATTCATAGTCCTTCTCAGCTGTTCAAAAAAGCTGGCTGTAGATATCATAGTTTCTACAACTAGAGCAGAGCTGAGGCTGCAAGGCCAACTTTCTCTGAACACCAGTCAAGTCCAGAAGCTCCAGTTTGTTCCAAGTGAGAGAGTATTTAGTGCATGGAGCCCAGCTGTGAAGATACGATGTGAGCTCTCCGTGCCGGCCAACTAGGAAGTGGAATTGCAAAAATTCTTTGGGCTTTAGAGGGGTAGTGATGGGCGGCTTAAGGGCTGCAGAGTTGAAACTGATGGCCAGAGTGGTAAGGATGGGCTTTGTGGGACACTTTCTGGAGGCCATTTCCCATGACGTAACCAATCAAGGTGTCTACACAGACACTTTGTCAATCTATGCTTCTTGTCAAGGTGGTTTTATTTTGTTGAAAAAACAGGGCAGTTGTGTTGGCGGCAGGGGTGTTTGCAGTATGTACACCAGAAGTGGTTTGTTAACAAAAGCTGCTTTTGATCAACAGAACTCTCTAGAGTACACCAAGGCTTAGTGTCTAACAAAATTATGAACTTAAGCTCCCGGGCTTGTCTTTCAAAGGAGTTGTGCAGGTTTCCTTTGAGGACAAGAGAGCTCAGATGTGGATTGATCATTTTGTGAAGAGTGTTTGGCCACAAGTGGTAAGATGTTCGTGGTGTTTATCTTTTTTTGTCTGAGTTAATTCAAGAAGTTAGTGATGGTTTCAATTCACCTACATAGTTATTACCAGGGCATTTGATGCACTGGATTAGGTACAGCACATGCTGTAATATGCATGTATAGGATCCAGGGGCGTCGCTGGCACCTGGCATGAGTCTCAGTGCCAGTGAGCCCAGTGATTGGGGTGGCCCCATCCCGGACTGGGGACCCTGGCAGGGGCACTCTCCGCAGTGCCTGCCTTTCCCGGGCTTGGCCCCAGCCAGGGATTCAGGCCGGGAAACCCGCAGCAGCTCCCACTTCTCCCAGCATGGGATCAAGGCTGGAAGTCCACGGTGGCGCCTGCCTCTCCTGGCCCTGAACCCGGCCAGGTAGCTGGGGCCAGGCTAGAGGTGGCAGGAGCCCGACAAATGATTGGGCCGGGGTGCCAGATCGTGGCTTAGAGGGTGTGGTCCAGGCCGAGGGCGCGGGGCCTGGGCCCGTGCCCCAGCTCTTATTCCAGGGCGGCAACTTGCTGGATGTCACAATCATTTTCAGCAATGGATGCTTTCAGACAACTGTATACAAAACCCCCACAAATTCTCTCACTTACCTTTGCAGATCCAATAACCACCCCAAACACTCCAAGAAAATCTATTGTCTACTAAGCCAAGCGCTCAAATCCACAGACTATACTATGTGGAGAAAGCCCAAGGTATACACCTGACACTCAAGAACCATGTACAGCAGTGGTCTGCAACCTGCGGCTCTATGGCTGCCTCCTTCTGGCTCTGGGCTCCCGCCCCTGCCACCAGGGTACCCTGCAGGCAGCCCACTCCTGGTTTCGGGCTCCCTCCTGCCTGGGGAATCCTGTGAAGGGCCTACTCCTGGTTTTGGGCTCCCCTCTTTCCCACCAGGGGTCCCTGCAGCAAGCACCCTGGTCCAGCTCTCCCCAACACTAGACTACACCCATTACAGCTGTCAAAACACTTGGTGATTGAAAGAATTGTAAAAAATAAACAAATAAAAAAAAGGCTTTTCTTATCTTTTGGGTTACCAGCCCCAAGTCTACACCAAATAAGTGCACTCCACCAGAGAAGTGGCAAGTCCCAGCAATGTACCAGTAGGTCATCAAACAAGCTTTTGTCCTGGTAATTGTCCCTCCAGCTGTACATGTTCCCAGGTCAGCACAGTGTGGGAAGAGTTCACCAAAATGCTGATTCTTCTTTTTTCCCCCCAGAAAGAGACAGTCTACTGCTGACATAGAGCAACCAGTGGCAGGAAGGAGTGTTGCTGTCCTGGGGAATCAATCAATCAAATCATAGGGCTGGAAGGGACCTTATGAGATCATTGAGTCCAACCCCCTGGGAATTGAACCCAGGACCTTCTGCATGTTAAGCAGAGGTGCTAGCCACACTAGTTGCAAGGCCTGACGAGGGTTGTGGGCCCAGGCCATGCCCCCTGCCTGCAGGCCACGCCCCCGCCTGGGGACAGGATGGGGAGCAGCCATGGGGTCGCCTGGCCTTTGAAGGGGCCAGAAGCAGCCACTGCTGCCATGAGCGGTTGGGCCCTGGGTCTCCAGCCTGATCCAGTCAGAGACTGGGAGAGGTGGGGCCCCGCCAGGACCTGGGCACTGGCACAGGCATTCGGGGCACGGGCCTCATGTGCCAGGTGCCAGTGATGTCCCCAGTGGTAGGAGACCCCAGTGGAGAAAGAGAGCTGCTCTACTACACCCTGTGAGGAGCATGTGCCATTAAGGTTACCGTATTTGAACTTTCCAAAAAGAGGACACTGCAGGGGGTAGGGGAGGGAAGTGTCTTCCGGCTTGCACCCCCTGGCCCCAATCCTGGCCTTGCATACTGTTCCCTTCACCCCTCTGCACCCCCCCCCCCGTCTTTTCCATCCCTGGCCCTGATCCTGGCCTCACACACTGCCCCCTCCCACCCGGACTCCCTAGCTCCAATTCTGGCCTCTCACACTGCGTCCTCCTACCTCCATCCCGGCCTCTCATGCTGCCCAGTCTGCCTCCCTACCCCTGATCACAGCCTCACACGCTGCCCCCTGTGCCCCCCTAGATGATAATTGGTCCTGGCATGTATGCAGAGGACTGGACTCGGTGACCTCTCATGGTCCCTTCAAGTTCTATGATCATCTTGTTGTAGCCTCCAAAATATAAGTTGCTCTCAGTGGGGCACTGTGCACCTCGCTCACTTTATTAAATCAAATCCAGATTTTAAAAAAAGATCAGGACGGTAAAAAGACAGAATCTAAGTGTGTAAGAAATATGTGTTGTACTTAGTCATCCCCAAAGTGGGAGCAGTTTTAAAGATCCACTTTATTAGACATTTTAGGAAGAAACTAGTAGTGGCTTCCTATGAATAGTGAGTGAGTCTGTGGAATGTACATACAGGGCAAATAAGCACTCTGTAGTAAGACACATTTTAAATAATTCACATTCTAGTCTCTAGAATGACTCGGAAATGTGCATGAGTCCTCAGATCTGTAGTAGAGGAGACGCTGTCTCCATCCAGGACAGTGTTCTCTTTATTGGCATGGAATCAGCAAAACGGGAACAGAGGAGGGAAAAATCCAGAAAAATAAAATTATTTCATGAGTCATTCACCTCCCAAGCATAAGGAAAAAGTAATTCACTACATTTGACCTCTGAAATAGATAGTCAGCCACATAGATCTCATGACTCCCTCACCTGCCTGCCTGTTGGCTCCTGACCCCACCCCCTTCCCCAACTTGCTGACTCCCTGACCTCCTGTGATCCTTCCCTGCCGGCTGACCTGCCCACCCACTGGCTCCTGGCCCCCTTCCCTGACTCATTGACCCCCTGGCCTCTTCCCAGTCCACTTGCTTCACGTCCCCCTTCCCCAACCAGCTGACTCCCCAACCCTGTAGCTCCTTCCCTGCTGGCTCCCCGACACTCCTGGGCACCCTTCCCCCTTACCTGGTTGGAGCTACAGGGATGTCCGACTGCTTCCTGGCCAGGCTGCTCCTCCCCTGAGCACACATCTGAGCATGCTCAGGGCAGGAGATTTGAAACTCCCCACCCTAGTTGCAGCTCCCTCCAGGCCAGATACAGTCCATGAGTTTGGAGAGCCTGGAATAAGGGAAAAACTCAAAAATCCTGGATGTTTTTAAGATATTTGAAAATTCCTCCCAGATGGAGGAGGAAGAACAAAAAAAGCAGGACATGTCTGGGAGAAACCAGATGTATGGTAACCCTTTGTCCCGTTGTTGTGCTAAACCCTTCACAATCTGCCACTTCTCCTTCGAGTGGTGCTCATGTCAACTCCAGTTAGGTGTGCACGGCCGCCGGCAGATTTTTCCCTAGCAACTCCCATGGCCGGAGGGAGCCCCCTGGAGTTGTGCAATAGTAGTGCCGCATATATTCTCCCTCTGACCACTCCCCCTTCAGTTCCTTCTCACCACCGTGGCAGCTAGTCAGCTTCTAGTGCTCTGCGTGAGACGCTTCCTAGCTTGCTTTTCTCTCTTGTTTAGTGTATATAGTTACCAGTTAGTAATAATTTTAGTTGTAAGTTGTAGTTAATTATTGGTAGTTATCCACCCACCCCATTACGGGACTGCTGTTCGCAGCTTGGGTTCCGTGCAAGTGGAATGCTGGGTTTCCCTGGCTTCAAGGCATGCGATGCTTGCAAGAAGCCCATGCCAAAAAGTTATCCCCACTCCAGTTGTTTAAAGTGTCTGGGGGAGGCACATCTGAAGGTTAAGTGCCAGTTCTGCAAAGAATTTAAGCCCAGGCCTCTAAAAGAGAGGTCTCAGAGACTAAAAATTTACCTCATGGAGGAGGCTCTTAAACCAGCATCGTCAGCATCGGAACCATCGGTCAGTGCAGCTTCAACAAAAAGTGCCCTGACTGCCACAATGAACACGGCACCGACAAGCTCCCAGCACCGTTTTACTTCATCCCATCTGCTGTCCTGGCACTGATCGCAATCCCTAGTGCCGAAGAAAAAAAATCCAAGACTGACGGGGCAGCTCCTCCCATAAGAAGAGACCAACTGACTCTGGGGTGGTGAGACCCATGCCGGGCCACCTAACCCAACCCCTGGCACTGAAGCAAGGCCCACGGTGTGGGGAACTTGCGCCAAGCCTGGCACCGGTGCCTTCTCCGGAGGCGGAGATCAGGGATGAGGTGGAGATGGTCAGGTTTCCCTCAACCCCGGAGACCTTCGAAGCCGCGAGGGATTTTATCGAGAGCAGCATTCAGGACAGCGAGGCTCCAACACCGGCCCCTGTTCTCTCAAGGGGAAAGCCTATCCTGCTGCCATGCGCGTCACGCCGACCCTCTTCGGCACCGAGATCACCGGCACCGGCGTGGTCCCTGAGATCCCTGTATCCCTCACAATCGGAGGAGGGCTCAGTAATCTTATCACGGGGCTGCTCCAGATTTACCTCTCACTTCACCAGCTCACAGGCCCCCTCTCCATTCCCAGTGCCGTGGGGACCACAATGGCAAAATCCAGGGCCATGGCCATTTTGGACTCCCTGGGCCTTTCACCAGGGGCAGGGCCAGCATTATGCGAGGTCCCTCTCAAGCAGGAGATCCCTGTCAAAATCAGAGACAATCTACCAACTGCCCACGATTGCAGAATCCCATCATACTGCAGGTCATACACTGGCACCGTCAGTGGTGGTTGACCTCGCCGGTGCCGTAGCATCAGCCCCAATTACTCAAGCAGAGGGAGCAGAGTCTGTCGCTGTCAGGGGTTCATTGTCATCGTCCTCCCCTGGTGAAGTTCTGGCCGGAACCGTGCTCGCCCCCTCCTCAGAAGACAGTAGGTCTTATCAGGACCTATTGAGAAGGGTGACCTCCAACATGGACATTCAGGTCCAGGGGATATCTGAGGAAAATTCTGACCCCATGACAGACATTCTGTCACCCCCAGGCCTCTCTAGGGTGGCTCTTCCTATCATAAAGACCAAGAAGCAGATTTGGCAAACCCTGTCTTCCGCTTTACCCACAGCAAAGAGAATAGAAAAGAAATATTTTGTATCATCTAAGAATTAGGAGTTTTTGTACACCCACCGTGCTCTGGGCTCACTTGTTGTGACAGCTGCCCTTGAAAAAGAAAGACAGGGTGCCCCAGCTCCCACCCCAAAAGCGACGGACGCCAAAAAGTTAGAACTCTTCAGCTGCAAGGTCTGTTCTACAGGGGGCTTACAACTCCGGGTAGCAAACCAGCAAGCTGTCCTGAGCCGATACACCCACAAGACATGGTCGTCTGTGGAAAGGTTTGCTGTTAATATCCCACCGGATTCCAGGAAGGACTTTGACGCCCTAGTGGAGGAAATAAAAAACAGTGGCCAAGGCTTCCTTTCAATGCGCCCTGGATGCTGCAGATGCCGCAGCACGGGTCATGGCATCTGGTATCTCAGTGCTTCGCTGCTCTTGGCTACAGGTCTCGGGCCTACCCCCAGAAGTCCAACTAACAGTCCAGGACTTGCCTTTTGAATGACAATCTTTATTCTCTTCTCAAACGGACTCTAAATTACACAGTCTAAAAGACTCTAAAGCCACTTTGAAATTCCTGAGGATGCACCCCTGTGTCACAACGTAGGCACTTTAAACCACAGGCTTTCTCTCACATTGCAACCCGATATCAGAGACAAGACTCTAATCGCAGACAGGGCAGGCTCAACAACAGCAGACACAGGCATTTCTCATCAAGCTCCAAGCCCGGTGCTCCAAAACAGCCTCAGGGCTCTAAACAGAACATTTGACTTTTTGATCGAGGACACAGCACCAACCCCACATCTATTCCACAACTGCTTAGCCCGCTTCCTACATGTGTGGCACCAGATTACATCAGACAAATGGGTCCTGTGCAAGGTGGAACTGGGCTATTCTATCCAATTCTATACCGTCCCGTTTTCATGCCCTCCCTGTTCCCCGCCCCTTTTCAGGGACCCCTCTCACAACTATATCCTCTTGGAAGAGGTCCATCAGCTCACCAAAATAGGAGCAGTAGAAGAGGTCCCTTTCAATCTCAGGGGAAAGGAGTTTTATTCAAGATATTTCCTGATTCCGAAATCTAAAGGCAGCCTCGGGCCTATCTTAGATCTCAGGGCCTTAAATAGATTCATAAAAAGAATAAAATTTCATATGGTTTCCCTGGAATCAGTGATTTCTTTCCTTGACCCAGGAGATTGGTTCGCTGCCCTTGATCTTCGCAATGCATATTTCCATATTTCCATCACTCCAAAGCACAGACGCTTCCTGAGATTTATGGTGGGGCCACACCATTTCTAGTTTGCTGTCCTCCTGTTTGGACTGCCTGCAGCCCCAAGGGTCTTCACCAAATGTATGGCTGTTATAGCAGCTTTTCTACGGAAAAATCGGGTCCACGTGTTTCCCTATCTAGACGACTGGCTGTGGGCACCTCAAGAGAAAACAATCTGGCCAGTCTGCGTCTCATTCAGGGTCTCTTCAAGGAGCTGGGGCTGTTGATCAATACGCAAAAGTCAGTTCTCATCTCCACCCAGTCCATAGACTTCATAGGGGCCACTCTCAATTCGATTACCTCCAGAGTGTCCCTCCCTCTGCAGCGCTGGCAGGCAATAGTATCAGTTATTCAGGACTGGTCCCGCAACCCCTTAATAACTGCCCGCACATGTCTCAAACTGTTAGGTCACCTGGCCACTTGCACACATGTGGTGCCGCTAGCCAGGCTGTGTATGAGACCGCTCCAATTGTGGCTTGCCTCGGTTTTTCACCCAGCCAGGGACAGCCTGGACCTAGTGATCTCTGTGCTGGGATCAGTTCTGGATTCCCTGACCTGGTGGATGAATCAGACAATAGTATGTGCCGGAGTCCCCTTCAAAAAACCTCACCCCGAGTTGACCCTAGCTACAGATGCCTCGGATGAAGGTTGGGGAGCCCATCTGGGACATCTCTCAATGGAGGGACGTTGGCTAGCTCAGGACAGGTTAGCCCACATCAACCTCAGAGAGCTTCGAGCGGTCCGTCGCACCAGCCAAACGTTCGGGGCCCAGCTGGCAGGTTGGCACATCGCCGTGAAGACGGACAATGTAGCGGCAATGTTTTATATAAACAGGTAGGGGGGCACGGTCTCCCCTCCTCTGCAAAGAGGTGATGGCCCTATGGGACTTCTGTATCCCCATGGGAATAACATTGGAAGCCTCTTATCTCCCGGGGTTGCAAAACAGAATTGCGGATTCCCTCAGCCACTCCATTCGCCCCCACGAATGGTCCCTGAAGGACGAGGTTATACTTACCATCTTCCATCTCTGGGGCACTCCCTGAGTAGAGCTGTTTGCAACCAGTCTCAACTCCAAGTGCCGACGGTTCTGCTCGTTCCTAGGGCTTGACCCCCAGTCCATGAGAGATGCCTTCCAGATGTCTTGGTCTGACCATCTACTTTACGCCTTCCCACCCTTTCCCCTGGTTGGCAGAGTCCTGACAAAGATGAAGTCAGACAGAGCCTCCATCATAACAGCTCCGGCATGGCTGCACCAGTACTGGTTCTTCACCCTTCTGGACCTTCTCGTATCAGCCCCCCTCCCGCTCCTGCTAACTCCGGACTTACTGACCCAGGACCAGGGGCTTCTCAGGCATCCAGACCTCAAGTCACTCTGTCTTACGGCAGGGAAGCTCCATGGCTAAGCGCCGATGAGCAGAGATGCTCTCACCAGGTGAGAGAGGTACTGTTGGAAAGCAGGAAACCTTCCACTAGACTAGCAAACTTAGCAAAATGTAGGAGGTTTGCCACCTGGTGCGACCAAAATTCAAGTGTACCAATGTCATGTACCATCCAGACGATCTTGGACTACCTGATGCAATTGAAACATCAAGGGCTGTCGAATTCCTCCTTAAAGGTCCATCTGGCAGTGATTTCGACCTTTCATGACCGAACGGATGGCCATACAATTTTTTCCAACCCCATCGCAGTTCGGTTCATGAAAGGCCTGCTGAGGAAATTTCCTCCCGTGAGGGCTCCGGTATCACAGTGGGACCTGAATCTGATATTTAATGCCTTGTCGATACATCCCTTTGAGCCTATGGCGACCTGCTTGGACTTATACTTATCGTGGTAGGTCGCCTTCCTCATTGCGATCATGTCAGCAAGGAGGGTCTCTGACCTCCAGGCCCTTACTATAGACCCACCGTACTTAGTATTTTTTAAGGACAAGGTCAAACTGTGGCCACACCCAGCATTTTTACCCAAAGTGGTCTCTTACTTTCACTCCACCCAAGACATTTTCTTGCCAGTGTTTTATCCAAAACCACACACTTCTAAGCAACAATCAGTCCTACATTGCCTTGATGTTTGCCGAACTCTAGTTTTTTATCTGGAAAGGACTACAACCTTCAGGAAATCCCAGCAATTGTTTGTTGCAGTTGCCAACAGGATCAGAGGTCAACCAGTTTCTGCCCAAACAATTTCTAACTGGATCACCTTGTGTATCAAGACCTGCTATTTGCTTGCTCACAAACCCCCTCCAAAGGTCTCGGCTCATTCTACAAGGGCGCAAGCGGCGATGGTGGCTTTCAATGCCAAAGTCCCAACAGAGGACATCTGTAAGGCAGCAACGTGGTCTTCTATTCATGTTTACAGCGCGCTACGCGATCACGCAGCAGGCAGTGCAAGACGCTTCAGTGGGCAGGGCAGTACTCAACTCATCCTTGTGACACATACCGACCCCACCTCCTATGATCGTTTGGGATTTGCCTAACTGGAGTTGACATGAGCACCACTTGAAGGAGGAAGACGGTTACTCTTTTTCTCTAACTGTCATTCTTCAAGATGCGTGCTCATGTCTACTCCAAACCCTCCCACCTCCCCTCTGTCAGTTCATTGAGAAGGAACTGAAGGGGGAGTGGTCGGAGGGAGAATATATGTGGCGCTATTATCGCACGACTCCAGGGGGCTCCCTCCAGCCACGGGAATTGCTAGGGAAAAATCTGCTGGCGGCCGTGTGCGCACACGCCTAACTGGAGTAGACATGAGCACACATCTCGAAGAACAACAGTTACAGAAAAAGGTGAGTAACCGTCTTTCCCAGGTGAGTGCTCTGTCCACAGAGTTACTCCAGGCTGAAGTTTCTATCTGATACTCTTGCCCCAGTTTTGATAAAAAATGCTGTCTTGCATCTGAGAATCCTTTCCTGCTAAAAGAATAGTTGAAAATGATACATTCCCGTGAGGCATTTCAGTTTTGATAGCTAGGCTTTTTGTGAACAAAAATTGTTTTTGTAGAAAAAGTTTTAAATATTAACTATTTTTAAATGTTCACTGGAGACTAAAGCCTATAGGTGGATCTGAAAATTGTTGGTACTACTTAGGGACCTCTGTAGATCTTTTCAATGTTGTCTTGCAGACAGTGAAGCAGGTCTGATAAGCGGCTAGCCTTTTAACCTCTAGAGCTCCAGCGCTGTGCTTGATTTGAAGATGAACTTTTAGCCTCCATATTAAATGTATAAAACAGAAGTGTCAAACTCATTCTTTAGGGCGGACCACATTGGAGGGCAGGACACCTGAGACAGCCCATGTGTCTGCATGGAGTCCCTGACCCCTTCCTGTTACAATACCACACGGGTTCCCTGACCCTTTCTGCAGCCCCCCCCCCCCCCGCCTGATTCAAAGGGGCTCAATCTAACCCCTGGAGTAAACACTCAGGATGTGGCCCCAGGGCCCAGCTCCCCACATCCCTGCCATGCTCGACTCCTGCCCCAAAGCTGTGGTTGGCCCCTCATCCCACCCCGTGCCATGCATGCCCCCCACATCTACACACATCCCACTGCACTCACCTGCCAGGGCCCACCTAGTCTGTCCCCCACTCATGCCCACTGGTCCCAGGTGTGATTCCCAGCCCCCACCCCAGGGGATCCTGTGTGGTCTGTCCCCTCCTCCCGCCACCAGGGGACCCTGCTGCACGACCCAGCTCCGTGTCACTCCTCCATCACCAGGGGATTCAGTGGCCTGCACCCAGCTCTAGGCTTCCCAACCCCTAGCTCTGCACTCCCCACTTTCTACCGGGGGGGACCTTACAGCACATTCAGCTCTGGGCTTCCCCCCAGCCCCAAGGACCGCCGTACCTGCTCCCACCCTATCGCTTCCTCTCCCCCCTTAGGGCTCTTAATTCCTGCTGTCAGCAGTTCGGACTCTGCTGCCTGGGCCAGAGAGGGAGGGGTTAAAATTTCCCTCTTGGCCCTGGCTAGTGAGGCAGGTGGGAGGGGCCAGCAGTTTCTCTCTCACTGCTACCTGCTGCATGCTGCTGTCTGCTGCAGAGAGCTACTCTCTGGAACAGGCAGCAGCTTCGCTGGCCAAACAAGAGTCCTTGGTGGCCCAGATCCAGCCCACAGGCTGTACATTTGACACATTTTTTATAAAATAATGAATCATAGGCAATGTCTATCCTACCACATGTCACTCGGAAGTGTGAATAAGCCACTCCCCTGAGTGATAGAAGTTAAACCAACTTAAGCCCTGGTGAGATCAGAGCTTCTCCTTTTGACATAACTACTGCCACTTGGTGGTGCTAGATTTATGATGTTGAGAGCTCCCACATATTGACTTAGAGTGGCTACACTAGAGAGCTTACAGTGGTGCAAGTCACGACCTGAGTTCAGTAATAATTATAGTGTTTAAATGTACATTGTTCAGGGGTGGAGCACTCTGTAAAAATAAACAGAACCACTATGGGTACAGTTTTCAAAATTTCCTTAAGCCAGATTTTCGAAGGTATTAAGGGCATAAGAGTTACACACTGAACCTGCATGGACACTTTTGAAAAATGGCACCTAAATACCTTTGGCCCTATGTGACTTAGGTGCCGTTGACTTTCACTTAGGGGTGTTAGAAAATTTTGTCTTCATCATCTTCTTTCAAAGGTCTCCTTAGAGCTCTCCTATATACATATGTGTATATATATATGTGTGTGTGTATGTGTATGTGTGTGTGTATATATATATATATATAAAAATTCCTCTCTCACCCCCTATGGGTGGTATGTGTCATCCTCAACCTCGGGTCCTCTACCAGAGGCCTGGGAGTTTGAGGGTTCTGCGCAGTATCTTAGCTGTTCCTAGCACTGCACTCTTCTGGACAGAGAGCTCTGATGTTGTCCCTGGGATCTGTTGGAGCCACTCTCCCAGCTTCGGAGTCACAGCCCCGAGTGCTCCTACCACCACCGGGACCACTTTGGCCTTCACTTTCCACATCCCCTCTAGTTCCTCTTTCAGGCCCTGGTACTTCTCCAGCTTCTCATACTCCTTCTTCCTGATGTTGCTGTCACTTGGCACTGCTACATCTATCACCACCGCTGTCTTCTGGTCCTTGTCTATTACCACGATGTCTGGTTGATTGGCCAGTACCTGCCTGTCTGTCTGGATCTGGAAGTCCCACAGGATCTTAGCCCTGTTATTCTCCACGACCTTCTGTGGGATCTCCCATCTGGTCTTGGGAGGGTCTAGCCCATACACTGTGCAGATGTTCCTGTACACAATGCCAGCTACTTGGTTGTGCCGTTCAGTGTATGCTGTTCCTGCCTGCATCTTACATCCTGCCACTATGTGTTGGACTGTCTCTGAGGCCTCTCTGCACAGTCTGCACCTTGGGTCCTGTCTAGTGTGGTAGACCCCTGCTTCAATGGATCTGGTGCTCAGTGCCTGTTCTTGTGCTGCTATGATCAGTGCCTCAGTGCTGTCTTTTAGTCCAGCCTTTTCCAGCCACTGGTAGGATTTCCCAATGTCAGCCACCTCAGCTATCTGTCGATGGTACATCCCATGCAGGGTCTTGTCTTGCCATGGCATTTCTTCTGCTTGATCTTCCTCCCATGTCTGCTGCTGCCTCAGGCATTCTCTCAGCAGCTCATCTTTGGGTGCCATCTTACTGATGTACTCCTGGATGCTCTGGGTTTCATCCAGGACAGTGGCTTTGACACTCACCAAACCCCGCCCGCCTTCTTTCCGGCTGGAGTACAGTCTCTGGGTGTTGGACTTGGGGTGGAAACCTCCGTACATTATGAGGAGCTTCCGGGTCTTCACATCGGCAGCCTCCATGTCCTCCTTTGGCCAGCTCACTATACCGGCAGGGTATCTGATGACTGGCAGGGCGTACCTGTTGATGGCGTGGATCTTGTTCTTCCCATTGAGCTGGCTCTTCAGGACCTGTCTTATCCTTTGGTGGTACTTGGATGTTGCTGTCTTCCTTGCCTCCTCATCGTGAGTCCCATGTGACTGTGGGATGCCAAGGTACTTGTAGCTGGTCTGTATGTCTGCTATGTGGCCTGCTGGTAGTTCCACCCCATCAGTCTTGACTACCTTTCCTCTCTTTACTACCATCCGGCCACACTTCTCCAGTCCGAATGACATCCCAATATCCTCACTGTAGATCCGTGTCAGGTGGATTAGCGAGTCGATGTCTCGTTCATTCTTAGCATACAGCTTGATGTCATCCATGTAGAGGAGGTGGCTGATGGTAGTTCCACTCTTGAACTTGTATCCATAGCCAGTCCTTGTGATTATCTGGCTGAGGGGGTTCAAGCCAATGCAGAACAGCAGCGGGGACAGCGCATCACCTTGGTATCTGCCGCACTTGATGGCCACTTGTGCAAGCTGTCTTGAGTTGACTTCCAGTGTTGTCTTCCACAGTCCCATTGAGTTCTTGAGGAAGGTCCTTAGTGTCCTGTTGACTTTGTATAGCGCCAGACATTCACAGATCCATGTGTGCGGCATTGAGTCGTAGGCTTTCCTGTAGTCAATCCAGGCTGTGCTCCGATTGGTCTGTCTAGACCTTGAGTCTTGGGCAACTGCTCTATCTATGAGCAGCTGGTGTTTTGAGACTCTGGTGTTGTTCCCAATGCCCTTCTGAGCTGTGCTCATGTACTGGCCCACGTGGTCCTGTAGCTTGGTGGCTATGATGCCTGATAGGACTTTCCATGTTGTGGGGAGGCAGGTTATTGGCCGGTAATTGGATGGTGCTGTTCCTTTGTGGGGGTCTTTCATGATCAGCACTGTCCTTCCTTGTGTTAGCCAGTCTGGGTGGGAGCCTGCTGCTAGCAGCTGGTTCATCTGTGCTGCTAGGCGTTCATGCACTGCTGTTAGTTTCTTTAGCCAGTAGGTGTGGATCATGTCCGGGCCAGGTGCTGTCCAGCTCTTCATGTTCTTGACCCGCTGTTGGATGTCGGCTATTGTGATGGTGACTGGTTCCTGTTCTGGGAGATTGCTGTGGTCTGTTCTCAGGTCCTGCAACCACTTTGCACTGGTGTTATGAGTCTTCTCTTTCTCCCATATGTTCTTCCAGTACTGTCCAGTTTCTGCTGTTGGTGGCTCTGCTGTTATTGTGTTGTTGCACTGCAGTTGGGAGTACACCTTGGATGGTTCTTTGGAGAACAGGGCATTTATCTTTTTGGCCTCTGCTTCTCTAGTGTATCTCCTTAGCCTGGTGGCCAGTGCTGTGAGCCTTTGCTTAGCAGTCTCTAGGGCTTCAGATGGAGTCAGGCCCTCGTATTTTCTCAGTAGCCGAGTCTTATCCTTAATCTCTACACCCTTCTGTAGTTCCACCAGCCGGCTAACATCTCTCCGGGTTGCCTTGATCTTATCCTCCAACCTCATTTTCCAGGGAGGGTATGTATTGCTGTTCTTCTTGATTGTGTAGCCAAGCATCTCCAGGATTACAGAGGCTGTAGCATATACCAGTTCATTGGTTTCAGTGATGGTGGTAGTAGGAATTGTCATTAGGGCTCTATTGGCATCTTCTAGCACACTATCTGATGGTACTTCTCCCACGAGCTTTGGTAATCGGTCTCAAGGGTTGACTGTAGCTAGTTTATCCATGATCTTATGCCTGATATCAGCTGCTGTGTTCTGTAATGGAGGGGGTGGCAGTGAAGTTCCAGCTGCAGGTGTTGGCTGCACCTCGAGTTGTTCTTCTGGGGCTTCTTCTTGAGTCTGGGAGGTAATGTGCAGTTGGTCTATCTCCAGTTGTGAGAGCAGCTGCCTCTTTACTATGTTGAAGCGTTGGGTAACTAGCTGTTTCTCAGTTAGCGTGGATGTAGGTCTTTTGTCCATCCATAGTTCCCTCATACGTTTCATATATCCCCTCTCTTTAGGTCTGCTGTTGTAGTAGCATTCCATCAATTCCAGGTTCTCTTGTCTCGTCCATGCATGGTTTGTTCCAGTAGCCCACTTATCGTCAGATTGTCCTGGTTCCCCAACATCTGGCGCGGACCTTGTTAATCCGGGCGACGTCCAAGCCGGCATGACTCTCCTAGTTCGTGTCACTCTCATATTCGAGGTAGGCAAGTAAGGCGTTAGGGGGTCTTTTGCCCAAGGACCCCTACTGGGAAGGTAGACAGGTACCCACCGGGATTTGAACCCCGGTCTCCCGTATCAAAGGGCGTCGGTATTAACCACTACGCTGTGTGTGTGTGTGTATGTATATATATATATACGTGTATATATATAATATTTTTATATATTTTATATATGTATTTATCTCTTCTTTCTGTGTGTGTGTAAAATACACACGCACACTCCACACACACTTAATAATGACTAACAGGGGCACTGCTAGAGTTAAAGATAAGGTACAGCCCAGACCCCCACCGCCTGCTGGGGCCCTAATCCATTCCCTGACCACTCCCCTCCGCTGTTTCCCCAAACCTTTCTCTGCCCCCCCCCCCCAAGTCCCTTCCTAACTCCCAGTCCTGCCGCTGGCCCTCGGCTGCCCTAGGCCAACCCCATCCCCCAAGCCCTTTCCCTGCTGGGCCAGCATGCCTGCCCCCAGACTTCCCCCCCCCCGGCTCCCTTACCTGGCTGCTGGAGGGAGAGCACGGCCCTGGCAGAGGCTGAGGCTCCCAGCCTGACCCTGCTCTGAGCATGCTCAGAGGAGGGGCAGGAGTTTTAAAAACTCCCATGCCCAGCCTGGGGCAGTTCCCTACCAGCCAGAAGACTGAATCTTCCAGCCACACAGACATTGTTCCCTGCGTGGGGGAGCAATGGTGCACCCCCGCACAGTTTAGTGGCATGCTGCTCAGGGGCTGGTCCTGAGTTTCAGAGGGACTGAGGCCCCCGGAGCTCCCTGCTAGCGATGCCTCTGATGACTAAGCAGCCAGATTTTATCCTACAAAGACTTGTGCATGTGCATAGCCTTATGATATGTGAGCAGTCTCATTGGATTCAAAAGTTTAGTGAGGAATATGCCTACAACTTCATAGAATCAGGGCCTTAATATGTGGAGATTGCTTATTATGCTAATCATAATAGTCTTCTATTTTCCTGCGGTTATCCTCATCTGTTTATTATCTCATGTCACATTAGACTGAAAGCTCTTTGGGGCAGGAACCGTCTTTTTATTATGTATATACAGTGCTTAATACATTGGAGCCCTAGATTCTACCACAACTCAAATTAATAACTTTCCTCGTAAATATATTAAATTGTAATAACAGTTGTGCAGGAAAGAAGCACTAATTAGTTGGTATCCTTTTTTAAATCTGGGCTTCATTCCAGACTTCCTTCATCTTTAAATTTCTAGCACAGTTATACTTCTAGGTTTCTGTTCAGAATTATCTTCTCCTTTTTTCACTGTGACTGTCATAAATATTAGCTGTGGTAATATTGATGATAAATGCATTTTGATAAATAACGATAAAAACCTCACAGATAGAATTTAACTCAGTGATTGTTAGAATTGTTGAAGATGAGTAACAAACTCAGTAAATAAAGTGAAGTGTAACATTACAACTGATGGAACATTTCTTACCATTAAGTCTTCAAACTCTGATTCAGCTGTCAACACATGGGCACTTTCTGGAGCCAAATTCTCTCATGCTGTGCACTGCCTGCAGCTCGCCTGAAGCTCAACTTTGACTAAAAGTGTTGATTTCACTTCTTTTAGCCTTGTTCTCATTTAGCGTTAAAACCTGCTTAGAGTCTGCCTTTTATTCTGTAAAGTACACATGCATGTGTCATCCCTCACACACTTCTGATGTGAAGTTAAGGCGCTCAAAAGATATGCTAGTAATCTTAATAAATAATTGATTAGAAAGGAGTCTGGCAGTGTTAATTGTGAGGTGCAGCTGAGTGAATGCCAAAACAAAAGCTCTTCTGAATGTTTCTGAATACCTTGTAAAGTCTTTAGCATTGAGCAACAGGGTCAGTGCACTGAACTGGAATTTAAAGGAGGTTCTTGAATGTAATGGATTTTGACTTGCTTTTGTCATGTGCCTCAATGCATCATTGATTGAGCACTCATTTATTAAATCAGCCGTATTTTTTGCTGTTTGTCAAACCGTAGATGTTTATTGGAGAGGGGTGTTGTTGTTTTTTAAAAGAACAGCTTACTTGTATTAACTCACAGGTATAATTAGATTTTTAAAAAAAGATTGATTTTCATGTATAGACAAACATGAAGAAGCTCATTAAGGAAACATTTGGGGAGCATTTTATTTTATCAACTCCTGGGGAAAAGAACAGGGTCGCTGTCTAACTAAAATGCTGGTAATTCATGTGTTTAAAAGGTGCCTTTAAATTCAGCTTAAAAAATGCTCCAAAAGTATTTAGTTTGGAAGGGTCTGAATGCATTCATTGAAGGAGTAGCTCAAGGTAAGCAGTGTTCAGGAAATTCCATAGAAAGGAGTATATAGGAAATGTGAGGGCTAAAGAAACTGGTGTGGTATACTATCAGTTTCTAAGGCTCAAAAGAGTCTGATTAGTTGAAAGGGTAGTCACTTGCAGCATGCTGGACTTGTGTAGGTTCTATGCATATCAGATTAGAACATTGACAGCAGGGCAGAAGAAAGAAGACCTTGACAGTGTGCCAAAATATCTCTTTATATAAGCAAATGTTATTAAACTTGGAAGGAAAAGTCACTTCTCCAGAACGGTTATTGCTGATTGTGATAAGTACTCTACAGATGAGCCATCAGCTTCTGAGAAATGTACGTACACAGTATTTAATATGGCAATTACTTGTCAAATCTGGAAATGTTCATCCTGAAGCTCTACACTTGTTGGGTAAATGGCCACGTCAGATATTTGCAAATCATCGTCACAGCTCACAATCTGAGGGAAAAGACTGCAGACAAGCTCAAATTTGATTTTGCAGTACTGCTGTTAGTAAATAGGACGGGGAGTTTAATGATCTTAACAGTGAACAAGAGATTTGTACAGAGTTGGAGAAGGGGAAAAAAATTGGAAAAAGTAGGGAGGTGTTTTGGTGTCTTGCTGCATATAGCAGAAAATAAAGGCTGTGTGGGGGACCACTGGAATTTGGACCATGGAACATTCTTTTATCAATAAAATTCTGGATGATGGTGCTTTAGCAGAGACTGATTTTGAGAAAAGAGGAAAGAAGTGGAGTATCAAAAGAAATGAGCCTGAAGAAGATGGGGCGGAGACAGAAGGAACAAACAAGTTGAGAATAGGGCCGTCCCTAGGGGGGGTGTGGGGCCCTGGGTGAATTGGCCTCTGCAGGGCCTTCCTGTGCTGGCCACCCCATGCCGGGGAACTAGGCTAGCTGGCCAAAAGCGGCAGCCCGGTGTCCCCCACCCTCCACATGCTGCTTTCGGCTTTGTGCTGGAGCAGCAGGGAGGGGGCAGAAGGCAGCGTGGCAGAGGAGGGGGTAGCCATAGAGGCCCTGCACTGCTTCCTGCCCCCTTCCCACTGCTCCAGCACAGAGCCGAAGGCAGCACGTGGGGGACCAGGCCGCTTTTGGCCGGCTAGCCAGGTCCCCAGGATGGGGGGGGGGGCTGGGGGGCTGCCCAACTCGCCCTACTCTAGGGGCAGCCCTGGTTGAGAAAGGAATTTTTAAAATGGAAATGGCAGTATTTCGTTTGTATGGTAACTCACTGGATAGGAATAGGCAAAATTCAAAAACAGTGAGTAGAGAGCCTAATCTTCAGTTCAGATCCTTATTACAAAAGCCACTTATCATAAAGCCACTTATCACTTTTCTGCAGGGTGTTATGTGCTTCCAGTTCCCCTTGTGTGTAACAGCTGAGGATGTTCAGCAGCTGCTGAGTTGGGCCGACGAAGGGCAAGAATGCTTAAATGACCATGGACGAGAAATTGAATATAATGGTAGACCATTCTCTTCCAGTCACATTTATTATAATACTGATGTTAAATTCTAACCATGGCTGTGCATACATGTGATGTGTGGGTATGTAGGGTGTGTATATATATGTATGTTAACTTATGGCTTTTTTGATAAATATGTTCTGTTTTATCACCCATAAACTGTAGTGCCACCTATTGTAGTTGTCAAATGCGCACTGGACACCTTGCTTTTAAACCTACTTAACAAGTAACTCATGATTTAAGCAACTGTTTCTGCTTTTCAGGCTGTCAGGCACATGGGGACAGGTTTCTTTCTTCTCCTTCTAGCTCCCCAGACTCTTCCAAAAGAGAGTAGTTTCCATTTAAAACCAAACAGATAAAGCTTCAGTCCGCATCTTTACTGAGATTTTACGTGTACATTTTTTTTGTCTTGAGTTCTTGTTTTTAAAACTACAGTATAGCTATCAGAAAGAGTAAAATGATGCTTCCCTTAGTAAAGAACAAAAGTGTTTCCACAGACTATTTTCCTCCCTGAAGTCAGACAGCCAAAGTTGTTTTATTACTGATTGCTTGAATTGTCTATTTTTTTGGTAAAACAGTAAAGCAGATTTAATATTAAAATAGGTTAAATACATTATTTCAGAAATATCCCATATTTATAATTTTTGCAGAGCTGTGTCTTTTGTTTTTGTTTTAATGATCCAATAGGCTTCTAAAGGTTGTAAAACTCTCAGGAACTTCATTCTTGAGCATGCAGCTTTGAAGGGAGACAATTTTTTTGTGTGTCATGTAAAACAATTAATAAAAATAAATTACAGTTCTCTTAAAATTCACAGCAAAACAAACAAGGAGTTCTAGGGCACTTAAAGACTAACAAATTTATTTATCACATGAGCTTTTGTGGGAGAAAATCCCACTTCATCAAATGCTTTGGAGATGGGGGAGCTTACAGAATGAGAAGAAAATAAATGCAAGGAAGTGTAAATCATGGGATCAAGTCCATTCTGTAAGTTCCCCCATCTTCAAAGCATCTGACACAGTGGAATTTTCTGCAAGAAAGCTCATGTGAAAAATAAATTTGTTAGCCTTTAAGTGCCACGGGACTCCTTGCTTGTTTTGCTGAACTAGAGTAATATATCTACCCCGCTGGAACTTAAAATATACACAAATTCACAACATCAGGAAAACACCCAGAAGAAGCTGGAAACACTAAACTGTTTCATTTTATCCACATACTGGTTTTCTCTCTGTCTGATCCACTTTCTTTTATTGTAGAAAAGACAACTTTTAATTAAAATAGTGCATCTAAATAAAAAAAAGCAAGGAGTCTTGTGGCACATGAAGACTAACAGATTTATTTATCACATGAGCTTTTGAGGGAGAAAATCCCTCTTCATCAGGTGCTTGAAATCGAAGAAGTACAGATGAATGGGAGGAAGATAAATGCAGGGAAATGTAAGCCATAGGGTCCAGTCAGACTCAAATCAGTGCAGTTTGTTAGATTCAAACAGTGGAGAACAGCATATAGGAGGTAGGTGGGGGCAAAAAGGAAAGCAAAATTACCTGTTTGGGGGGGGGGGGATAGTAGTTACTATCCAACCCTACGTTGACAGTGTCAAATCTGCATAAGAGTTCCAATTCTGCAGCACAGTGGTCTCTAACACTACGCACTGGCATGTGCAGAGTGGGGGGGGTAAACCTGCCAGCTACTAGATAACTATGTCATTAACACAGGGGTCAGCAAGTCCCTGGTAGGTGTGCCAGCAGTGGCTTGTGAGCCTGTTTAGAGTTGCACACAGCACCCTTTGCTGAAAGTGCCACTCCGGCCCCAGCAGAGCAGATGGCTGTGCCCCACGCACCCCAAGGCTCCCCAGGCATGCCACAGAAAGAAGCTACCTAGACCTGCAGTGGCTTCTTTCTGCAGTATGCCTGGCGACACCTGCCCAGGCATGCTACAGAGAGGAGCCACTTCTGGTGCCTTCTTCCCTGGGCATGCTCAGGGACCCCTGCCTAGGCAGCTTCTTTCCAGGATGTGCTTGGGAACCTTGCCTTCCCTCGCCCCCCAAATTTTCAGGCAGCAGCTGCTTTTTTTTCAGCAGAGGAGCCACCTCCACCAGCTGAGGGTCCAGGAGGAGGAACTGGCATAGGGGTTGGCAACCCTGTAACACCTACTGCTGAGTAAGACTCTTATATAAGGTGTGTAATTTTCTAAATGGAAACAAACAACCCATAAGTGAAGGTGATAATTATAATTAGGACAGAGAACCTGATTTCAATAATATCAAATGTATTACAATTAGTTTTATTTGCATATTATTTTGGAATGGACACAAACCTGTTATATTTGAAAAATGTACCCTCTGGGCAAATAAACAATGTGATTCATTCATTGGATCCTACAGAGTTTACAGTCTGCTGTATACTGGATCAAGTAGTTTATGAACAGTGATGAAGAGGGGTGAATTAACACACAGGCCAACTGCGCCCTGCCCAGGGGCACATCAAGATGTGGGGGCCCCTCTGCCCTGCCGGCACTTGGGGGGCAGAGTGGGGCAGGCCAGTCCAGGGGATGGGCTCCACGCACCCGCCCTCCCCCTGGGACAGCTGGTCCACCAACGAACTGAAGCGTGCAGTACGGCCTCCAGCATGGCTTTTTGGCTGTACCAGAAACCGAACTGCATGCACTAGTTGGCCCCACCACCCCCGGGAGCCCACCAGCCAGGTGATGGATGGCCTCTGGCCCAAGACACCCTCCCCCCGGCCGCCTTCCCCCTCCCCATGCTGGCCTTCCTGTGCCAGACTCCTAGGCTGGCAGGGAAGGCAAGGCCAATTGGGGAGGAGAGGTTGGCCAACCAGTGACAGAGGCCCAGAGCCCTACAGGCCGTGATCCACCACTGGTGATGAACACAAAGATAGATGCAAGTAAATGCTCTTGGTTAGAAAATCCTAGGAACCCTCAATAAAATTCACCCTTGTCCCGAGTGCCTTAGGAGAAGCATCATACCTTCAGCTAAGAGGAATTCAAATAGTGCTATGACTGTGTGTGCCACGTATTGTTTGCTTCGTTAATTATACTCAGTCTCAAAAGAAGTGTACCCAAGCTTGCAGGCAGGGACATAGCTTAACTGATTTGTATGCTGAGGGCTGTGGCTTTTGAAATGCAAGCACACAAATGATAACTCCAAATAAGAATCTCCTGAGTGGTATTTTCAGCTGTTAGTCCATAGAGTGGTTCCAAAAGTATGAGGCTGGAGGAGGGAATTAGAACACATCCTGCTAGAGCATGTAGATCTCCTTAAAGAACAGGACAGAGAGAGGACTATTGCCCTGAAAAAGGAAAGATAGAGTTCCCAGAGGACAAGTCATTCCACTGTTTCCTTCATTTTGTTTTGTTTAAGAAAGGAAGCACTTTCTCATGCTCAAGATACCATTGTGGCATTGGGAAGTTCTAATCAAAAAAAGCCTTTCTTGTGGGAGATGTGAGAAAGCATTTTCTTTTTATGCACTTCCACCCAGAAATGCAATCTCTTTGTTCTACCTAACCAGCCTCTCTAGGAATTTGTTTCTTTGTTTCTGTTTTGTTTTCTGTAACAATTGCCCCCTCTGGAAATGTTCTCTTACAACATTAAATCAAATATCCAGGTTTCAGGGCAAACTGTTTTAAAGTTTAGGAAAAGTCAGCTCCTCCTAACTGCAAGTTTGAGCAGCACAGTCAGGAAGGAAAATTGAAACTGAAAGCCAAACACCTTGTAAGAGTTAGAAGAGAATTGGAAGGGACCTCATAAGATCATGGAGTCCAACCCCGTGGGATCTGAACCCAGGACCTTCTGCATATTAAGCAGGGGTACTAGCCACTACATTACAGAGCTCAGATTGAAATGAGGGCAAAATTTGGTTCATTTCTGGCTAAATCTCTCTGCTTTGAATGAACAAACTACAATGCATCATGTATTTATGGACCCTGATAAGTAACCTAACTGGTGCATGACATGGCTGGGGGACCATCTTCTCATTTGATACCTCCGTGAATTCGTCTAGTAGATGCGTTCAAGGTAACAGCCACCAGGTTTAAAAGAGAAGCTGCTGTTGTCAGGACATTTTAAATAAGAGGTTAAATTCTGGAGCTTTGGTATGATAAAACCCCTTTTTGCTGACTTTGAGTATTTTGCTGCAAGGTTTGTCTGTTTTCATAGTAAGATGGAACGAGAGAGATGAGACACTGACTGAAGGAAGGGCTACTATATACAATGGGTTGATTGAATGGATCATCTATATTTTGAAAACATCTGCTTGAACAAATATATGAAATACATAGATTCATAGTACCATAAAGACAGTTTTGCATTGATATGTAGTGGAAAACAGCTCCCCTCCGCCAAGATAATGCACATCGAGGTAGATATCCAGCTTCCTGTTGTTTCTTACCAGCTTTAATAAATATATGGCATTATTGGCAAATAGAGGGGATTTTTTGGTACCTTTTCCTCACCAGATATGAGTGAAAACTGTTTTATGGTAACAAGAATTACTTGGGCATATTGAGCAGATAGTACACTTTTCTGCATCTGTTCTGAATTGCTGAGAGTTCATTGCTGTTACCAAACACGTAAGGGCAAAGTGGAATTGTGCCCACAAAGGCTCTTGCAATAAATAAATTTTAGTCTTTAAAAGTACCAGAGAACTCTACTTTGTTTTGCTGAAATAGACTAACACAGCTGCTCCTCTGGAAGGAGGCCTTTGGTACTTTCAAAGACTAACAAATTTATTATTGCATAATCCCACTTCCTCAGATGCATGAAATGGGAACTGCAGTATGTCAGGTGTATATATAGATGCAGAGAAGGCTGCATCACAACGTTAATTCAAATAGTTCCAGAGAGATAGCCAGTTAGTCCATTGCAGCAAAACAAACATGTTGTTTTAATTCAGTTAGCATGTATGTAAGCTTTTAACAACAATTCATGAGAAGGTGAGAATGTTAAAAGAGGAGAAATTACCTTTTGTAATGAGTTTCAAAATGTGCTTTCTGTGAGAGATGTTTAAAATTTGCTGGGCCTATATTTAGACAGTATGCTGGATAGCTGGGCTGATTACCGGTAGTCAAGAAAACACACGGAGGAGAAGCCGCAGTTTTTATGTTCATAGGATTACTGAAATAAATAGCAGTCGGTTTCATGTTCATGTATCCATGCCCTGTTTGCTAAATTACATCTGGAGTTAGGCTTGAGAAATGGCTTATTTATCTTTTGTAATAGTTTGGAAACTTTACACAGGGTGAGGATATTTGTACATAGAAAAAATTATCCTGGTCTGCAGCTTGAGAAAAGATCAAACTAATGTAAGCAAAATCATATTTCTTTGGGGTTGGGTGTTTGGTTTAATATGTTATAGTCCATAATTCAAGCTTTTTATGCTAGTTTTTTCTGATACAAGGAAACTTAGTTTTCTTCTTTCTTTTACCCAAAATCATTAACAGCACTTGTCACCTTGATTCCAAACAAATATTTATCTGTTTGAGTATAACTGAATAATGTCTTATGTTAGCCATTAATACAGAAGACAACACAAGCTCGCATTGGATCACAGCGCTGATTTGGCTGCTGAAAATGTACTGCTATTTAAATACTTCATTTCACATTTTTGCCAAGCAAATGGCATGGCAGCATAATTTGAAGTGAAACGTATTTCACTTCATGCACAGTTACGGGACTTTAAAGGGTGTTTTTATCTATTTCCATTTCTTTCAAAAATAGACTCTTTTCAAGGTCTTTGAAAACAGAACTCTTATGTAGCTTCTTACTCCCTGTTTGGCCACTCTTAGGAAATGGAGAATGCTTACACATCTAGTACAGTAGCTCAGGGACTACTAAGGTTAATATTATGAAAACAATGTGAGACATCTTCTGGAATTTACTCAGGTGCACAAGGCAACAAAGGTATGGGTTTGAATTGGGATTTCAATAAATTTAGTTTGCGTGCCTGCTGTAGAAATTTTGTTATCCCCCATCCACCCTCCCAGGGGAATGTATTGGTAGTGTACCAGCTGGTGTGCTGGTTGTAAAATATGAGATAATCATTCTCATAATGCTACAATCACAGCATCTATGGAAATGTGTTTAGGAAGATTGGAAAGAAGTACATGAGATAAAATGGCCAAATCTATTTTTAAACAGTGGCTAGCTCATCAAATCTGTTACAGCTTGTAGAAAACTGAATGTGTTGGATTTTTTTAAGAAAAGAAATGCTGCATTTGTGTACTCTTCCTTCTCTTTTCATTGTCTTAAAACTGTACCCTCCCCCCCCCCACCCCCAATAATACTGTTGTTGTTGGACTCCTAGGCCTGTTGCTAGAATATTGGTTGCATTACAGGCAAAGAAGTTGTATTTGTTTTGTGTAGGAAAGTTTCAATCAGTTCTTAATGGGTTAATCATATTTTCCCTTTCCAGATTCCTCTTTGTTGGGTTTCTTCTGTCCTGTGTTTGCTAAAGAAGATACAGTAAAATGGCAAACCTGTGTTTTTGTTCCTTTTCAGAAATCCCCAACAAGCCCATGACACAGGCTACTGCTGTAGCTGTACATTTCTATTCATTATTGATGACTTGGGGCCTGGCAGGCAGCACAGAGCACAAGCAATATGGATTACTATACTGAGGTTTTGGGTTTGTTTGTTTGTTTGTTTGTTTGTAAATCTGAGAATTCTGCAGTTATGAAAAGCAATCATAACTCCTCCTCATAGGAGATTCTGGAAAATAAACAAGAGGCTTTGTCATACATTTTGTTAACCAGTTTAGAGCATATTGTGTAGCAGAAGAAGGATGTGTAGGTGAGTTCAAAATGGAATTCCCACTCACAAACTAATTAGTGCTAGCTTAATTTTCTAGCAGACTTTGGATATGATTCTGAAAGATGCTGAGTGCCATCCACTCCAAAAGGTTTTGAGGACATTCATCACCTTGAACTGAACTCCTCCTTAATGATATTCTAGTTTGAGTCCTACTAGTGTCTTTCAAGTTTTAGATGGGAAGTTTTTCCTGAGAAAATTAACATAATCTGTCTAGTTTGTTTTTGGAATCATACAGTTATACATTATTTTATTCTGTTTCTCTGACCTATCCCACGGCATGTAGAGGTGTGGGCTCCAGTTGGTGATGTAAGAGTAATTGTGTCTGTGCACTTGTGTTTCATCTTAGATGGTGTTTCTGGATAATAAGTAACCAAGAGGCATTTATAATGCTAAAGTAGTTTTCTGTATCAGTGACTGGTGAATGGAGGTTTTTGATTCTTCTAGTGACATGATACTTTTCCAGCCATAATCTGACTCAAGCTTATTTGTACCACATTAATAGGGTTGTTGAATGTTTCGTTCTTAGCATACTTAAAATTTTTGACTTTAGGAAAATACAGTTTATTTTTCTGCACCCACCCCTAGCATCTGTCTGAATATAATACATCTTGATAATAGAGTGAACCAAATGAAATGTGTGGTGGTTAATATATTGATGACACTTTCTGAATAGATTAGTACTGGAACTGTTTTTCATTCATAAAAAGCAGATTTCACAAGGAAGTGAACAGATTCAGTTTTGAGATTACATTTACTTTTTCCTTTGCAAGTAAATGATTTTTCACAAACCTTTTCTTTGGGGGGGAGGCAGATGGGGGAGGTTGTTTTTCTTTGTTTTTTTTATTTTCTACACATGAACACACTAATTATCACATAAGTTAAAATTCATGACAGTTGAACTTTATTTTGCTAAAATCTTTTCTTTGGCACCCTATTGATAAACTTCATTTTAGTTAAATGGAGCCAATAAGCAAAGGTTTAATATATGTATATGAATTATCATTTAAATTGTTATGGAGACTAAATTACAGTGATCATTTGATTAGGAAAGATGTTTCCTCTCTTTTGGGAGGGAGTGATGTGAAAGCATTCTGGAAGATGTTTAAATTTCATTTGCTGGAAAAGGAATATGTTATCTTCTTTATTCCTGTATTGCTTTTGTTACCTCTTTGGAAGTGACTTAACACTGTTTTGTGTAAATTTCAAAATATGGAATCAACAACCTGGCTAATTTTTAAGTGAAAATGTCTCTTAGGAAGAACTGATTGTTCTGGAAGATCCCACAGCACCACCTAGTGTCATCATTTCTTGTTACCATAATGATTTTATGATTACTAACGTGCTGGGAATCTCATTTTCCTTTTGTATCACCCAGTGATATTAATTTAAAATAGGATTTATTGGGTGATACAGGACACTTCCAAGTAATGCAGAATTTTAGATTTTGTTCATAATTTTCTTACACACTAAAGAGCACTTTTTAAAAAAAATGAGTAAAAGATTTTCCAAAATAGATACAACATTATCTCTGCTTTCTGTAAAGCAGTGCTGAAAAAGGGTCTACAGCTTCCTATGTGGTATTGTATGCATAGTTTAGGGCAATATCTTTCTAAATGTATGTTGCTTGTTGTTTTGATATTGTGTATTATTAAACACTTGCACGCAATACACAGAAACGGACAGCACTTGAGTTGAAAATCGAAGATCCCAATCCAGCAAGCTGCTTTGAATTGATGGACCACTCCCCCCACCCACCCACCGCACCTGTGTAATGCTCCACTAAAGTCATTGTGGCTCTGTGTCCACCTGCAAGGTACAATTTGGAGGATCAGAGGTTAAGCAACTGAAGACAGATCCCACTGCAAAATCTATGGACTGGGATAACTGAGTGCTCTCTCTCTCTCTCTCTCTCTCTCTCTCTCTCTCTCTCTCTCTCTGTCACGCGCACACACACATTGTTTACTAAGAGCTGGCACCTATGACAGCCTAGGTACAGCTGGGAATCGGGGAAAAAACCTCACAGACAGAAGCAGGAGGAGGAAAGGAAGGTGGTGTTGAGGCTGCTTGACAGCGAAAGGTGAAGGATATGATAGCAGACAGTCAGAAATGTAGTCCAGGCAGAGTTGTATAGTGCATTGAAGGTGACGACAAGAAATTTAAACTTTAATGTGGTGTTCAAGAGAGAACCAAGTTCCAAAGGGGCAGCTGTGTTAGTCTAGTTCAGTTAGACAAGGAGTCTTGTGGCACTTAAAGACTAACAAATTTATTTATTGCATGAGCTTTTATGGGAGAAAATCCCACTTCGTCAAATGCTTTGGAGATGCACAAATTTATTTATTGCATGAGCTGTTATGGGAGAAATTCCCACTTTGTCAGATGTTTTGAAGATGCAATAAATAAGAGAGAACTAGTGGAGAGAGCAGCATTGACTATACTTTGTGGCTCCATTCCTGGTCCAGCTGTGTCTGTGAAGGATGCTCTACCAGGACCTCTTTCCATTGGCAATGTCCCAAATACTGGCCGTAGGAACTGTTGTGCTACCTGTACTCTACCAGAAGATCACCCTATACTGGATATTCTGGCTTTAAGCAATTGTATGCTGGCAGAATTTTATAAAATGGCTCCATCATAGCTTACAATTGGTGTCACTTTCAGTCACTCCTCGATCCTCATGCTGCCTGAAGCATAACATTTTATCCTTTTCCTAAAACTGGAACTCTAAAATTCAATATTATGCTTCAGTCTATTAAAGTTAAAGCTTGAATTTCAGACCTACATTGTTTTATTATAACAATCTAAGTCTAACATTCAATCTTGAATATTAACAGGGACTGTATTTGATGACCTCTCATGGTCCTTTCCAATTTCTATGGTTCTGTGTCCATTTCATATGTTTAGCAACTGCCCCTTCAGATTTGGGTCATTTTGTTTTTTGTGTGTCATTCTGACTCTGGCAGAACACCATTAAAATAACAGCTACCGGTATAGAGAAGTTGGTTCTCTATTTTTAAACTTCAAGCTTCTTACTGGCACAGGTTTTAAATTATCATTGTATAGCACACACAAAGAGGATTTCTAGAGTATAGATGATGCCCTCTGCTGGGAAACTGGGCACATGATGACAAGTTCCAGAGAAATAGTCATGTTAATCTAGTTCAGCAAAATGAACTAGGAGTCCTGTGGCACTTTAGAAGACTAACGGTTTTATTTATCACTCATGCAATAAATAAAACTGTTAGTCTTTCGAAGTGCTGCTGGGCACATGGTTTTACATTTCTGAGATGTTCATATTCTCACTTTGCCTGGTTGGTGTACCATATTGAAAATTTACACCTCAGATTCATTTTAGAAAAACTGTATCTCTTCTTGGCTGTACTAGTAGAGACCAAACCCTTGATCAGTGTACCAGCATTAACGTGGACTGTCGATGGTATTTATCTATTCATTCATTCCTTTCTCACTTTATGCTTCCAAGTGCATCTTGTAGGTGCTGGCAGCAGTTCTGGGCCAGATTCTGACCACTCTGACACAACAACGTTGGCTGCACTTGGGCTTCATGTGACTAATTGATGAGAGAAATAACTCCTAGTGTTTGAAGCTAGTAACTGTCATTAAATGAGAGGAGCACAATCAATGTCTGCCATCTAATGCTACTAGTGATTTCAGCCTCTAAATGTTAATGATCATCTCCCCTCCCCAGAGGAGACCGCCATGTGCTGTCCCAGGGGATGAAAGATTGTGCAACATCTGATTGGGATTGCATGCCCAGGGCATAATCCCACAGCCTGAAATTAAACCTGGCAGATTACGTCCCCATTAATAAAGTGATGGCTGTCTAAAGATTGCACCTCTAATTTTACAATCCAGTCATTAAAATCCAAACATCGGTTTCTTTGGAAAGTTGCTGTTGCCTGTGTCATACTTGGTATTTATAATGATGCAGGAATATGCATAGATTTATATTTTTAGATTTGTTTTTAATTTGGTATCCTAATAAAGTGCGGTATGTGTTTATTGCTGTAGCCTTTGCAGAAAACTATGTGTATATCAATTTTTGGAAAGAGCATAAAATTCAATTCTCACACACATTTAGATTTTGACATATTCATTGTGGAGAAGTTGAATCAACTTAGTACCCTAAAAGTTGTCAGTTCATAAAGCACTTATTTTTTCCCTTTGTTCATAATAATCTTTTGGAATAAAACAATATGATATGCAAATAAATTAAATGTTTTACCCTTACCTCCCAAAACAAAACTCAATATGTCTAAATTCAGCAAACACATTCCTTTTAAATATCTAATGAAAAAATAATGTGTGGAAGGGGGAATGTTAAAAGCCTTTAGTATGTAACTCAGGAAAATATTGAAAATAATAAACTTGGAAAACAAAGAAGGAAAATAAAGGTGATTATGCATCAAATACTGAGATGTACAGGGAGAAAAAAGCATGGGCTCTTTGAAGTTACAAAGGGGGAGCAATGACTGATGCAGTGGAGACATCAGAAGGAGCTATGCTGATTTTAATCTGTGAAGTAATATGAGGGGGGAGGAATTAGCATGTTGATTGAAAGTGGGAAACATTTAAATGTTAATGTAGAAGTTGGTGACCTGGTTAAGTATACCAAAATTGCATCCCTATAGTTATTGTTAAATTATGGTTGTATGTATGCATGGGTGTATCCATGCTACACACATTTTAAACCATGTTAAAGCATTGTGTTTGATGCCCACAAGAAGAGTAGTCTCAGACTTACTGCTGACATGACCATTCCACTTATAGACGTATTAAACTGATTTTACAAATAATTTCACTAACATGTTTGAAACCATTTTCAAAAATGGTTTAACACACAAGAGTTGGGAAATGCCAGATTTATAGTTGCCTTAACTCATTCCTATTTTATCTCCGTACTGTGAGACGGTCATTAATTATATGATCACTTTTTTTTTTTTTTTTGCAAAACCCCTCCTTTTTTCAGTGCATAGGATGGGCACTCGAGGGAAGCCTTAAGGTCTCACAAGCAGCTGTGATCTGTCATTATTTCATTTTCAAGAGCTTTACTGAAACCTAAATAAGAAGCTTTTTACACATTTTTGTATGTAATATGTATTTTACTAATTACTCCACTCAGAATCCTTCTCTTCAGTTCTCCTTCTCCCTGAGGAATTTAGCAAGGGCAACATAACTGATTTGGAGTTTGCAGACAAAAGCCTTTTGTAGACATGAGCCAATAAGTAAATAAGAGAAGGTAATCAAAGTTTTTTAACTCCTGATTTCTGTGGTAACACTGAACACGTCTGAAAAAATCTCATTGTTTGTGTTGCACCTGACCTCCAAACATGTGATGCAGCTAAATTAGAGAAAGGAAGCAGAAGATGTAGGGGTGACATCTCCACATTTAGCTGAAGGTGCACACCCACCATTTGTAACTCATGATCGCAGTCTGGGATCTGTTGTTGGATGTAGACAGAGCCATCCTTGGAGTGGGGGGGGTGAGAGGGGTGATCATCCCTGGCCCTGCAGTTCCATGGGTCCTGTGCAGTCCTGCCCTGAGCAGGGCAGTGTGGGGCCCACACCACTGTGCCCTGTGGCCAAGCTGCCCCCCCCCCCCCCCCCGTGGAGCCAAAGGCAGCAGGAGGGGGTGGGGTGGGAGCATGGAGCTGTCCTCTCCTCTGGGCCAGCTCACCCTGCCTCCAGGACAGGGAACAGCCGGCCCAGGAGTGGAGTGGGCCAGCCCAGAGGCCGGGCTCTACTCTCCTGCCCCTGTCCTGGGCCAGCTGTTCCACCCTAGGGGCAGGGATGACTGGCCGAGTGGTGGGGTGGGAGATCAGAGTCCAGCCCCTGGACAGGCGTGCTCTACCCCTGGCCTGGGGGACAGGTGGGAGTGCAGGGCCAGCCTGTGGGCTGGCTCACCCCTCCGAGCGTGGGAGAGGGCAGCCAGGGAGGAGACACAGGCCAATTGCCCCTGGCCCCACAACCCCCTAGGGATGGCCCAGGATGTAGGATGAGCAGATAGCAACAGTGCCTAGAAAGAATTTTTACTATTTGCTCCTAGCTAAAAGGTTGTGCACTCATCTCTTCTGGGTGCAGACCTTGCTACTGATCCCTGCCTTTGTCACTTCAAGATTAGTTTACTGCCGTGCAGCCCGACATGGGGTACGCTTAAAGCTAATTCCAAAGCTTCAAATGGTGCAGCGTATGGCAGCATATCTGGCGTGAGGTACTGTGCTGTGACAACACCTGTCACTGGTGCTTCATGTTCTCCACTAGAGCCGCCTATTACTTTCCATATGTAATGTAAGGTGTTACCATGCCATCTTTTTTCCGTATTCCTAGCATGGCAGTGTGATCAGCAGAGGATCCCCTTTGTTTTAAAACAGGCAGGCAGTAGATTGTTCTCCATGAAGGGCCTTCAGTTCTTGAATAAGGTCCAGCCTTGGCCTTTGGACCTTCAGAGTTCCCCAAGAGACTTATTTATTTGCTCTGGCTTCTGTGAAAGATGAGGTATGATGGAGGTAGACCTGTGTGCAAGGGAGGAGTTCAGTGTTTAATGCAGTGGTTTTCAAACTTTTTCTCAGGATCCAGTATTTAAAACTAATTTATGCCCACAAACCAACAATCATATCTTTGAACAATACTTACTAGTCTTTCTGCAGCAGCAGCAGGGGGTGCTGTGACCCCAGTATCTGAGGGTCTGCAACCATGTATTGGGTCCCGATCCTAAGTCTGAAAATGACTGGGTTAATGTGTGTGAGGGGGCTTGGTTATTTTTGAGCGTTAGGCTGCTGTGCCTAAACTTTTTAATTTTTTTGTGTTAATTTTGTAGTGTGTCACAAATGCATAGGGCTATGGTTCCCAACCTTTTTGACTCAAGGGCCATAGGTATCATTTTTACAGCCCTGAATGGCCACCAGCTTCCTCCAGCAAACCCTTCCCCATCCCCAAAAGCAGTTCGCCTCTTTGGTTGCTGACCTCTTGTCTCCCTGGTTGTAGCAGGGAAAACACACGCATCCTGCAGCTCTGTGTACTCTGTTGTGTCTCAAGGCAGTGGCTCCCTTTTGAGGCCAGGGGGACAGAAAATTAGCGCTCCCCTCCCTCTGACTCCATGAAGGACCATGGCACCTATGGAGTTAGGCAGAGCACTTTGCCGTGCTCCCTGCTACAGACAGGGGAATGAGAGCGCTAATCTCCTACCCCTTCAGCTGCAGCAAGGAGCCTACATTGGTCTTTTTACTCCTGTGGAAGCACACTCCACTGGGATCTTTAGCAAGTGACTGTGCTGCAGCCAGCAGGAGGGGAGCTGAGGGCCACTTTGAAAACCCTTGAGGGCCACCTTTGCCCCATGAAACACAGGTTGGGAATCACTGGCCTAGGGCGCTGGGTATTGTCCTTTTCTAGAACTGTAGGAAACCAAATAAATCTTACAAGGGTGAGTTCATTCTCTTTTGTTTTGGTGGCCAGGTGTAATAAATTGCCTGAAAAACATGCCAGATTGCATCTAGCATGTTTCTATCCATACTCTGTGGACTGAGAAACTCATTCCTGGCTTTCCCACAGTGCCTTAACCCACAAATGGGTGTGCCTTAACCCAGACCTGAAAAGACAATTTTAGCAGGGTAAGGATTCAGTAATTCAGTTTCCAAGCTCTTTCAGTCATTGGTCTCTGGAGATTGCCAACAAAGTTGGCTGCAACACAAAGATATTTTCATTAACCTACTCCATACTAATGGAAATACTGACCATTCAACAGTACTGTACATTGAATAGAATGACACTGTGGTCAGAGATGAGACCTTTCAGTTTTTAGTTTTGTTATGTTTCACTCTAGCAAAGCACTTAAGCACTGTATGCGTACCTAGACCCATTGAAGTCAATGGGGTTACACATATGCTTAAGTGTTTCCTTGGATCATAACTTTGATTACAAATAATTTTATTCTTTCCAGTGCTGTTTCTGAAGATAAAGACATATGCAAAAAACAGTTTGTAGATTGACGGTTCCCGCATAGAGGTGTTTCTGACTGCCTGTAATGATGGTGAAAAATTACACAGCTAATATGTGAATGAAGAGATCTAAAGATAGTCTGTCTGACTCATTGCCTCACTATAGTCATGCCCTATGTCAGTTTTTACCAGGTGTTTCCCTGCAGCCTGTCTCACCTTATCTAACTATTAAGATTTGTTCCTAATGATTAGCCATCACAGCTGTAAAATCCTTTATGCTTATTTCCTCTTGCTGTCCAGTTTTGCAGCTGATCACGCATATTCAGTGTACAGGTTCTGTCAGAGATGACAACCATGATGGAGTCCTGGGGGAAGCATGTATAGAAAACCAGCGTGATCTCTTCTTGAATAGTTTCTTTGCAATGAAAGTATGGTAAAATGGATCTCTTGGGGCCTGCTTTCTGTTAAAAATTAAAATAAATCTACCTAGCCCTCTTAACTGTGACATGTTTTGTGATCCTTACAGTAGAGAGGAGTGCATTTACAGGTTTCTAATGTGACCCATTCTGTGCAGAATTGGACTGTGTGTCAGTGTCTCAAGTCAGGTTGTGATTCCTTCCCCCATCCTTCAGACTAAAATCATTGAAATATATTCAGTCAGTCTTTCACATCAGAGGTGTAAATGGATTTTTTGAAAGTTTTTCTGCAAATAGCAAACGGCAGTCACTTTACAACTTAGACTCCATTATGGGCAGAATGGAGAGGGCTTAACATTCCACCCTAACTTTGAGGATGCTAAAACTGTGTAATGACCTTGCATCTGCAAGGGCAGATGCTCAGCTTCTGCTGGAAGTGCTAATCTACATTCTGTTTATCTCCATACACTGTGTGCTTGACAGCACTTGCTCAGAAAGTGAGGTAGGAAAAAGAGTCATCAAATTTAGATTCTTCTTTTGGTGTTTGTGCAGTGGACTAGAAACAAGATATTTCCCTTTTTAGGTTCCTTTGTGGCATTCAGTAACTGGTGCTGCAGTAGTGTAAGATTATTGTTCACATCCTTTACTTAGGGTATGTCTGTCTCTGATTCAACCTATTAGCATTTCAGTTGAATAGCAAAGAAGTCAGACAGTATTGAATAGCTATTATTTTCCTATTGAATTGCTTATTCAATTATTATTGAATTGCTTTCTATTGACTTGCTTATTGCTTGTTTTCCTATTGAATTGCTTATTCTGGAATTAAACAAATATTATGGTTTATCTCCTGAACCTAAATCTTTATCTATAATCTTTACCAGTAGCTTTTAGATTGGTACACATCAGTTTCTCATTCTGTGATAGATATGCATTCAGAAATATGATACTATTGGGCTATGAATATGGATTATGCTTATTGAAAAGATGTTTGCTTTGAAATGAAATGTCTGTTGTTTTAATTTAAATCTCTGTCTGCCTGAACTGACATTATTTATATATGCAAAAGATTAACATCAGTAACTGTTTTCCTCTTAAATATGGGCCAGTTGCACCCTCAGATAATTGTGTGGCTCCCCTGAAAGTCCTTGGGTTTTGACTGTGTAGAACTGAAGGGAGAAATTGACCCTATACATATTGATTGTGTAGGGACCACGTGTACCTCTTCCCTGAGTTTATTAAGCTAACCAGAACTGGTCATAAAATTTTATTCTAAGAATTGCTTTTTGGGAACCAGTTTTTTTTAATAAAGCAGTCGGTTAGCAATCAATGACATGTAGGGATACTTCAGCTCCACCTCCATCTTTACATTATTGTAAAAGAGTTATTTTTCTTTATACTGTGCCTGTTTACTATATTGCTGCTGCTAATTCTATTGTGGTATGGTAGCACTGAAAGGACCCTATTACATTAAGTATTGTGTATACTTGTAGGAAGACTCAGGCCCTGTCCTAAAAAGCTGAGTAAATGAAAAAGGAGGACCACTTCTACCCAGACTTACAGAAGGATAGTAATTTAACCACTCTGTTTTCCTTAGATAAGACTTCCCCTGGCATACAGGAATCCCCAAGAGGTAAAACACCACTATAGCTGGTTCTGTGTTGCCCACTTCTGGATCCAAGTACAGGAAGCTTGTCAAGGGTGGGGTGTGATGTTCCCAAAACTGATTCATGATCCTGAAGCTCCTCCCCCCCTCATAACAAGGAGTTAGTCAAATTTGCCAGCTGCTGCAGGAGAGGGGATGTGACTCAACCACCTCCATGGGATGACATATAAGCCCAGGCTCATGGACAGAGCAGTCACTCACTGTTCCACTGCATGCCTTTTCTGCCTGTCTCACTCAGGCTGCCCAGTATGATGGATTTCCTAGTCAAGCCTCACCATGCAGCCATACAAGCCACATTTCTGCTCTCTGAATATTTAAGACTGGCCAGTCCCTAATTCAGCATCTTTGTTATACCAATGGACTGTTCCACTGTGACGGTGGAGGGAGGGGAGATGTCAACAGAGTGCAAGGTGTTTGGGGCACATCACCTCCATATCTGACAAACTTTTTTGCTTGAATCTGGAAGTGGGTATCTCAGAGCCAGCTATGCTAGCTTTATACAATCTGGAGTTTCCCTTATTGCAGGAGAAGTTTCAGGTACTTAACGCTACTTCAGCGGTACAAAATATTTGTCAGCAGGCAGAAGGGAAGTGTGGCATCTAGCCCTTATGCTCAGAGTCCAGTGAAACTCTTGAGTGTGTTATGTGGCATACTATAATGGAATGACTGCATTCCATTCCTTATGTATAAGGTTGTTCTTGATAGCCCATCATTGTAGATTTTTTAATAAATACTTTGCATAATATCTGTTCAGCTCTTATGACATCCTGTGCTCCTTCTGTTTCCTGCTCCACTTTCCTTGAACATGCACTTATGTACTTCTCCCACAAACATTGCAACATTTTCTCTGTGCTACTCACACATGAAATGTCATTCCATCTTAAAGCTACCAGTTGTTGTCTGTCCTCCCAGGATCCACCTGTGCTGGGACATTCACAAGAAATCAGCTAACAAATGATGGCTAGACTAAGAGGTCATCAAGGATAGGATCTATTATTTATTTATTCTAAGACATACTTTAAAATTACGTAGCACTTTCAAGTTGTACAGCTAACCTCTTACCTTGTGTTCTTATTACTCTTTTCCTGGTCTTTTCTCCCCTTCTGTTTTTCCTCACTGGTTGCGTCTTGTTCTAAAGAAGTCACTTCAGAGCCAGACCTGTGTCTTCCTGTTTGTTCTTAAGTGTCTGGTTCAATCATTCTCCTTCTGGGGTTCCATGCACACTGCTGCAATACAAATAAAGCACATAAAGAGAGAGGTTTTTTTTTAAAAATTAGATTTTAAGAGTTCTGAAGAGCCAAGGTAAAGCTGCATTATGATTTTTTTTGAAAAAGATCACAAAAGAAGCACTGCTTTTAACAGGTTTTTTCACTTAGTTATAACCAAGAATAGGTGGGGAACCTATCATTCTAGGTTTGTTACAAGCAAGTTGGCATGTTGCCATTGCAAAATATATAGAGTTTGTGAGTAGGTCTCATTAATGGAATAATGATATCTGATAAATGTTGGGGATAAAAGTAATCATTGTTTACAAAAGAAGTCCTAAGTGGGCTTTGGGAATGAAAATGCATTAAATGGCAGGTTGCTTTTATTAGGTTGTAACAAAATATGGACTTATGATGGTGGGGTGAGGGAGAAGTTCCACTTGCAGCTATGAAAATGAAGCTTATTATGCTAACTTCAACTCAAATAATTCATTTTAAGATTTGCTTTCATGGAACTTAAAATTGTGTATTTTAGCCAATCATCAGCCTTAAACCTGTTCCCTGTCAGTAAAGAAAACAAATCTTTTGTTTGTCTCTGCCTGGGGATGTGGAGAGCTGAGGTGGTCCTGTGTGACTAAATTAGATGAAAGATTTGCCTTCCTCCACTGAGACCCATGCAGTCTAATCAAGTGAAATGAGTTTTGAGATCTCAGCTCATTTCCTAGGGGATATTAGTTTACATTACAAAATCAGGACACCTAATTCATCACGGCTGATGGAGCCTTTCCTCAGGAGAAGACCATGAATTAGGCAGCTTGGGACTGAACCACCTGTCTTCCCCACAAGAGGGGCATCTTAACCAAGTTAGAGTACAACATATGGGTGGGAAATCTATACAAGAGCCTTTCTGTTATATATGCTTTGAGAAAGAAGAACTCAGTCTAAAAAGGAGAAAGCTAGATCTAAGCATTATCGTTTATACTTCTAACTATGATGAATAAAAAGTATTCCTATACAGCTGCTAAACTTCTCCTTTATTACCTCAGTTTAACAAAATCTATCTATTTCCATGTGTCAGGGTTTAAGATGACAAAGAGAAGATTCTGCTTTCCTGGCTAATAAATGATTATCTTTCATTTCTTCCAGGGGATCGTAATAACTCCACTGCTACTGCTGCTTTTTGTGAGTATTTTGATATTAAGAGTTAATCTTTTTTTAAAAATAACTCACTACTTAGTAAATAATATACTTTAAAGCAGACATTTCATTCATTTCATGCTTTTTTGATATCCAAATAAGGTTGTGGTCAGTACAAACCTCTTCCGAACTAGTGTTAAATAAAAATATGTCACAGCAAATACAGAGCCCACTGGTTCATTTTATAAGGTAGTATAAGTCTGTTCATATGACAGTTTCACAAAAGCATGTGCTATCAGACATGCTAAGCCAAACACAAATGTTTGCAGTGACAAGGTGGTTAACTTCAATAAGAGAGCTATCTTATAGCATGCGCTGGCGTAGCATGGGATCATAATGAGCCTTGAAGCCAGGTGATGGCTTGGCCAGATAAATGCTGCCTTACAATTGGGCAACTAAAAGCTATGGATATTTTTGTGTTAGAGATTGGAAAGTGGATGGCAAATTACTGAAGCCATTGGGCACTACTAACAACAATCTTGTTGACTCTTGTTTACTCAAGTCTTGCTCAGTAGTTTATCAGACTTGACTGCCTTATAGTTCATGGATCTGGTTCCAACTGGTATTTGTTAGTCATTACACAGGCTTATAACAGGCTGGTGGTGTTTCCTTGAGACACCTAACATCAGGTAGCAGGTGTTGATCCTGATGGCAGCAGGATACATGTGTTTTACTGAGTCACTGAGGTTTCTGGAAAGAGGAGATATCTATAGGATGTGAGCTGAGGAGCTCCCAAGCTTGTAGTGAAGTTTAAGATGAACTTTATCTTACTATTAATTTCTGTATTATGAAAATGAAACCCCTGTAAGGGTTGTAAGTGTGGACTCTCGTGTAGGTTAGGGAAGACACCTGTTCATAGGCAGAGTTGATCTGATTTCCTTATAGGGTAAAAGGAAGAAACTGCTTCTGGATGGTCTGCTCTCCTTCTCTGCTTCTCTTCTGCTTTCCCAAGTACAGTATATGGTGATTTCTCCCAAGAGGTGGAGTTACAAGACAAAAATCCTATTAAAAAAAAACAAAAAAACTTTTATCACCTGCTACCCGGGGATGCTTTTTGCTTTTTCACTGATGTCTTGAAACCTTGTACCCCAACTCAGATAGGATGTTTCTGAAATAGAAACTGAGGAAAAGTGTATTTTTGGTAAGACTGAAATTTATTTAATTTTTCAGATATGCAACTTTTTGAAACAAGGTAAAGGCCTCATTTATGTCAGTGGCATCACTTTATGGGCAAATTAAATATCAGATAACAAAATACTCCAGCCAGCTAGTGGTCAGCATATAACATTTTTCATTTCTATTTCATCTTGTAGCAAGTGGTAAAAGTCTTTATTGTGCAAGAAGAAATGGGAGCCATAGAATAGACATAAGCACTTCCAGTCAGTTCTGAAGATACTAGTGTAGTACGGTGCCACTTTACTACTGTTTGTATCCCTCTGAGCTGACAGCCATTCTGAGGAAAAAGGGCAATCTAATTTACTTCTTAACAAAAATCCAGCCAAAATATGTGTCTGGAGAAAAGTCTGCAACAACTGCAACTTCTTTGTTTTTACAAAACTTGGAAGAGTGTCCAAAACTTGAGACATGATTCTGTGGGATTTATTGATGTATAAAAGACATAACAAGAGATGATCTCCTTGTTGGTACTTTATTCACATGGGATGGCATTTTCAAAAACACACAGCACCCAGGTAAAACTCCAAACAGCTTCAATGGAAGCAGAGTTAAACCAGCACTCTTAGTCTTTATATTGACTTCAGTAGGCACTGAATGGTTTTCAAAAGCACTTCACTGGGCTTTACATCAGGCCTATGATGCTCACTAGTGCTGACAAGTAATGGTCATGTTCCAACAGAGTAGTAGCACTGTAATTAGAATACTGCATTATAGTAATAATATTGACAAGATTATTGTAAATTCTTTAAGTTAGAAATTGTATACGTAAACCACATTGAAGGCTTTGAGTGCTACCAGAATACAAGTAAATTATTATTCATTAACTTGTTTTTTGTTTTTTCTAAATAGCTTGGCCCTTGGTGGTCCTGGCTTAAATTTTTTCCCTGTGCCAATTTCTGAGAGTATATATGTTTTGAATTGCTTTCTTCATTGTTAACGTCTGTTAACGTGAACCTGAGTCATTTTAACCGAGTTGTTAAAGACATGCTGAAGAGTGAAAGCTTGTAATAAATTATACATTTCCTGCAAATAATTTATTCCCTAAATGAATGTTATTAACTGTAACATTGTCAGTCACATATCTGAAAAGAATACTTCTGTTACTAAACTTATGTTATATAAAGTTTATTGAGCAAAACATTCTGAGATTTGATGACTGACTTTATGGAACTTCATATATTGGCAGATGTCACCCTTGTAGGTATCTTTCACCCTTGCAGATTTTAGAGGATATTAACCCCCCTAAGTGTCATTGATTATCACTTTATTGGGAAGCTACTGAGCTTTAGCTTCCAACTGAATTAAACCTAGCATTATCGTCATTATGTGTTATTTTATGAACTTAGTATGTTTAAGTCCCAAGGATGATGTTATAAATGGGCAGTGCACCATAAACTATACATAATTAATATTCACATTTGCATTCATATATGTGGTGAACAGGAAAGAATTGAAACATAAAGTGCACTAAGATCCATTGGGTGCAAGTTAATGTGGGAATATATCATGTGGGACCCTATATACCACTGTTTCCCAATGGGTGTGCCACAGCACTTAGGTGTGCCATCAGGTCTGAGCAGGTGTGCCACGAAATTTTTTGAAATACTGTTCAAGAGCTCTGGATTGGTTCATTGGCTCATGAATATTTATAAGTTTATGTGGTGGTGTGCCTTAAATTAAAGAAAGGTAGCAAGGTGTGCCACAGCACAGAAAATGATGGGAACCACTGCTATATACTACACACACAACAAGGTCCTGCCTTCCTTATGTCAGGTTAAATATCTAAGTGAAACACATAGTGACAGTGTAGCAATCTAGGCTTTTTAAACTGAAGAGCCAAGTTTTTCAGCTGTTTTTTTAAAACTAATTCAGAAAAAAATGAGCTATAAATTTCCATAGAATAGAATAAATTTCCTTTTGGTGGAATTTTTCCACTAACAACAAATAATTGCCACAATGTAGAATTTAAAGAATCCATAGTTTAATTCCCTAGGCTTTGTCCAATCATTTGGATAGGGAGAAGTACCTGTATTTACAATTAGATTAATGCTTTGTTCTCTGTTTTCAAGTAAATTTATGTACTTTTCTCAGCAGCAGTAATAATGTTACATTTGTAATTATCATCATTCTGTGAATATTTGCTGTGACTATTAAAGTAACTGCCACCTCTTCTCAGGTGAAACAGCAAATTTTAATAGCATGTAATAATGATGAATGACATTTTGTATTGGGAAGTGATGAACCAATACCAAGAGAAACAGCACAGAGAATTTAGATAAACAGACTAGTTACTTGGATCCCAAATCCAGCATTCCTTCTCAAGCTGATTAGCACTGTATTTGTTGGTTAGGAGGTTTGTTTGCTTGTTTCTTTGTTTTTTAGTTTTTTACTTTCAAAGTAGAGCTTTGCTTTGCCCAAGTAAGGGTGTAAGAATCAAGCCCTCAGGTTGCAATTTGGTTGGAACACTAAGGCTAACATGTATGCTCTTGTGAATGTTTACTGTTTGAATTCTAAAAATATGTTGCCATTACGAAAGCATCTGGGTGTATTTACATTAATAAGAGACAGTTAAACAAATTGTAACATCATGCTGTGAAGGTAATAGTGCTGTGATCTCTTTAATAACCTCAGCTTGTCAGCACCATTGTTTGTATGTTTCATCTGAAAGACAGAATTTGCAAGAGCGCAGCACCCTGGAACAATTTTAACTACATCATCACTCCTGTGTCTCTGTAAAATAAACCACATAAATACACCATGTGTGTGCTGTATGTTTATATAGGTGTCTATATGTTTAAGGGCTGGAGTGTGCCTTGTAAGCACTGGCCCAGGTTGGTGAAGAGTTGAATGCCTCAGGGAAACAGTCTCTTGGAGTATGTGGATTAGGGAGTACTGTACTATACAGTGAATTAACTGTTTGCAGATCAGTTCTTTCATCTGAATGATTTAAAGTGCATCATTTTCTTTCTGCCTTGTTGTTTATAACTCTGATGTATATAGTATTGCCCCTCTCCTTAGTCACAAAGATGAGCTTGATCCAAAGCTTGCTGAAATAATCAGTGGAAATCTTCCTGTTGACACCAGTGGGCTTCTAATCAAGCTCTGTGTGCCTATATGTTAGGCTAGCTTTTGATGCACTTACATTATATTTTTGAGCAGTGGGAAGGAGAATAAGGGAGGGGCACAGAACAATAAGAGATTCTTCTACCCTGTAACACACGCAGATGCACACAGGTGATTGCAGATGTACAAGGGTAAAGGAATCTAAAATCTGTGAAACATATGTGGAGGGCTTCCTCTTCCACTACACTCTGCTTTTGTAATTGTATACCAGATATCACTTTAAAAGACTCTTCATATCTTTTAAATGTGTGTTCTGACTGTTGAACTAAAATGGCCTGTACTGCTGCTAAAATACAAATACTTCTAAATAAGAAACTCAGAGGCTGTGTCTACACTTACAATTTAGTTTGAATTAATGAGGATTAATTCAAACTAAATTAATGCATGGCCACACTAGCTTTCATTACTTCGAACGAAGGAGTTTCTTAGTTTGAAGTAATGAACACTTACTTTGAAGTTATAAAGCCTCGCTTAACTTTGAAGTAACAATTAATTCAAAATTATTAGTTTGAATTAACCCAGTGGAGCCATGTTAATTCAGACTAACCATTAGTTCGAATTAATGCAATTTGACCTTCTTTGTCCCAGGGTGCCTTCCTCTTTCTATGTATTGGGTGGGGGCATGGCCCTTCTCAGGGCTATGTTGCCGTAAGTCCCATGGTGCCCCCCTCCTAAATCGAACTAGCAAGTCCTGTGCATGGACATGCTAGTTCAATTTGGGTTTCTAGTGGGGCCATGTTAGTTCAAATTAACTGAGTTTGAATTAAACATTATTAGTTTGAATTGATTAATAATTAATAATTAAGCAATCATATTTTATTCAATATTTTATGATTATTTTGATAACTCAAAATTAAGGGTGGAAGGGTATTCACAGTGCTATCAGCTAAAAACTGCTGGCCTTTCTGGTGCAGTGTGCAGATTCCTGCAATATTGAGGGCTATTTCTACACTTAAGAAGTTAGTTCAAATTAAATTAGTTTGAATTAATTAATTCAAACTAAGTTAATTTGAACTAACTTCTTAATTAATTCAAACTAATTTAATTTGAACTAACTTCTTAAGTGTAGAAATAGCCCTCAATATTGCAGGAATCTGCACACTGCACCAGAAAGGCCAGCAGTTTTTAGCTGATAGCACTGTGAATACCCTTCCACCCTTAATTTTAAGAGTTATCAAAATAATCATAAAAATATTGAATAAAATATGATTGCTTAATTATTCAAAATTTAGCCATGCTTTTTCTATAGCCTATTCATCTGAGTTTAGGATCTACCTGTCAGTTTTGACTGTCTGCTTTCATACAGAATTAAAGCTTTAATTTTAATTTAAAAATACAGTTTCAGGCCTCATATGTGGTCTGATGCTGTGCTGTCTGCCTTGAGTAGAAAATCTTGACATGTTTGACAGTGAGTGTCACATACTTCTCTCCTTGCTCTTCTTTCTAAGCCATATTCCAAACTGTAGTCCCACTAGAGAATCAATATTTGGACAGTATCAAGTCAACATGAGTTCAACATGTGTTATGTTGGGGCTGAGCCCTGCTACAATTTAGGTACTGACCACACTTTACTACAAATAAGAGTTTTTATGTGGGGTGAAGTTGTGTCAGACAAGGTAGGATTTTCTAGTTTGGATAACAGCCTCTGAGTCTGGAGACAAATTGAAGCAATAGGTAGGGCATGTGAGCCAATCTTTAGTCCTTAATCAATCCAGGGACCATGTGTCTGACTGTAGGCTAGCCCTGAGTGTCTTGGTGGGGTAGGGAGAGACGACCATGAATAGCTTGTTAAACTCAGCAATCAACGTCAAAGCTATCTCAAGGAAAAGAAATAACAATATTGTTTTATAAAATTAAAACTTAAGTTTAACCCTCATTGTCAGTGTCCTTGCTCTGTGGCAGTCTTTCTGGTCAGCTGTCTGGTGCTGCTCTTCCATGGATGGTAATCCTCTCCCACTGGCAGTTCTAGTCCCATTGGCAACTCCTGGCTTCTCTCCACTGGTGGCCAGGTGTGCCAGCTGCTAATGGCTTCAGCAAGGCTAGCCTCCCATTATCTCATGCAACATTTTCCCATTTGGAGAAACCTAATTTTCTTCTTCCTTTTTTCCTGCTGCCTTATAGGCATCCAGGCTATTTTTTTTACCATAAGGTGCCTGGAAGTAGTTGAGGAGCTGCAGATTAGCACATGAGTTGCCAGCTCTTAGGCCACTTCAGGTGCTGTGCAGACCAGATTGGGAATTGTTCTTTTTGTCTTTTGGCCCTCCATGTCCCAGTCACATAAGATCAAACCAAAGAGAGGGAAAAAATGGTTATTCTGGGCTTTCTTTTGTTGCTGACTAATACAAAGATTTGCCTTAACTGTGTTCTTGCTGAAGCACAGTTAGGTTTTTGTAGCATCCTACAAAAGCCATTAAGATATCTATACAGTGTAGAGGAAGGTCTGGTGAACTGGGGGGTCTACTAGAAATGAAACATTTTTTATGTGAAAGGATTTATTTTTGCTTTTCCCTGGTGGGGTCCTATATGTCTCTGATAAAGCCTGAGGGATGCATTTTGCTTTAAATAACACATACACATGCTAGTCCCTACACCCCATCCATAATCCAGTCAAAGAAGTGTAGGTGAGACTTACTTTGGCACCTGTCAGTGCAGTTCCTGTGGAGAAGCACAAGACCCCCTCCATCTCAGAGCCAGAGCATGCCCTGTTTTTTTAACTTAAAAGTGTTCCCATGTGCCTGCCAGGTGTTTGCTCAACTCCACCACTATGACCTAAAATACACGACATAACACTTAGAGCAGATATGGGGTAGGGAAGGATTGCAGAAGTTAATCCAATTCAAAAATCTCGTGCTTTGTCTACCTTGCTTAACTGACCACATCTCTCTCCTATCCACTTTTATACCATCTTTTTCTTTCCTTGTGTAATGGGGCTAGCAACCAGGAAAAAACATCGTTAGAAGAGAGCATGATAGTGGTTGGGACCTCTGAGGTGCAGGAGAAGCTTGAATATAAGAAACCACACACTAGAAAACTTCCAGTCAGTCCTGTTTTCCACTTTTGCCACCCTTGTTATCTTTGGTCAGACTTTACCAGATTGTCAGGGTGCACAGCGAGAGAGAAGACTCAAGGGCTGTGTCTGCACTGGGGGACTCTTTTAAAGTGACTTAACAAGGTTTACTTTAAGTCAACCTTGTTAGGTCGACTTAAGTGTGTGTCTCCAGTGTAGACATACCCGGCTGCAGGGGCCCAATCCGGCCCCAGCCACCACCGGCAAGCCGACTTCCAGGGCAGGTGTTATTAAGTTGACTTAGTCCTAGTCTACACTTAGGGCTTTTTCGGTGGCAGTCAACTGCCATTTATGCAAGGAACACAAATTGCTTGTTGTCAGCTTTGCCCTATGCCCCTTGACTCCCCCAGGACTTCTGGGGTCAGCTTCCAGGAGCAGTGCGGTGAGTTCATACTCACTGCAATTTGCTCCCAGAAGCGCAAACTGATGGTGGTGAATTTGCTGCCATCAGTATAGACATACCCGTAAGCAAGTGGTTAAGTTGACTTAATAAATTCTAAATTTGGCCAGAGAGTTCCTTAGGTCGACTTAAGGAAAATTTAAGTCAACCTAAGGCTCCAAGCTGGCTATCAGCACACTTAGTAGAGTATGAGGACACAGTCTGTTAATTACAGGAGAATGCTGCATAGTAGAGCCCAGAGTGCCTCTAAAGTGGACTCAATATGGGCAACAAATACGACACAGGATCATAATTTGGCCCAACTGGTAGGAGGTTTTTCTTCTGAGTCTGTGGCAGTTGTGGATGCAGCCTCATCTTTGGGGAAGATACTCTAGCCGTGTTGTCTGCCCTCACAGCCAGAAGAAAAAGATTGATCAGCTGGTATATAGAGGCAGGATAGGATTAGAAGTGTGGTGTGTTCTCATTTTTGTGCCAGGAGGATTTCTTTCTACACCAAAAGTTAAATATATCCTATCACTTCAGAACCAGTCAGTGTAGCCACTGTGAACTCTACTATAAACAAACCCACTAAATAATTTGGCAGGTGTTGTTAAAACTGGTAGTCTTGGGAGCAGAGAGGTCTAAGGCTGGAGTAGTAGGTGCATTTCAGGTCAACTTTAAATACTTCACAGTGATAGGATTGTGTGCAACTTGCTCCCACTATGTCCTTACTGTGCAAACCTTATTCATGTTTTCATTCCTTACTCATATGAATTGTCCTGTTGAAGTCTATGGGGCTACTTAAGTGAATAGGGACTACTAAAATTTATCCCCTTGTCTGATTATAGTTAATGCTATGAGGCCATGCTATTAATGAGCACCGTATTCAGACACAGATATCCGAAAGAGCACAGGCTATACATTACATGTAAACAAGCTGTCCATTAAGTAAAAATCACATGTAGGTATGAGGAACTAATGTTGTTAAACGTAATCACTGCCAAGTCCTTTTTTCAAAATATTGAAATAGTAGCTTGTGAAGAGATGTCACTGAATGCTAAACTTCATTTCCACATTGTATATTATATGTAACTGATTACATTAGTAATAAGAAAATCCGGTCTTTTTATACCTGTAAGCACATGATTGATATTACATTTCTGAAGTTGCTTGAGAACTGTTCCTTTTATTTGTCTTTTTTCAGAATTTAAAAATAAAAAGGCAATCCATTCTTAGGCATTGGTGGGATTATGATGTTAAGGAGTGTATGCAGCCAGTTGTACCATTAACATAAGATTTTTTACGTAATGCAGTGCTGTTTATTAAAAGGTGAATGATTTTTAGTGTTTTTGTCTTTTAAATCCTACTTCATTATAACAAATGGAGTGAACTAGATTGGTTAAAATAAAAGCTGAACCGTATTTTAGCCCATCATTCAAAACAACATTTTTTAAATATTTTTAAGATTTGGAAAAGTTTGATTAGTTCCTTATTTCATTTTTTTTTTCTTTCATTGTAGCTCTCTGTTACTAGATGAGGCCACAAGTGCCAAAATACATTAAAGACTGGAAGCAGCAAGTGCTGGTGATCACACAAGGGAACATGTTCTTGTGAGATTTCCAATCTAATTTTGCATACTTTGCGTACTACATACGTGCAGATAGTTTTGATAAGGCTTAGCTAAGCATTAATTGAAGTCTGAACCATCTGAGATTCATTTGTCCCTTCATAAATACCCTAGGGGTAGCTATGTCAGTCTAGTTCACCAGAACAAACAAGGAGTTTTGTGGCACTTTTAAAGACTAACAAATTTATCACATGACCTTGCATGCCTCTCTGCCTTATACATTGGACAAACAGGACAGTTTCTGCACAAAAGAATAAATGGACAGAAATCTGACATCAGAAATAACATTCAAAAAACAATAGAGGGCTATTTCAGTTTCTCTGTTCCCTCCATTGACGATATATTAATAGCCATACTTAGATAAATGGTACAAGGCAACACTGCATAATTGGAAATCATATGCAGATTTGACACCATTGCCTTAGTGTTAAATAGGAATTTCTGGTTCTTTTCTTATTGGAACAGGTAATTTAACCTCACCTCCCTTCTAATATGCTGTTTTTTGCTGTTTGAATCTAAACAACTGCTTTGATTTGCTGTAACAGTCTAACCTGTTCCTATCACTTTCACTTTCCTCCATTTATTTTCCTCCCATGAGTGGGATTTCTTCCAGGAAAGCTCATATGATAAATAAATTTGTTAGTCTTTAAAAATGCCACAAGACTCCGTGTTTGTCCCTTGATAGTTTGCAGCATTTGGAAGATCTGGCTTGTTGTATTTAAGCTTGTAAGCTTCTGCTACTTGACAGTGATAAAACATAGCCCACTGATGAGATCACTGTAGTGTAGGAAAGGGAAACAAGAAATCAGGAGTCTGTCTTTGAGGAAGGAATAATGGCAGCACTCTGAGTCAGAGAGGGAGGACTGGCACTGTAATTACCTGTAGAAATAAAAGGCATGAGGACACAAGGAAGAGCCAGGTGCATGCACCAGGTGTCACAGTGATTATTCACATTTGTGTGAGAGAATCATATTTTTAAAACTCTGATTTGGAAAATCATTGCTTTGTAAAAACAATTTTGTTTCTCAGAAACAAAAATTTTCTTTTGTGATATGGCTCCCTTTAAGTCTCCCATCCCTTGCCATCTATAATTCAATTTCTTTTTCCTAAAAAAAGACATCAGTGCTGATGAGTCCACAACAGTTTTCAACCTGAAGCCTGATGCTGCTTTAAAGTGAAGGTTCTGTGCTAGGAAATGCTACCTTTGAAATAATAGTTTGAAAAGATATTGGTGTCTAAATGGCTGTCTTTTTCAGCAATATTTTCTGTTAAGACATCTTTTGATTCTTGACTTGGAATGTGATTGTGTGTGTAATTGACATAAAACTTTCAAACGTTCAGATAAATCAGCGAGTACATCTACACACAGTGTTGTCTCTATAAAAGCATTGTAGTCTCAGGAAGCAAAATCCTAGATTCCTGACCACCCTTTTTGATTTACTCTCCTGTAGGATGAAGCCCCGAAGCTGCTTTTAAAGTTTTAAAATCTTCATTTTCACTTGAGAAGGCTTCTTTGACCATCCAGTTGTTAGTGCTTTTAACTCCCCAAACTAAAAGTCATGTCAAAATAGGGTTTGAAAATCTATGAACCTTTTAATGCAGGCATGGCCAAACTGTGGCTCGGGAGCCGCATGCAGCTCTTGAATGAAAAAGTGCAGCTCATGGAAGAATGCCAGCAAGTCAGTTTAGGAAAGCAGCCCGAGGCTAGAAGGTTTAAATCTCCTGCCCTGAGCATGCTCAGGGGCAGGGGGGAGCCCCAGCCTGTGCCTAGCCACCGGAGCAGCCAGGTAAGGGGGCCTTAGGGAGGGGGGGGTTGGCCTGAGGGAGCAGGTGTCAGGGCCTGGGGGTTCAGGAGGGGGTCAGGAGTGGCAGGGAGAAGTTCAGCATGGTCGGAGCAGTGGGGAGAGGCACAGCATGGTCGAGATTGCTTTCAATTTTTGGCACAATTTATTGTTTTGAAGAATTGTATTCCACAATGAAATTTGCGAAATTGAAACACCATGCAATACTTACAGATCAGCACTGAGAGAGCTTTTACATACTGCGTTGAAAAGTTACTTCCCAGATTTTAAAAAACTTGCCGCTGGCCTCTAGTCTTTTACATGGAGCGACAGCTAAGTTTTTACTGTACAGTATAGGCCTAGTTTTCATGCTAACCTTAAGTAATTATTAGAATCTGACATTAGTAGGATCAATATTTGCCCTCTTTTTATGATAAAATTAAAGTGTGCAATGAATTTTAAGCTTAGTAATTTTGGAGTAGGTAAATGTATATGGCTGTATGCCTCAGTGCAGCTCTCAAAGGTTTAATAGTCAACTTGTGTGGCTCTTGAGTTCCATAAGTTTGGCCATCCCTGTTTTAATGCTTCAGAAATTTGTTAAAGGGATCATTAGAAGAGCAACTTCCACCTGGAGGTTGTGAACTATGAGACAAGGTTTTTGGTTATTCTGTGGTGGTGTTTTTGGAAGGAACCATGGCTTTACCATTCCATTTTCCATTTGTTTAACATTGGAGACTGAGACATTCATGTGCAAAAAGAATGAAATTTCTCCATTTGGAAGATGTCCAGGCAAGATTCTCCCTGACACTGCAATCCCTGGGGGGGGTCACAGGCAGAGCAGCTGGACGGGAGCTCAGGCATACCAGGGGTGCCGGGTGGGGTGGAAGGTGCTGTCTGTTCCACATCCAGACAGGCTGAGGTGGAAGGAATCACTGGTTAACTCCATGTGTGAATGCATTTATTCCAAAATAAGAATACCTTATTCCAAATCAGAAGTGGATTAAAGTAATTCAGAATAAGGCACTCTTATTCACAAATAAGAGTATCTACACATGAAATTAATCAGGCATAGTCAATGCACCTTAAATTGACACCCAACCTTATTCTGGACTAACTGTGTAGATTGGCAAGATTAGGATTTTAATTATAAACTCTTCAAGCAAAGACCATCCTTAATTTTGCAATTTGTGGAACACTGTATATGTTAATGGGGCTTACCAGTTATTCACCCGTTTGTGTATGTGTAAGTGGGTACACACAAAAGTAAACTATATGTCAGGACATCAGCTAATATAAGTAAATATTGCAAATCTTTACCAAGTTGAAAACAAGTGTTAAGGTATGGTTCAATATTAACAACATATTTTTATTTTATTTTGTAGCTTGGATCATCCTCCTCTGTGCCTTTTACATCTATATTCTCACAGCTGTTTATGACTGTTGTAGTTCCTCTTATTATTGGACAGGTATGTCTCTTTTAAATATACATTTTAATTTTTTAAGAATAGGATAAAGAAAAGATAAAGATAAAACTGTCAACACAGTATGCTTTCACATAGGAAACAGCCTCAGGATAATGGAGTCTAATATCATAGACACTTCAGCGCTCTCTGGAGCCAAGTTGATCTATGTTGAGACTGAGTACCTGACCCTCACTACTGCAAATATCTACTACTACATATCAAGAAGAGAGTTTGTAAATATAAACTGGGGAAAATAGCAGCCAAGATTGTAAAACTTGCAGCCCCGTTCAAAATGAGCTTTGAGAACACTGTAGTTCTTTTGTCATGTGCCCCATACCTGAATGATGGACAAAGTTCTGACTGTGTAATGTCTACTACTGTATCCATTATTTGAATTTAAAAAATTCTTGGTTAAAAGCACATGAAGATAGTAAAGGCAGTCACTCAAAAGTTAAGAAATACTAGAATTAAGGTTGCACACACCCTTCTGTGTATACATTATAATACATCTTTAACTGTGTGATCACATTATTTTTTTGCATGGAAGCCTTGTTCAAAGCACAGAATGGATGGTGCTCAGTGAATGGGCAGCAGTTAAATATTTCATTTTAGCCTCCTCATTCATTGTGTGGCCTCTGTCGTTATTACAGCATATGATTTAACCTTTTCACTGAGTACAGAATTAATTTCCTCCTGGGCTTTTTTTATACACTTGTCACTGTCGCATCTGAATGCTTCACAAACATTAAAGAATCTTTACAACAGTCCTGTGGAGATAGGGAGGTTTTATCTCCATTTTACAGATGAGGAACTGAGGCATATACAGTTTTGAATACCCATAGAGATACCAAGAGGCTGATTTATTTCAGAGGACTTACCAATTTTATAGCATTTTATGCATTCAAAGAACAACTCCCAGTGACTTCAGTTGCAATGTTGAGCACACAGCCTTTTTACAGATCTGGTGCCTCATGCTGGATAGTCAGGAAAATAAAGAACATGAAGCTGTTGGCCATCTGTAAAAAGTGTAATTCAAGTGACTTGCCCAGCATCACATGGAAACTCTGTAGGCAGAAGCAGAGAGGCAGTGCAGTTCTCTTTATTTTCCTGGCCTCTTTCACTATAACCTTTCCAACTTCAGAAATAAACATGGACAGAGATTTTAAGAAAAACAGCCTTATCAGCTTCACAGTTCTGATTCATTTCTTGAACACGGTCTACTGTGCACAGGCATCTCCTAGTTTTTGAATCCTTAACTTTGTAACCTTAGCTTTCTTTTAAGATACTATTTTATGTAATTTCCTATCTTTTTAAAATGTAAGCTGAAAAACCAGAAAATTCCATAATGTGGAACCACACTGATGGCTCCCACGTGGATTGTCAGCAGAGTTCAGACCCTTAGAACCGCAACACAGAGTTGTATCAGTTGAGCTATCTGTCTGTTGGCAATAGTAGGCAGTTATCCTGTATGTGAACCAGCATGGGGGATGGGTGACACACTTTACCACTGAAATGCGCAACTAATTCCTAGAGATTGAATGGATGTTGTGACTGAGGAATCTTGGGGTCAGCTCCAAGTTTGGGAGAGGATCATGCTGTAGTGGCTATAGACCTTTCTTCCCCTACACTCCTGAGCTCCCGTCCCTGTCTTTTACTTTGGGTTTTGTTCCATCACCATTTCCCTTTACTCCATGCCCCTTATTATCTATGTTAGCTGGGTTCTTGTTGGGGGAAGAAGACCACTGAGAGCACTAGAGACAGTCTCCCTCCCTCTCATTTCTGGTGCATAGCATCACAGCAATCCTTGCAGGTGGGGGTGTGGGGAGTAGGCATCCTTTCTACCAAGTTTCAAGGCCTTGCTGTAAAGTATGGAAGTGCTAGAACTTCTTAGTAAAACAGAGGTAGAAAAAAACAAACACGGCCAATAGAGCAGTCTTAGAAATGGCTCATTTTGGCTAAAGTTTTCCCAAAATAAATACATTAAATAAATAAATAATTCAACTTGAGACCTGGAAAATACCAACCCAATAGTTTTAAAGTGTGACAATAATCAAAGCAAGTAAAAATTGAAGGTGTTGAGCAATCTTAATTATAAGGGCTTGTCTCTGAGCCAGTCAGTGTGCAAGAAGCAGAGATGCACATCCATAGCATATTAGCTTGCTGCACATTAACCAGGGGTGTAGCTACAAGTGAGTCCAGATGGGCTAGGGCCTACCCACTTTGGCATGAGGCCTACCCTTAGCGGTTGCCAGCAGTGTGAGTTTTCTGCTGCGGCCATGGCCAGGCCTCCAGGCCCCACAGTTACAAGCAGAGTTGAGGTGCCTACCCTGGTGCCTGTGTCCCATTTGTGGCTGTGGCTACAAGCAAAGTTGAGGTGCTGACTGCTGGCTGGCCCCACAGCCATGGCAGCAAAGTTTGCACTGCTGCTAGGGATGATGCATCTCCTACCCCCTCCCCCCCCGGGGGGGGCAGCTTCTGGTTAAGTGACTGGAAGCTGCCCTTAGCCAGGCGCACTCTCCACTTTCAGAGGCCTGGCCAGAAACCAAGGACTGGCTACATCCCTAACGGTAACATCTTTTGTAGACACTGCTACAGTGCAGTGGAAGTCCCAGAATACAGGTTGATGTGCTACCACTTGAAAACATAAAATATCAAGCTTTGTTTTGGGGCTTCAGGTGTACTGTGGCAATGTCCATATGGTGCATTGCTGTTTGGCAAAAAGAGGTCCTATAGATTCATAGTCTGGCTTGCTGCACAGTAACTTGCCATGTAGACATCAATAATAGTAAATCATTTTACAAACAGTAACTGAATTTTAAGGTTTGCATGTAGTACACCTTAAAATGTCCTTTAGTAAGTATTCTCTTTTGACAGAAGAAGCTAAGACCTTGTTGGACTCGCATGGGAACAATAGCCACTCTACTCAATGAATATTGATCACTGCCCTGTGACACAGGAATAAGTTTTTGTAACCCTGCCCATATCACATGACAAGAGACCAGGAAGTAGGCCCCTGATTCAGAGAAGTATATAAGTGTATACTTAACTTTAAGCATGAGAACCAAACCACTGAAGTCTATTAGAAGTCTTGGCTGCTTGGAGTTAAGTAGACATGGAAGTGCTTCTTGACTTGGGGATCTCTTACATTCCTATGTGTCACACCTTTTCTTCATGTTGTTAAAATTAAACTAGCTCTATAGTAAAAATGGAGCAAGCAAAATTTCATGAGTTGTTCATTCCTGCAAGGAGGCTGGCAGAAAATTGAAATTCAAGGATTGCAATAATGCAAACATGTTTGTAAGCAAGTGATATTTCAGCAAACTAAATAGAAGGAAATCCTCCACACCCCTACATGTGGCAGGTCTAGAGATGTTTTGGTATGAGTCCTGGGAGGAATGCAAAGTGCGAGACAAAGTCATTCAAAATTTCAAAAATACTTGGGTCCATACACAATTACTCAGGAAAGATGTACTCTGTTACAAGAAACCACCTGCCAAGTAAGAAGATTGAGCAGTTGTTGTCAGACCTTTGTAATAAAGCTCAGTCATGTGAACTGAACAATAAACAGATGAGCTAATTAGATATCACAGTTCTTAAAGACCATATTATTTGTGGCATAACAAGAATTATTACAAGAACTGGGTTTTATGGATGACTGACATACATTCAAGAGTGCCATTAAACAGTAAAAACAAAATGGTTTAGAAAGAGTTTGGAGTAAATATGACTCAAGTGCTGTCTACCCATTTCCAAAACAAATTTGAGAAGCCTAGACAAGAAGCACAGAATAAGCCTACCTTACAAATGTTTGAGATAGGAGATATAGATGAAAGGCCAACAAAAATAGCCCAAACACTTCTAAGCACAAGACCTTACTGGAACTATAGAAATAAAGTTACTTCATGTGATGGGATCTGTATGATGGTCATCGTCTGATGGAGATGATAAGCATAATCTATATTGTCCATCTCAACCCTGAGAAATGTAGGAGCAGAAACAAAGGTTTTCCAATTCTAAGTAAACATGAATGCTATCATTGAAAGTAATGTAAGCATACATGACTACGCATACAACCTGCAACAACTGCAGGAAACAAAATGTAAGAATCCATTTACATCTGGTGAAGTTTCTGATTGCCCTTCATGTAAGATTAGATTAGATTTGTTTTGAATTAAATGAAGATTACCTCTCATTTCTGGACTGCTGTTCTTTTTAATTGAATGATTGCACAACACACTGAATAACAGTGCAGTCACACATTGTATGTCATCCTTTGCTCACCATGGAATTCCAGATGAATTAAGAGATAGTAACCCAACAATTCACGAGTAGTACATTTTGGCAATTATTTTTAATTTATCAATGTAAGCTCACCACCTCAAACCCTTACTGCACATACCGGTAGTCAAACTAGTTAGCAGAAAAATTAACACACTAAGCAACAAAGAACTTGCTTTAAAAAATCAGGCTTGGAACTTACCTATTTGGACAATTGCCCTGGGCTGTACTACCAGAGTTGTGATCTCCAGAGGCCTTGAGCTTGATCCCCTTCATCATAAAAGGAAGGAGGGACTGCTGACAGACCATTATCCAAAATGGCCACTTTTGCTTAGAAGGTTGTGCTCCCAAAAATGCTTCGATATTTGAGATTTGTTGATCTTTTGGACTTGCTGCAAACCCCATTTTTTTGAGCAATCATTGGTAAAGGGAGGCTGTTGAAGGTGGTTTGTTTGTTTCTTATTTGAGTGGTAAACTTTGTTGCTTTGGTGACATGTCAGGTGATCAAATGAGATGTAGGAAAAAGAAATTTTGCTACTTAGGGTGATTTTTATTTTCTGTCTCCTGTGTTGTTGTGTTTTTTAAATATACGTCAGTGGTGCCCGGAGATTTGGATCAGTGCCTTTTAGTATGGAACTTCATTTTATTTTTAAGACTAAAGGCTAAATAAGTATGTTCTTAAAAACCACACCACAAACATGTAGCACCCTGATGGGTTTCCATGGGTCTGTCTGTAACATTATTAAAATATTGCGACACATCTTTGTTAGCTTAGAAACTGATGGGCAGAAAGACAATCCTGAAGCAGTTACAAAACGACTACATTGCAGAAAATTAGAACAGATGATACACCACAACACAAATAGCAAGTAGTTAACCTACTTGCAAAGAGAGAGGGATTTCAAGCAAAAAGCGGCTGACAACCTGCCAACATGTCCACCATATTGTCCACATCAAGATCATATATTATAAACCTTAAAGGGTCAGTCCCTCAAGAAGATTACAGTATAATTACCATAGAATTCTAGGTTCCTGTTTTTAAAGACATGAAGAATTCTATTGACAGTCCTAAAACAAGTCCATTCGGCCAGTGACAGTGAAAAAGACAAAAAAGCTGCAAACAAAGGCTCCATCCGTCCAGAAAACAAATCTACAATGGCGACCAAACTACTGCAGAAGGAACATGCTGGAGAGCAAAAAGTTCTCTTTGTGATCAGATCCACAAAGGTCCACAGTGGTTGACAACAGATGTCTATTAATAGGTAAAGTTACTGTATTAATTGGTAAATTAATTAATTAGAAAATATTTTAAATACTAAAATGGTATTTTCATGCCAATATTATTTTAGTATTAAAAGGTAAAATTACTGTATTCCATTCTGAAGGTCAAAAGACTGCACACTCATGTGCAGCAAAGACAGTGAAAAATAGTCAGATGACTCTTTGGTGAACACTGCAGTCTTATGTGCACAAATTCTAATCTTTTTGAAACTTTGGACCACAGTGTGTGATGTTGTATTTTGTTCTGGTGTTAAGCAAATAACGTACAGTATAAAGGTTTGGCAATCTTCATTATTAGGGCACGGAGCCCTAATGACTGGAAAATTTGGCCATGCTAGTCCTCTTTTGGCAATATTTTAATGAAATCATGATGAGAGACTAATCTTTCAATGAAGTTCACATTCTTTGGTCCTCTGGAGATATAAAAAACATGGGCAGTAGTTCACAGTTCTGTACTGTGTGTGTCATAATTAATTGTCAATATTAGTTTAACAGTATGTTTGTTCAGTTGGTCTTGAAGATCAATAATTTAAAACAGTATGAGATTTGTACCCCTATTGCATACATGCATATGGGGAAGGAGAGCATCTGCTGTATGAGAGCTGTTGTTTTGTTAATGATAACAGACTTCTATATATGTTATAGTGTCTTGAAGTTCTTATATATTCTGGTCGATGTAGCACAGTGTTATAGTGACATGTAAGGGTTAATTTTTGTCGTCTTTACAGTGGATGGTAAATACTTTTACACAGCAGAGTAGAGTTTAGATCAGACCCCAGACAGCTTCATCTTGTCTTTCAGTTTGGGGAGTTTGGCCTATGATCATAGTTTCTTTGTTTCTTTTTATTTTCCTTCCATAATTGATAGATAGCAGTAATGTGACTTGTGCCCAATATTTCCTTTCCTCATTCTGCAGATTTTTTCCTTTCTTTATACCTAAGTAATTGTCAGACTTTTATTTTTATATTAGAGTGATTTATAATTACATAGAATTTTCACTATATTTTCATTATATTTACTAGTTTGAACATTTTTCAAAGTTGCACACTAAAAGCCACTGTTTTCTATGAATAAATAATAAAAAGCATGTCTGTACATTATCATCTATGCATTTTCCAGCTGCTCTATCATTGATTTGCCTGCCAACATAAAGTAGGCACTTTGTATTAAGCAGACCTTAACTACAGCTAAAATGAATGCTATGGTTCTAGCACTTCTTTTCCTCTGATCTATGGAATGAGGTTAGTTGTGTAAGTGCTGTCATGGTTCATGGAATCTAGTTAATCAAAAAGATCTGCGATGCTCTACAAGTGGAGGATTTTGGATCTTTCCGCATCCTTGTTCAAACTATTCAGCAGTGGTTTTGCCAACACTTAGAAAGTATCTTAGTAAACAGAATTTTAAAATGGTGCTGTGTTGTTATATGAACTACCAATGCAACTGAAAATAAAAAAATATTGGCAGTGAGATTTGGACTATGAATACTTCTAAGGAACAATCTATAATGGTAATGAAATGGTGTGTACTGTAATTCATGAAGAGATACAAAGTCTATTGATGAAAAATGTAAATTAAATGCTATCTAATTTTAAAATAAAAAATGGTTTAAAGGGAGAAAATAAACCAAAGGTTAAAAAACAGTCCAAGTGAAGGAATGCTCTGTCAAATAATTATGTAGTTGTAACTTAAATCCACATGGAAGGAGCCTCACTTTTTATAATCAAGCTTCAGGTGAATTACAGGAACAAGGAGTGGTGTTCTGGGGATCAGCAGTACTGAAAAGCAACTGCAGAAAATTAAGATGACAGATTCAGACCATGATTCATTACCTCTTACACTTACATTTTAACAAGGAACCAAACACATTCTCCACAGAAATGTAAACAAAGTCATAACAAATATATCCTTAGCCATAAAATGTCATAAGAATGTTTGTATGTATTGTTTCCAAATGCAATTACAAATACTTCTTAATTTTATGAAAATGACAATTTTAAATTACTCAAAATTTTACTAGATAATTTTTAAAGTGAGTTCCATAGGGCTCGAATAACTTGGAAAATAGCATCCTGACTTATCTTGAGAGAGTTTCTGAGTGAGAGCTAACATATGAAAGTAAATTGATTCACATAATATTTTTAAAAAAGCAATTTAAAGTATCTGGTATACTGGATTTTTTTTTAAAGGCAAGAGCCTGGTAAACATTTTCTCCTCATTAAAAGAAGTTGTTAGTATTTCTCTTCATCTTTTTTTAGACTGAGATATTAAATTAGAATATGAACTCTAATAAGTACAAGAAACATAAATTTAACTTCAGCTTAAAAACTTCTATAGGCTTGCAAGAATGAATGAATTGGTACTGAGTCCAGAGGATGAACACGGCTGTAGCTTATTTCCAGAGGGGTAGCAGTGTTAAGTCAGTGTATACAAGAACAAGAGTCCTGTGGCACCTTTAAGCTAACAGATTTCTTCCAGCATAAGCTTTCATGGGCTCCAACCACTTTGTCAGTTGAATCTAACTAAGTGGGTTGGAGCCTACAAAAGCTTATGCCCGAAGAAATCTGTTAGTCTTTAAGGTGCCAGCAGGATTCTTGTTCTTTTTGCTATAGCTTGTGTAATAATACAGAGGAATTAACACACACATTTGCTATGAAGACCAAGACTCTAATCTTGTAAAAGATCTGCTCATGGCCCCATTAAAGTGAATGGAATACTGCACTGGAGAAAGAGTTGACTATATGGATTAAAGCTGCAAACAAAGGTACTAAAATAATAGGGAGAGGCAGGGGGAGGGCACTCTATATTTGTGTAGACATTTTCTTTTAACCTACATTCCAGTTGACTTCCAGAATTCTTTATTTAATCAGTTCAACACACATCAACCATAGCATTTCAGCCCATCCTAGATATTCTGCATAAAAAGCTTTATCACCACCAATCTGCCAGAATAACTTATTGGTTGGCTCCGTTACAGTTGTTGTTCACGTGGGGGAGTGGTTATTATTTTGGTAAAAATCTTTTATATTATATTATATTATATTATATTATATTATATTATATTATATTATATTATATTATATTATATTATATTATATTAT
>ML681966.1:33825804-33929496 GCA_007922195.1 Podocnemis expansa
ATATTATATTATATTATATTATATTATATTATATTATATTATATTATTTGAGCTTCTAATTCAAAGGGTTTTAAAACACTCTTGTATTGAAAATAGGCAAGTTGGAGAACATGACTAAATAGTAAACAGCAGGGGGTTAAAGTAAGGAGGAACCCACAGGAACACAGTTCCAGAGCCCTCTTATTTTTAGGCTGGCAGCGTTCCAGGGCCCCTAAAAATAGAGGAACACACAGGAGCGCAGAGTTCTGGGCCCACTAAAAATAACATGAGCAGCCATAAGGCAGCGTTCAGGTGGCTCCACCTTAAGCCCGGCCAGCAGAGAGCTGACACAGGCTGGGAGTTTGTGAATCTCCCCCCTGCAGGGCGGAGTGGCTTGTGGCCGGAAGCAGCTTCCAGCCAGTCAGGCAGCCTGAAACAGTCCAGGTAAGTGCTTGAGGGGGAGGCACTGCTGGGGGTTTTGTGTGTGTGTCTGGGGGTGGCTGTGGCTGGAGGTGGCTCTGTGTGGGGGTGGCTGTGTGGGGGTGGGTCTGGGTCTGGGTCTGGGTCTGGGAACTGGGGCAGTGGGTGGGTTCTGAGGCTGGGTTTTGGGGAGCCCACCTGTGCCAGGGGAGGGGGCCACCCATGCGGGAGGGTTTGGAGGCCCACCAAATTATACTTTAACCCCTGGTAAATACTGTATATGAGTTTTGGGTCTAATTTATAATTGAAGTGAGCACTTGTGTAGAAAATTTAGCAGAGTTTTTCTGACCTCTTCAGTGACTAAGTACATATTCCTTCTCTCTTCAAATCATCCCAGAAAAAGGTCAGTTCCTTCCAAACCAATGATATAAGATGAGATCCTTTGAAATTGTATTTCTGCTCTTAAATTAATAGCAAGGGATGTGGGAGGAGAGAAGCAACAACAGTCTCTGGTTATGGGTAGGAAGAAGCTTAATACATTTGCCTTAAAATATTTATAGTTTATGTGTCTGAAGGTGGTCCTAACTACTCTGGTTAGATGAGGGAAACCGCAGTTGTTAAAAGCAGGCTTCAGCCCTCTGGCAGTTCTATTTTATGAATATGTATTGAAAAGTCAAATATTGTTTTGAGTGGACAAAATTAAAAGACAATTGCTAATGATTCAAAGAATACAATTGTGCAAGTTTGTAAAAGACACAATTGAAAATTTAGCTGACACAATAGATGATTTACTGAGAATATATTCTGAATTTGTAATTGTATTTTTTCTTGCTTATTTCTTCCATGCTTATTTATATACTGGGAAGTTAGTGACCATGACTTGTCTTCTTCAGTATATCTTCTTATCAGTCCAAGTCCAACTCAGAGTTATACAATTCAACTAACATGTAGCATGGTCTTTAGCAGCTTTTCTTTTCCCCAAAATGAGCCCTTTAGGTTGGGGAAAGAATGGAAAGTAGTGTATTTCTTTTACAAGGGCTCACGTTAGAGGCTAAAACCTTACCTCTGCATATTAGGTTCAAAATCTGGAAACATTAGGGTGCTTTCGTTTCACAATATACACACAATACAGTTTCATTAAAGTTTTATGTCTCATGTCCATCAGCTTTAGAACAATGCTCACCCCTGTACAGGGGCTGTAAAAGGATTCGATAACAGGAATTCTGTATGTCCTACCAGTAAAATCCTTCTCAGCACCTCAAAAAACATAGCCACAGTATTGTACTGAGCTCCTTTTTTCACACCTGACAGGCATAAATTTCAAAGTTTTGTGACTAGCTCTTTGAGCTATTCGTATTATTGTATGGTTTCCTGGAAGTCATCTCTTTCATGTCAGCAGAAATTTTAGAAACATCTTCAGGTGTCAGTCTCTAATTACTGTTAGCATTCCTGTACTCCATCTTCAGAAGTCTTAACATATGTCCAGCATGTAATTGATCAAATTTACTTTTCAAAGTCACTACATAGGTAGTTTTTTATAGGACTTTCCTTACTGAGAGATCTTAAGCACCCAATGATAGGAACTGACAAAGCCATGATCCACCAGTCCTGGCAGCTATTTTGTGAAAAGGACACGTGCTCATGCTTTTCTTTTGATTGTAAATACCTTTAAAATGTTCCATGTTATTTAGTTAATCGTAGTGGTGGTTATCTATGGTATTGCTGTGTGGAGGTAACATGACACCTTTAGCACCTTATGCCCCAGGATCTTCTGTTGTTATTTCTAAAAGACTGTGATAATAGGCTGTAGGGATACCTCATGAGAAATCAAGTAATACAGTCTGATTTCTGAAAAATTAACACAAGTCACTATTGTATGATACTTTCAGGTTTTTCAAACCATATAAAGTCAAAAAATAAAAGCAGGTCATCTTGTAGGGCTTAGACAAGTATGTTGTCCCCACTGAAGCTCAGTGCAGTTCAGTTTGACATAATTTTAAAGTTTAAGTTACTTTACTTTTAAATTTGTTTCAAAAACAAAATCTTGCAACACAATTTGAGACTCAATTTCCAGAAAGAAGAGTTACACTAAGCACTGTAGGTTTGTTCATTTTCATGTGTAAATTCTGGTATTCTAAAAGCATGCAAATGGCATTTGTCTTTAGATTTACAAAAACTCTAGATATTCAGAGTCTGAATTATTTAAACTCCCACAACACATGCACTTTTGCTTTTCAAGCATGAGTTATAATTTAATTAAAAACTTCTGGTGCATTGCTAGCTATTTAAATATTAAAATGTTCCATGGATCACTTTTGATTATCTACCATCATGAAATTCCTGAAGATGTCAGATTTTTAAGATTCCCAAAGTTGAGCTTGGAATTGTCTGTTGATGCAAAGGGGACTGTGATAATTACATACATCCATTAGTATCAGCAGAGGAGATAAACTTTGGGGAGGCTTAATGGGCATGTCTCTGTGACAGCCGGCAAAGAACATTTGGCATGATTAAGGATGGATTTGAATGTACTTGAAAATATACTCTCATTATGGATGCCCACTGGAAGTTGCACTACAAATGTTAAATTCCCCAGAAGAAGAGTTGTGTGGCAGAGAAGGTTTGAAATCCTCTGTGGCCATCATTCGAATTATTCTTTTCTCTTTATGTCTTTCTGCTGTCAGATTCACTTTGTGATGCCCAACTGGGCTCCTTGCATCTTTGAAAAGAGGCAACCTGTTGATTTCTGTGTTTCAGATTGTCCGAAGACGCATCAAAGATTGGCTTGAGAGGAAAAAACCTCCATTTGGTGCTATCAGCAGCTGTGTGCTCCTGATGATCATCTATACAACATTCTGTGACACTTTCTTCAATCCAAATATTGACCTTGATAAATTTAGCTTGATTATAATCGTGTTCATAAGTAAGTTCTGTTTTAAAGTATCCTTTTTATCACTTATTAGTCTCTTATGTGCAATGAATGGTATGTGCTGGGAAGGAGAAAGAAGGAAATACGTTTAACGGCCATGAGACTAGATTTTGTACTTTTTAAAGCATCTTGCAAGCAAGATGGATTAGAAGAATTTTCAGAGGCTGCATGCTTTGAGGATGTTAAGTAAGCAATAGTACTCATAGAAGTATGAACCCTGCTATTATGTACATTTGAGATTGCTCATAGTAGTAGGAAGTTTTCATAGGTACTTTCCATTCATCTGAAATTATAGATATAAAAGGACAGTTCATGTTTTGATTTGGTAGATTCCAGTCAGAACTATTACTGACAGAAAATTATTTTAATAGCTGTTTTTGACTTTCCTTATAGTACTATATACCTTCTTTTAAGTGATGATACATTTTCCGTGTTGATGTAATTTGTTAAAAAGTACACATTTTACATGCACTTTATTTTATTCATCAGATTTAAATAATATATTTAAGAGAACAATACATTACACAATCATTAAGAACGAACACGGCAGAGTTCTCTTTCACCACCCCCTACACTCACTGTTATCATTTAATTACTCACTTTAAATACTTTATGTACATTAAGGCCTGTATTGTCTGTCTTAGTGAAGGTCCCCTGGCAGTAGAAATTTGCCCTGAGAATCACATTAGCACAAAATACTCACTGTCCTAATGCACCAGGGGAGCTGTAGCCAGCTAGTGCAACCCTAGAAGTGGGCAGCACTGACAGGGAAAGGCATGTGGCACAGACTTAAAGGAGGTCCACTGTCTCAAGATTCTTCTGGTGATGGGGCTCTTCTGGAGTCCTGAATACAACTTAACTCCCCTTTCTCTGTCAGAAATCCCAGGGAAGAGCAGGGGTGTTCAAGCATCATTTACCTTCACAATAGTCATAATCTGCTCTTCCCCTGCCATTCCCCCTTCACACAGATAACCAGCCCATATTAGTGCAGGGAGATGATGTAACTTGAATCTCCCAGTGCCCAGCACTGTCTATCAGAAACCCTGTTTAGTCTAAAATTATTGAATTTCAGAAAACCAGCAAGTCACCTTCTTCTAACATAGGTGTCCTTGATACAGTGTGTGAAATCCTGCCCCACCAACCTCAGAAGTAGTTTTGCCATTGCTTACAATCCATCTTGCATCCCTTGTTGCTAAAGGGTATATAGTATTTAGATAGTGACTACCTGACATACAAAAAGGAATTTATTTTTTCATTTCTTCTAAGTAAACAGAAAAATACAATCCTACCTTTACAGGAATTAATAATTACATAACTTGTCATTTTGTTTAAAAACCCTCAATAAAAAAAAATCCATCACTTAATTGAATCATGAGTCTAAATTTAGTAAAAACAGCTTAGCGTGCTGTAGAACTTTTAGATAAATCCTTGTCTAATCTATATAGATTTTATAGCTCTTCTGACTCTGCTTTTGGAAAGCCTGGTTTTTGCCCCTGATTTTTTCCAGTGTTCACCCAGCTGTGGCTGGTTTCCTGTGGTGGGTAGTCTGTGGAGCCCTTTCAGATGGAAAGTTCCAAAGGAACAGCCATGTTAGTCTAGTCCAGCAAAAGAATCAAGGAGTCCTGTGGCACTTAAAGACTAACAATTTTATTTATTGTGTGAGCTTTTGTGGGAGAAAATCCCACTTTGTCAGACACTTTGATGATGGGGGAACTTACAGAATGGGAGGAAAATAAATGAAGGGGAGTATCAGACATGGGATCAGGTCATGCTGAAACAGTAAATCAAAGCACCAAAGGGGTAGCTCTGTTAGTCTAGTTCAGTGAAACAAACAAGGACTGTGGCACTTAAAGACTAACAAATCAAAAAAGTTGTTAAGATTCAAATACTGGGAAACAGCACATAGAGGAAGATGAAGTCAAATCACCTGTTGTAGTGGGAAAAGAATCCATAGTCACAATTTAATCCTGCTTTCACACAACTGAATCTGCATATCAGTTCTTGTTTAGTTGTTTCTCTTTGAAGTCTTGATGTCCTATTGACTTGCTTGGGCACGGCCATTAACAAATCATCCATAGAGTGATTAGAAAGATGGAAGTGCTCAGCAAGTGGTTTTTTTAATTTTGCAGTTGCTGATGTGGGTATTGTGCCCATTTATTCTTTTGCACAAAGATTGTCCTTTTTCTCCAGTGTATTAGGTGTGGGAGCATTTCTGGCACATGGTGGCATAAATCACATTAGTGGATGAGCAAGTGAATGAGCCCGTGATGGAGCTGGCTTGATTAGGTCTTATGATGGTGTCTTTTGTACAGATATGTGGGCAAAGCTGGCAACGTGGTTTGTTGCAGGGGTATGTTCCTGTTTTAATGTTTCTGTTGTTAGGTCTGTAGTTGCTGGTGAGTATCCATTTAAGGTTAGGAGGCTGTCTTTAGGTGAGGAGAGGTCTGTCCCCCAAGGCTTGAGAGAGTGAGGGACCATCTTTTAGAATAGACTGTAGGTCCTTAATGATCTGTTGTACAGGTCCGACTTGGGGGTTGTTTGTGGTGACCAGTGGCATTCTGTTGTTTTCTTTCTTGGGCCTCTCCTGCAGTAGTTGATTTTGGTGTAACCATCTGGCTCTGTCAGTCTTTCAGATGGACAACACTATATACATGTAGAATATTACTCGCCATATTTATTACCTATTCCATGATAAAATGCTTACGTAATCATAGTCAACTGCAGAATTGACATTGGAAAGTGAGAACAAGCAAAAAAAAGGGGGGGGGGATTTTTTCAAAATTGCTGAAAAGGAAATATAAAACCAACAGGTTTTCAGATGAAGGGCATGCATGCTAAGAGGAATATCCCTCCTTGATGATGTACTCACAACTTCCAAATCTGTTCAACTACAGTGGAAAACCCTATAAATTCCCAGTTAAAATGTAAAGTAAGTGAAAAAGAAACTTTGAATAAAAAGAAGCTCACATTGTTCTGACAGTATACCAACTAGTGAGCTGCTTTGCAAATTCTGCTGTCTGGGTCTGTTCATGCTGTCTGGTTGCTTTCATTGCTTTTCTTGTTATCTACAGTTAAGTTCAGTAAGATTGGGCTCTTTGTGCCACATTCAGTAAGAAGAGCAACTTCCAGTATGTTTTGTTTCTTGAAATTTTGAAAATCATCCAACTTAAATTTATTTTTTGTCTGTCCTGTATTTATTCAATTCCAATGTGCGTAGCTAAAATTCCTTAGCAAAGATGTTAATGTGCACATTGACACAGTTCTGTAATTTGTGAAAGATGAAGCATGTATTTATTTTGAAAGTATTAAGAAGTTGAAATATAAGGAAAGCTGATGAAATAGATTAATGAAATTCACTGCAAGTAGAATAGTCTTTACAACTGCATTGGAGTCCCTGGTTATGTGCCATGTTATGTCGGTGGTAAATTTGGCCCAAGATGTTTTAGGAGGTTGTATTTATTATTCTCCAGATTAGTTTTATGGTAATATGTGTGTTAGTATTCTAATCTCAGAAGAGTATGAACATCATATAATTGATAAGTATGCATAACATATAATTGATAGCAACATGTGGTGTTTATTTCTATATCACTGTTACAGAAAGTATATGTTTTCTATGCATGTTAACTGAATGCAATTATGCCAAAGAAAAACTGTTTACAAATTCAGTAACAATGGATTGTTTTCTTGGTTTTTGAAGTAAGTACTACATAAAATGTAATGCAAAAATTTTAGGTTGTCCATCCAGGAAATTCTGGTAATAAATGGAAAATGTCATTGATAGTTAAGGGATTCTTTCAATCTTGGTTTAATATGTCTTACCAATAGTATTGCCCAGTTATAAATTAGAGATAAGGTCAAACTATTGCTTTGTCTTCCCTTACCTTGTGTGCATCATGGTCAGCACATACCCAGGCTTTCAAGGGAGAGGGGAACCTCTACCAGATTTTAGTAAATGTGAAAAGGCTTTCTCCTTGTTCTAAAAGTTCTCCTCAGATCCTAGTCTTTTGTCTCACCTGTCCCATTCTCCTCACATGAGGTTACTGCAGTCTCACGTTGTAGTAAATTCTCTCCATCAACCCCAATGACCACATGTATCATTCAGTTTCTTCAAATGTCAAACAGCCAGCTTGATTCCCATTGCCCCCACTTCCCCAGCCGCACTGCCACCTGGTGAGTGTGGGGGTGGCCGGCTCATGCTGGGGGGGGGATTGGGGGCAGGGGTGGGGCACTGGCAGAGGAGGGACTGGTGGCAGGAGCTGAGGTTGGGGGGGCCACCTGTGTGGGAGGGAAGCCTGCCAGCACTGGAGGGGGGCCCACCAGTGCTGGAGCATTCCGGGGGCCCCCAAATTATACTTTAACCATTGTGTAAATGTAAATCAAAACTTTTCTCTTTCAGTCTTTTTCATTCAGCTGAGCTTCATGCTTCTAACTTTCCTCTTTTCCACAAGGTGAGTGGATTACAATGTGTTGTGTTCACTCACAGTATAGATTGTGTGCATACATTTATTTGTGGATGCATTTAGAGGGATGTTTCAAAATGGGTGATTTTATTCGAATACTTGATGCTTATGTTCCATCGCTCCCATTAGCACTGCAGAGGCAACACAGCTAAGAGAGAAGGAGCTGGAGTCTACTTCTGCTCTTGCATTTTCTACAGAATTGTGAATCCAGTCCCAATCACTTACATCTTTTGAAATCAGTGGATTTGCACAGGTGTCACAGAAGATACAATTTGCCCTGCAAAACTTTTTATAAATTGGGTAGATTTAATATGGAATCTCTTTTGACACTGAGTTTTGAGGAGCTCAAGCTCAGTATAGCTGAGTTGAGAGGAGAGGCGAAATGGTGGCAAATCACCATCTCTCATCCTGGCACCAGCTGGAAGTTGAACTGGTCACTCGTGAGAGTTAGAGCGGCCATGATTCTGCGCTAAGTTATGCTTTCTGAAGTAGTCCCTAACTGCCTAAGGCCCTATTCTGCTGCTTAGGGGTTGCTCAAGTAAAGCATTCTCTGCCCATTCCCCCTGCCCCAGACACCACATATCCAGGGAAATGGGGGGAGAATGTGTGTGTGGCATAGAGTCAGCTATGCTAGTTCTATATTGCCAGCATGTTCCCTGTGAGAAGGAAATACTAGATGATCTTCTAAAGCAGCTTTAAGTGTCTTCTGTATTACTGGATCTTTCCTGGATCAAGGAACTTCCCCAGTTGTAGAACTTTACAATGTCAACTTTACAGAGGCTTGGATAGGCTGCCACTTATACAGTGTAATGAAGACATATCTGGAGTTTCAGGAAACTCTGGTTCCCTTTTGGATTGAACATGTGACATCAACTGAGCAATAATATGCCTTTGTTCACCATTTTTCCAACCTTCCTGGTCCTGATTTTATCCTGTAAACTTCAAGTCCAGCTTCATTCTCAGTAGTTGCAAATATACCCTATCTCTCTTTACATTTAGCTGTTATAGTCCAATCTGCATATACTGTTTGAGTGGTAAATGTTAATAGCATTGGGCACTAAAAGAATAAACTCTTTCGGTCAGTTTTACAAAGGGGAATCAGATGTCAGTGTGGTACTGAATGTTTGTAGAGGTAATCTTGGATGGATTTAAGTAAAGTTGCTGGAATTTATCCATTGGAGAATTTACCACAACTGGGGGGGGGGGACAGGACACTGCTATGCATTTGTGGATAAAATTATTTTTTTACTAGAGCGGATCAAAGTGTTATGAACCTGTGTATGGGTGTTTAAAGTAGTGCATTTGATCAATGATGTTTTAGGCAGACTTCTACTAAAAGATGAAAACTTTGTTTTCTAGGAATAACTCTGGTTTCACACCAGCAGACACAGTGGCTATCATTTTTTGTTCCACACATAAATCCCTCACCCTCGGTAAGTCGTTATGAGAGATCAAGTTTATGTTTCGCTGCAGTCACAGTAATTATGATAGCACATTTTGTTGCAAAATGTTTTTTAAATCCAGGTAGTATTTGCGTCCAAGTGACAACTATGGAAATGCCACAGTAATAATATTGGTATAGTAAAGATAATATTTTTCACAGAAATAGATCACCAAGGACATTGTATTTTCTGCTTAGTTGTTTGTATCTGCAGAGTCTGCAGCATCTTTGGACTGTGAGTTTTATTTATTACAATATATTAGTCAAAGATATGTTTCTCATTTGAGATTACTTAGCGATAACAAGCCTCATCTGATGGAAACTTACAAAATACAGTTGAAATATTTATGTTTAGAGTGACGTGATGGTGCTCCATTCCTAGTCCCGTTATCTGCTGCTGGTCAAGCAGTGGTAGCTGTATGTTTTGTCATTTTTTTCCAGAACTGGAGAATGTTTACTAGGTAAAACACAGCATGTAATGGAGTATCAACCTTTTAAGGCCTGTAACTAGATAAAACTTTAATTGTTAAATGAAGTTGGATATACGAGAGAGAATGGTATCCACAATCTTAACCATTGAGTGTCTCATCTACAGTTACATTTTTATCTACAGAAAGTATTCATTTTAATTCCTTTTATAATGACTTGATACTTTGAATTCATTTTTAATAAAGTCAGCTTGTATTGTTTGTGTAGGATTTCAGATGATGTGACTCCTCTTGTATATAAGTAACAGCACTGTGCAACGTGTGATTGTTGAAAGTTACCTTCAGACATAAACAGAACAAAGGTCATTGATTTTACTACGTACAAATATACAATTATTTTAAATTTTTCTTGAAAATATTATTTTGTATGTAAACTGTACACATTTATATAACTGTTATGAAGATAAGATAACAAACATGAGAAGCCTCAATGGGAGTGCTTTTACTCAGAACAAATGAGGGATCTGTGTTCCTCCATCACTATTTGTTCTCATGCTAGAGTCTCCAGCGTAGCCCCCACCTTAATCACATACTGCATTGTCTTAAGTCAGGGCTCCTTCTTGCCATCCTTTTCCCCACTCCCCTTGTTTCATATTTTTATTTTCTCCTTGAGGCTACCTGCTTCCTAGCTCCTAGCAGTTACTGAAGTAAAAGTAACTGCTATCTCTAAAACAGCTAAATGAGTCAGGATTTGGTTGTGCTCTGTAGTCTTCTGCCCACATACGACAGATGTGGGAAAACAATGGCCAAGTAAAAATCAGGACACTTTGGAACTGTTTGCTCCAGCACTCAAATAATTCCTCTCTACTAGTAAATGTGACTAGTACAGGTAAGGAAGTGTGCAAGTTGACAGGTATTGGTGCTGGTTGGCCAAAATATTGCAGCCCCTCTTTGTGGGTGTAAATTTTGCCATAGTTATGTTAGCCTTTGTCATCATCAGGATAGAGTGCTTCACTGAGGTTACTCTCGAAAAGCACTTAGAAGTTCCATGTGGTGCCTCTTGCTGAAGTTTGCCTCCCCAGTGCGCAAATAATGGGCACCAGTTTACTCTCTTTACAGTTCACAATAGTCTTGCACCCAATTACTGGAGAGATTGCAGCTGACCCTCTGTTACATGTCTGCTATTAAGATCTGTTTCATTGGTCTTGTTGGTGATTCATGGAGTTTTGTTGTAAGAGACGAGAACCAAGGCATTCTGAACATCTGTGGAAGGTGATCCTTTTGGCAGTTCATCAGAACCCATGATTAGCAAGTCTGAGGGCAGCAAGAGTGAGTCTGCGTAAGCATGCCTACTCTCTGTCAGTTGCCAATTATTGCTTATTGGTTGGCTCTCAGTCTGGATTTTTACTTCTGTTAATTATTGCTAAAGTGTGCTGATGCTACAGCAAAGGGAGCTGAATAAAAATTCATAGATGTGTAAATTAATAAGTGGATGGAGAAAGATCATGATTAACAAAGCTTTAGTATCAAGAAAATTGCTCCCAAAGCTAGTGGCATAAACATGAATTTTTAAACCCATGCAATTTATTGTAAAGTTATCTCAATCTACTCTTTCTCTCTCTGGCAGCATTGCAGAGGTAATGTGTTTATAACAATAAACTATTCTTGTTTGACAGTTCAGTGTACCAGATTCTTGTTTTCTTATATAAAAATCCAATCTTGCTCCCAATGAAATCTGTGAGAGTTCTGCTTTTGACTTTAGTGGAAGCAGTAACAGGTAGATGTTCATGCTATTTTGTACTTCTGTTGTATTTCACAAGGAATATTTACTGTAAACTGTGCAACAAAAACTGCACTCGTATTTAAGTACACCTGTTTCTGTTGCTAGATTACCTGAGAGCAGCACTGGGTCTTGTTTCAAGCCTATTGTGGACAATTGTTTTCATTTACCTTCCAGACGGGGCAACTAGGCAAGTGGTAGCAGATAAGTGACTTCATCCAAGAGTCATTTTATTTTGAGGCTTGAAATTAGTTTCTCTCACCTTGACACATGAAGCTCCTGTTAGATGCTCCTTGTCCTGGGGATTTTAGAATGAAACCAACAGAAGAGGAAGAAGAGAGGACAGCTTTAAAGTTTTAGAAGTGATAAAGGGAGGGCTGCACAAGAAAACTTTCAAGACATTTCTCCCACAGCAGATTATGAAACCAACTAATTCTCATGCAATGCATGCTCATGAGGCCAACTGCCACTTCCACTGCTGAATTCATGAAAAATTGCTCTCTACTCTAAGACAAGTGCTGTCCCCATAAGCCAGGGTTTGTTTTATATACTGAACAGCTGACACACCTATTTTTCCTCAAAGATCAGGGTATAGGGCATGTATGTGTAAGGATGAATTACACTGACTAGGTGCCTTATATTTTTCATTCAATATCATAAACTGATTAATATTTCTTAATATTAATGGTCCTTTCAGTGGTTTCTAAATAGTATACATCATGTTGGCATGCAAAACCATATTTATTTGTATTTCATTTAACTAGTGAATTAGGGATATAAACTTAGAAATAGTGAAGATAAATGTAATCCCCATGACTCCCTCTGGCATATCCCCCCTCACTTTGTTCTTTCTCTCCCTCTCCCCATATATACACAGTACATTTGAGTACACACACATGCAGACATTTGATTCATGGCTTTTATTAGTGCATTTGCCAATGATTGATTAGTACTTAGTATTAGTACTTCTTCTATTGATTGATTGCAGATGAAGTGACTATTTGACCTTTAATTATGAGTCTTGCTATTGAAAATGACATTGAGCTATGGCTTCACATAATCCATCTGGAAAGCCCGACATGATGCCATTCCCTGGAGTTCGTTCAGCAAGAAAGAGGAGGCCTGAAGGAAGTGCAGAGCGATCAGTATGGTTCATCTAAAACAATACTGGAGGGTTTGTTGCCTGCACTTGTACACAGTCTCTGGCCAGTGTGGGAGATTATTGTATCTTTTATAGAGAAGGAATTGCTACCTACAGGTAGCCACTTAAAAAAAGAGAAATAAAGACTCACTAGTAATTCACTTTTTAATTTAAACCTTCATAATGGTTGAATAACTATAACCTATAGGTATTTGATCAATCAGAAAATAAATAGCTGCTACCTACGCTGGCTATCATGTGTGTAAAACATCAGCATGGTAGATATAATTGACAAAGGATTGTTAGAAAACCCTTTATGGGATTAGGATTTTGGTTTCAATGCAGCATACATTTTTCTTATTTACATGGCAATAACACAATGGCTTTTTAGATTCTTAAATAAACCCAGTTGTGTTTTTCAGTTTACATAAATTCTCATAGAATCTAAGGTCAGAAGGGACCAGTATGATCCTCTAGTCTGACCTCTTGCACAATGCAGGCCTCAAAACCTCACCTAGCCACTCCAGCAATAAGCCTCTAACCTATGACTGAGTTATTTGAGTCCTTGAATCAGGACTTTAAGATAGACAATTCACCAGTAGGTGAGCCATGCCCCATGCTACAGAGGAAGGCAAAAACCAATATATTTTGGTCAGCTTTACTTGAAAATATTTGTGTTTTAATTTCATTTGAGGGCTTTTCCTGTTTTGTTTTTTGTTTGTTTTGGTTTGGTTTGTTTAATAAAAATGGATATACTGTTTTATTGCTTTAATGCAGAGTGGCGAATTTGCATTTAGACAACTTAAAAATAAGGTAGCATGCTGGTATATTTGCTTATTTTCTTGCAATGAGAATGTAGTTGCTTTAAATATAAAAAGACCAAAAGATTGCATTCACATCATAGATTACAAACTTCAGTAAAATAAGGCTTCTTACTACATGAGAGAAAAGAAACCCAGTGAACAGAAATATTGCGATGTTTCAGCGCAGAGTGAATTTGGATGGGCAGCCATTGCTAACCCATTAGGTATGGAGTTGAACTTTCAAGAATAATGAGCACTTCCTGCTCCTGTGGACTTCAGGATTATGCTCTGTGGCCTTAATTCAGCAAGGAAGTAAGGCATGTGCCTAACTTTCAAGCATGTGAGTGCCTCCATTGACTTCTCATGCAGCGTTCGTAAAAAGTAATGCTGTGCAGTTGCTGATGTTCTCCAAAGGCCTTCATGCATGGGGCTATGGAGGAGCCATCTTGTAACCCTTTTGTTCAATATTTACATGAAGATGAAGAGGCAACATTTTAGGCTGCATTTGCATGCTGATATTTAGTTTCATATCTCCTTTTCTTCTAACTTGATGGAAAAAGGAGTTTAGGTGAAAGTGACCTGACTTGCAAATTAAGCTTATGTAAAAGAGAGATGATTTGTGTCGATGGGGGTTGGCGTATGAGAGAACAAATGGATGGAGGCTGTAGCTGTACCAATGTATACTTCAAATATACACTAGAACTTTTTACAATCATAGGGATCCTGTTGAATCCATTTTTGCTTTTGAATTCCTAGAAAGGTATGAAGTCTCACAAGGACTGTTACTGTCGCCCACTCATTCCCAACTCCATCTTCCTTCCTTGCTTGCATAAGAAAGTTCCTGACCTCCTAACTAGTATATCAAGAGGCAAACTACTATGAAAAGTTGATACCAAGTGTAAGTGGGGGGATGTACCCGCTATTGTGGGGAACTTTTCTGGTTTGTACAGTACCCGAAAGAAGGTGGGTAGCAACAGGTTCTGAGTCTTTGCTCCCACTTCCTTTACCCAGGGACCTGCCTGACCTCAAAGGCTCCCCTCCCAGTCTCCTGCATGGTGGGGTCCCTGTAACCCCAACAAGACTGGCCCCAGAGTTCCTGGGGGCTTGAACCCCAGTCTTGTAGTCATTCAGGGCAGGGGGTAGGGTGTCCCCACTCTGGGATGCTGACTGCACTGGGTGCTTCCCTGGCCCACCACTCACTGTATGCAATTTACAGTAATACAATTTATTAAGCAAACAACAATCAAAAATAAAATTAAAATAAAGAAAAGAGGAGAAAGGTTAAAGGTAAAACACACAACAAGTCCCCTGGCACAAGGACATCACACACAGCGTCTCTGGGGTGTAGAGGATGTTCTCGGTCTGTTTTACGCATCGCAGGCCCTCTGTCCAGGCCTGGCAGCACTGCTTTGATCAAGGGAGTCAGAGACACAGGCTCTGGCAGTGGCCACACGTCGCCAGGCTCTAGGGCCCCAGCATCAGACCCCTTTTGCAGTTCCAGTTGCTCACCGCACCCAGCTCCAGATGTCTCCAGCCCTGGCTCCCAGCCCCGTTCTGCTTTACTGTGGCTCTCTAGGACAGTGGTTCCCAACATTTTCTCTGCCGTGGCACACCTTGCTATCTTTAGTTAATTTGAGGCACACCACCATGTAGTTTATGGGCCAATCTAAAGATCTTTGAGTATTTTTTCAGAAAATTTTGTGACACACCTGCTCAGGCCTGGTGGCACCCCTGTGTGCAGTAGCACACTGGTTGGGAACCACTGCTCTAGGACACTCGTCAGGCCCCTCTGGTTCTGCTGCTGTGTGTTTGTACAGATCAGATCAGCTCCTTGGCTCCTTCTCTGGCCTCCTGCACCCAGCTCCAGACAACTCCAGCTCCAGCTCTGCTCGGCTCTCTGCTGGTCCAGCTGCTGTGGGTCTGCTCTGGACAAATCAACTCAGCCCAGCTCTCTTGCCTGGGTTCTCTGGATCTCAGCTGCTGGCTGCCTTGTACTTCCTCCTTAGCTTGGCCCCATACACTCTCTAGCTTGCCCAGGCATGTCCAGCCTATAGTTTCAGCTCAGGGGCAGGTGAGCACTCTCCTGGCTCTCTCATTGTCCTGTCCAGCCAGTCAATCAGATTATCTTGAAACGTTGGCCTCTCCCACTGGCCCTGGGGCTGTCTGTTTCAGAGTCCTGCTTCCAGTTTCAGTAAGGGGCTATCAGTCCCCTTACAAAAGGATAAAAGGCCTACTGTTAGTTTTCAGTTTCAAATCTATGTTTGTTAGGTCAATTTTAAAGTTCTTTTGTGTCTCTCCCTTCCCGCCTGCAGTTATTTTGAGGGAGAGGCAGAGAAATAGGGAGGTTTTTCTCCTTTCCCAGTAAATGAAATGGATACCAGAAGACTAGGGCTGGAGGGTCAAACAGTGCATGAGCTGAAAAGGAGAGCTAAGAGCAAGGCAACAGTACTAGGACTCCAGTTCATGTACAGAGGTTTCTAGTACCTGTAAACTGTTGTTATTGTCATTGAAATTACTCTCAAGCTATATTGCTGTAACTAAAAGTAGAAGCAAGGAGCCAAAGAAAGTTACTCCATTTTTGGTGGTCCTAAAATAGACTTTCCTCCATTTCCGTGACTGGCTGACCAACCAGTCCTTTAGTTGTCTCCTAAAATCCTTAAAATATTTCCAAGGAAGGAAAGGCTATCTCGTCTGACTAGAAGACGTATAGGCTTCCTTGTTTTGCTAGGTGGTCAGGTTTTTTTATTTACTCGCCTCATCCTCCCACCCTGGCTTGTTTGCTTCCCCACCATACATGCACTTGAGGTACGATATTATTTATCAAGTCATCATTGTGCCCTAACCAGTGACCACCTTCCTTTCTCACTAGATTCCAAGGAGAGGCAGAACGTGGTAGTTGGGGCTTGACTGTGTTTTCAGGATGTGACTTTACTGGGGTGGGGACACGGGCCAAAATCAAAATCAAATCCATTTTCAAGGCTTCTGGATGGGAGATAGCTTGAATGTTTTTCTACACACCCTCCTCATCTATTCTCCCTCCACACACACACCCCCAAACAAAGCCAGCAATTTACTGGAGTGTACATCATTCTGGCTTACACAGAATGGGTTATCCCCAAGGGATGGCAGGCAGTTTTAGCCACAACACCATGTCTCAGGCTTTTTGCTGGCATATAATGAATCGGTGCATCCATAATCACACCAACTTTGCTAGTCAGCCCTGCCCATTTATGTAGCTTTTCAAACCTCCTACACGCTCACCCCAGTCCAGCCGAAGGTCTGGCTACCTTGCAACTTTTTCTTCCAGTCAGATTTCTATCACCAGGGCTATGCATCAGGAGGCTTTGCCCTCATACGCTAACCTAGACCAGCCAGTAACTCTGGACCCATGTTCATGTATGTTTTTTACATGTATAATAGTTTTATATTTTAATCTGTTATTGTCGAAATGAAGGGAGTCTAGCCTCTTTGGGTTTCAGATTGACACACAAAATGAACATTTACCATGTATTTCAGTATGACAGAATATAATAGGCAAGTGGACATAACGGCCCAAGCACAGATTAGAGCAGACCGATCCCTGTTCTAACCTGCCAACCTTGGGGTGTGGCAGTGCTCTGACAACACCTCTTCTCCCATCCAGTCCATCTGTCTAATTAAAATTGGTTTTATGTCCCCTTGGCACCACAGAAACAGCACAAAGTGACTACAGTGGGGTCACGTATTCAGGAAGATAATCTGCTAGTAGATGTACTTCAAAGAAGAAAATGCCACCATTTAAATGAATCTTAGTGGAACTTAGACACAAAAGTTCTATTGTTGTGTTTGGCATGAGATTCATAGTATTGCATGCCTCTTCTATTTAGACTTACTGAATTTTGCTCTCTCATCATTCTAAAAGGGGAACTTTATAGGAAATTGGGGGATCTCCCTTATTACGTGACTTTTTATTACTTTGAATGTAGGCAAGAAATCCAGCACCAGCTTGTTTCCCAGTGCTTCCTATTCATCTGTACACTCTGCCAGTAGTAGGGTTTTTTTATTAATATTTAGAAAGTTTGCCTCCAGCAGTACTAAAATGTGCATCAGAGAACAACAGTTGTTTACTGTGTTTGAACTGAAGAATCTCACCCAGGAGATCTCATTCACTTGAAGTTTACATCTCTCAATCTCAACTTGCAAAAAGAGATCGATGAATAGCAATTGTCATTTCAGAGTTGCACCTCTCCAATTATTTATTTGGTTGTGTGTCTTGCCAGATGTACATTTAATTGGATCAGACACTAAAAACCAGATTGCAGGTTTTTAATGACAGCAAGCTCATACCTCTTTATAATAATAATAATAAAAAAAAACTCCACACACACCCAGCTGTAAAATGATAATGACACAAGAGCCCTCCCAACCCTCTCTCTGCACCAAAAACAGTTAAAGTTAATTTATCTACTTTAAGAGACTATGTTATACTCAGCAGATAGCTGACAGGTTACCCATGGGAAGATCCAAGTTTGGACGTGACTCAAAATCCCTTTATCCCAAGCTGGCAGAGGCTGCGAATGTCACCTATACTAAAGCTTGAGAGCATTGAAGATGTTGTTAAGTCTCTGTGAGAGTGTCACATCTACATGTGCTGTTCTCTGTGCATCGTCTGGCAGCCAGTCTTGGCTGCTGGCTTCAGACACTTCTGGAGGTGTGGGTGTGAAAAATTAAAACAAAAGTAGTGACCCTATATGAAGGCATGTTGGGAAGAAGTAACTCTGAATAACCAATAGCACCACCCTTACCGCCTCTCTAATTCTCAGAGTTTTAGGGTGGAAGAGAGACATCAGACGGTATTTCTCTCCACTGTGGATAGAGAATTGTTGCTTCCATAGTCAGTACCCAAGCGATGAGGAAAGTACATTTTTTAGTCCTTTTGGTTTTTCTCACCAGCAGTCTCCTGTTGTGTCCAAAGAGAAAGCTGAAAAGAAAATTAAAAACACACTCGTTGCCAGTGTTTTAAGATTCTTGTATCTGACATTTCCATGGCCTAAAAACATCATAAAGGGGGGAAGAGGAGAGGGGAGATGTTTAGTTTATATATCCATGATTTTACTTTCATTGATGCATAAGGAGAGAAGTACTCAAAAACACACTCAAACTAAATGACGGTGTGAACAAGTTTGAACATAATCACTGAGTTTTATTTCTTAAATGTATTCAAATACAATAGGAATAATGCATATAAGTATTACCATAATATCTATTTTAATATGTTAAATGAAATTCACTTAGCACAAAACTTTGATTCCCGTACAGATCCCAGTATCAGCTGGGAAGAAAACAATTATATTCAAGGAAGCAGCAAACTAATAAAATTTTCTATCTTTAGGATATTATATCTCACTCTGTGCCTTCTTCCATTTATCACCATAGTACCTGAGGCCCAGATATGGCTCTGTTCTGTAAAAATATCAATTATTAGAAATATATATTTTAAAAAGGTCTTTCTGCAGTCACTGGATACACAAAACTCTAGCTTTGATGTTAATAATGAAGTACAAGACAAACCTCTGAATGTATTGTCTGTGGGAAATACGACTTGATATACAGGCAGTAAAAAGACTCTAAAATAGATGAAGATCAGCTGCACCATTGCCAAGCATGTGCTGTGGTCACATTTTAGAGCTGGTTTGATTCATTCTTGAATGCCCTGTTAACTAATTAGTACTACAATATAGTCAGACGGGTTAAGGCGTTCCTGAGTCTAAGACAACAGTCTTCAGTTGTTGGTGTTTAATGTTTCATAGTTAGCATTTGGTGAGATTGCTAGGGTCATTCATTAAACATCATTTCCAATCTGAACATGCCCATTGAAAAACCATAAATAGATCAAACTGCACATTTTCTCCCCCCCCCTTTACTTTTTTTATTTACTTAAATCTTTGATAGCTGAAGATGTACTGTTTCTTGGTAATCACATTTTACATTGCAGAGTCTCTAATTTCTATGGTAATATGAACAAGGTGAACCAGTGACCTGAACAACTAAAAACTAAAATTAGAGAAAACATGCCTAGGGCACTAGCTTTTCTCTATCTTTTCTTTTAGTAACTGTGACAAAAGAAATATACGTCTCATTCTTCATTAATCCTCCTCCTTTCTATGTATCACAGACCCATTGAGTCTCTTGCAGCTGGTATGAGTCTCACACAGACGGGACTGAATTTCAGAAAGTGATTCTGCATTCCAAACTAACTTTGAGTCCAGTGGTGAGGAATCCTAAGGCACCAGAGACTAACAAGAAATTTTGGGGGGCATTAGCTTTCATGGGCTGGAACCCACTTTGCGAGATGCATCAGAACTCCTTGTAGTTTGCTGAAAACAGACTAACATAACTATCCCCCTGAAACCTCTAACTATTTGAGGACAATATAATATGTTGATGGTCACTCAGTGGTTCAACTGTACTCCAGCAGTGCTTGGCTCCAAAAGGAGCTAACAGGTACCCTCTCACATGCTAGAACCTTGTGAGCTGTATTTTGAATGCTCTAGTAACAATGTCCTAGATTTAGGTATCTAAATCCCAGCTTTAGGCTCCACTGCCCTGCATAACTTGTGTGGGACCTGAGCTGTTACCAGATCAGGCCCCTCAGTCAGGTTCAGACAAGACAGCAAGGGGAGAGAAGTGAGTGAAAGGACTCTCCCTCCCAACTCTTAGCCCAGCAGTTTGGTTATTCACTCCGTTCATATTCCCTATCCAGCTGATGAGGAGAAGGGATTTGAATAGGGAACCCACCTACCATGTTGGGTTTTGTAAATTGAAGTCTAAAGCACCTGTCTCTCAAGTTAGGCACTAATTCAGGTTCAGTGTTGTTCCTGTCATTTTCCAGGCACCTAGATGTTAGGTGCTGCAAAGCTCAGTGTCATGACTCCTGAGCCATTTTCTTTGCTTCAGTGCACAGTGGGCATGTTTTGTTCATTTGGATAAATGCATGCCTGTCAAAACTTCCAGCTGAAGAAGAGCTGTCCCTCATTTGGGAGTGTCTCATGTTCTCTCACCAAGCTTCGTTAATCTCTCTCGTTAATCAATACTATGCAAATGGCAGCCAGTTCTATGAGTCATCATTGTTGATGGGCTCAAGTTCGCACTGAGCTGCCCCAGTATCTGGAAGAAATAAGTTCTTGGGTGAAGAGCCATTGGCTGAAGCTCAGTTCTAGGAAAGCAAAAATGATGCTAGTAGGGAAGGGAAAGAATGTCAAGGAACTGGCAAAGTCCATGACTTCTGCTTCTGTCAGAGCCATCTGCTCATATCATCAAACTGGTGTGCGCAGGCTCAGGGTCTTAAAAAATTTAATAAATTAATTAATTAAATATTTTTAAAAAACCAGTGGCCAGAAACACTTTCTCCCATCTTCAACTAACTGAAAGTTTCTGATCCTTTCTCTAGGACACAGATCTAGCCATAGTAATATATCCTTTGTCACCTCAAAGCTAAACTATTACAATGTGTTCTGCCTAGGATAACCAAGAAGGCCGGATGAAAGCTCCATCTGGCACAACATGCAATATCTCCCCTGAGCAAGACAGATTGATCAGAGTATATCACTGGTGCTCTTTGCTCAACAACAGCTCCCTAGCCAAGTCCTTGTCTGCTTTAACAGCTTTGTTCTCATCTACTAAATCCTAACTAGGTTAAAGCCTACTCATCTTCACGACTACTTCTCTTTCTGCAACCCTCTGAGAATACTGCCATAGGAGGGGCAATGCAGCTGTCAATACCACCAGAGGAATTCTCAGAACCTGCTTCATAGTGTGTCCGTAGTGGTAGGATCCTAGTTATAGAACTGCCTGCCACTGGCAATCCAGCTGAACAAGTGTTTGTCTGCCTAATGCAAGACTTGCCTTGCTACATGGGTATTTGCTAAATGGCCTGGCAGCCCTCCTCTTCTAATCAACCTCCAAAATGATCCCACACAAAGACAGGATAACTTAGAAAGGAACAGAGAAGCTAGTATTATTCATACCTCAGTAACATCTTTTTTCGTGCATATAGCTCTTAGATACCATGATAATTGACTTGCTTGAAAAGTATTGATAAGTAGTAGAATACTATAAATCCATAGACAAAGACTGCAGTCTAATGATTTTCATTGCTTTGTGATATTCAGTTTTCCCTCTGATCTTCTGAATGACTTATGTGTCCGTACTTTTTCAGTGGTGCTCTTTTTCTGTTGTTCCAAATAAAGATCTCTAAGTAAAAAGACCTCAGCTTCTCATATGTGCAATGCACAAGTGAATTGGAATGTGGTTGAATAATATAAGTGACAAAAGTTTTCTGATGAATGTTTTGTTATACAGATACTTAGGGGGAAGAAACTAAGCAATAGAATAAGCAAGTACAATAGCAGTAATTCAGGTTTAGGGGTGAAGGGTAACAGCCCATATTTTGGTAGTAATAAAATGTTGTAAGTTCTCTCAAATCAGCACCGTTTCATCACATGCTGTTTTTTACAGTACTGCTATGAGGAGCATAAAATAAACATATTAAAATAGAAAAACTGAGCTCTAGTGCTTATTGTTTTATCCTTTCCATCATGGGCATAGGATAAAAGAAAATTCTTGCTTGCTTGTTAGAAGAAGAAAGCTCTTACTTGAAGTTTTTACTTGGCAGATGTCAGTTGAAAGCTCTGCTATGGAGTATGCTGCAATGTCAAACTCTGTTCGGTAATTTTAGACAAATGTGTCATGTGTGACATGGAAATATGGCATGCTGTACATTAGTGATTTCCCAAGTGTTTGGATCAGGTAGTAATGTGCTGAGAAAGTGCTCTTTATCTATCCACACTGTGTACTTGTACAGCAGTGGGGAAATGCTTTTGGTAGAAATTACTTTAGTCAGAAAAAGAATCCATTTACAATATGTGCCTTCTAACATCTTTCAGACAATGCATTGTATTAAAGAGGCACTTTTTGATTAATGTTTTATAAACATTTTTCAGCATGACAGCATAAAGTCCCTGTAAAATTGTAAATGCGTGCATAGTGCTCACTTCCATAAAGTCAAATGCCATCTCATAAAGTCTGGTTGGATCCTGTCAACCATGGTGACACAGAATCAGTACCTTGGAGCATTAAAATTAATTTGCTTCATTTATATGACTGCAATGATAGCTAGATGAAAAGAGTCCTATATTTAAATTTGCTTTAAAATACCTTCAAATCTTGTAGGGCTTTTTTATTATTTTTTTTTACAGTTAACTAAATGTAATGAAGTGCAGCATGATATTTTCATAGGCCTTTGTATAAAGCAGACTAGAAAATATGAAAGTAACAAGGGCGGGTAGAGAAAGGAAGGGAAAGATGTGCAAGATTACACTGGGTGCAAAGTTGGAGGAGGGATAAGTGGATTCTAGCTGAGTTACTACTAGGGAAGCAGTAGCCTTAGGTCTGGGCTGACTGAACTACAATCTTGGGGCCAACTTGGCATACCTACATAGTTGAGGAAAGCTCAAACAGCTTTTCAGGCACTCCCACTCAGTAGCCTTGTGTTATGACTACCCCACTATTATTGTTGGACACAGTGATAGCTAGGAAGGTTTGGCAAGCTCTAGGTCCTTAGCGCTCGGTTCCAACGTGATATAATGTCAATGGTGAAAGAGTGGTGAAACATATGGGAAAAGAGCAGAAACATCAGGGGGAAAAATGAGACTCCAGAGCTCCAAACCCTTCTTTCATAATGCCTGTTTACACAAGTGGAACACAGTTGTCTGGAGCGTAATTACACCTGGTTGTCACTGCTGTGAGAGGAGAATTAGGCCCTCATGCAGCATTGGGACCTTCATGCAACAGAACACCAGTTAAAAGGGCAAGAACAGTGAAAAGGAAGAAAAGAGAATATGCTGGAACAGAAAGGTTAGAGAGAGGGAGAACATCAAGGACCAGAAGAAGAGAGCCCATGGGAATACAGAAACTGAAGTCTGAGAGGGAACAATGAGAGCAGACAGGAGAGGGAGAACAAAGGAGAATGTAGCTGGAAAGAAAGATGGTGGGTATCTCGGTGTTTTGTCATTATTTTTGCCCCTGGAGGTGCAGATATTTTTTGGAGAATCCCTGATGTTCCTACTTTCTGCTTTTCATGTCCCAACCCTGTGAGGTGCTGTCTTCTTATCTAGCCAGGCCCCATAGCTCCCTTTGTCTTTGGAGGTGAACGGATGTGTACCTTACCATGTAACTATCACAGTGTTTCCCAACCAGTGTGCCACAGCACACAGGTGTGCCCTCAGGCCTGAATAGGTGTGCCATGGAATTTTTTGAAAAACGTACCAGAAGAGTTCTGCGTTGGCTCATGAATATTCATGAGTTCATTTAGCAACTATATGGTAGTGTACCTCAAAATAATTAAAGGTATTAAGGTGTGCCTTGACTGAGAAAAGGTTGGGAACCACTAGTCTGTCAGACTATTTGGCCACCTTTACTTTGCATCATGGAGATAATACAGCAAAGCCACTTAAGAGTCTAAAATGCCTGACAAAAATAAAGTACAGAACAGATTTCCTTCCCTCTGATAGCAGTGTAAATCAGGACTCATGCTATTGAAGTCAGTCAGATTACTGCTGGTGCGAGGAAAAATCTGGCCCAATGACTCTTAAAATAAATGAATAAATAAAGCCTTCCACATAGTGCATGCAAGGCTACATGTCTGGATTTCTATAACCACTTCTAAATCATTATGTAGGATTTGCATGTAGGCTAACAAAATCCAAGGAAAATAAGAAGAGAAATTCTTACCAACTTCTGAGAAAATTTGAGAGGTTATTTTAACTGAGCTTTATTTTTTTTTAATGTATTTGCTCTGATGCTGTGCAAACTTGCATTGAATTAGTTTGGTCTTGCTGGACTACCTTATTACATTAGAATCAGTAGTAGCATGTTACAAGTGATGAGCAAAACAAAAGTGGACAGACCAAAATAAAGATACAGATCCTTTTTGCTTAGCACCTTTGTTCCTTGCTATCCATCTGAAAGATTTAAATTTATCCCCTTCTCTTTGCTATTTTTGTTATGGCAGCACCTGCTCATATCACTACTGTTTCAGTCAGTGTTTCTGTTCCAACTTCAGGGGACAGCCGTTCACCATTTCAACCTAATAATATGTTGTAGGCTGAATCTTTGCATGCATGCTGAGACCAGGAATCAAGATGGAGACTTCCTTTTTTTTGCTTGATTTGTTTTAGAACATTTTAAAAGTTTGGCTCTTTGTTATTGGAAGGCAAAACAATATAAACATAACAGGTTCCAGTTTGAGCCTTTCTTCTCTCGAACCTTAAAAATTGTGCATTGTTTCCCTTCTAATTAACAGTCTGCAGGATTTTTTCTCTGGTATATAGTAACATCTTTAGGTACTTCAATTTTATGAATGGCCGTGGTTTATGTAGAATAGCTACAGTCCTATGGATTCTTACTGGGATTGAAGGCATCTGGAGTGTTTCTGGGTACATTACACAAAACGCTTATATTTTACCTTTTTTTTTTTTTTTTTAAATTTTGAGAGTAATTTTTAGCCAGTAAAAAGCCAAACTTCTAACACTTTGTTTTCACCATTACTGACATGAGTTTCTGAGCATCCAGTCTGTATTTCTCCTTGATGCCATACTTACTACAAACATTTTAAGCTGGCAAAGGCTGGGATTGCAGTAAGTGGGAGCTGCATAAAAAATGAACTTTTATTTTTTCCATAATTGATGCTTACCTGAAAATTTCTCTGCTCCCTGCCCCACATTCAGATTTTCCTGGTAAATTATGGAACTTTACTCTAATTCCAAATTAGTGGCTCACAAAGAGCTGCTGTTGTGACCTGTATGTATCTAAACAATCCCTGAATTAAGGATCACATTAGTCATAGTATCTTGTAGTTATGAAGGATAGTCTTCATTTTACTTTCCTGTTTTTACCGACTCATAACTTTCCCTGAAACTATTAACTTTTAGGCTAAAATTTCTCATATTTGTTCTCAGCCCAAAACTTAGAAGGACATGTCGGTCACTTTGGATCTGGGAAATGGTTGCAAGTCAGGGAATGTTCTAGTTCAGCCTCTTCTGTTAGTTCCCTGGGTGGCTTTAGGCTAGTCATTAAAGATCTGTGTCTCAGTTTCTCCAAATGGAAATGTGGAATAATGGTGCTTATTCACCTTTGCAAAGTGCATTGAGGTCTTTGGAAGAAACCATGCTAAGTCCTAAGTACAGTATTATTATTGACATGACTGTAGTATGTTCATAAATTGAGATATTTTTCAAATTGCTTTCTTGTATTTAGAGGTCCATAAATCTTTTTTTGCTTCAAAAAGACTTAAATTTGACATGGCAAACCATTAGGCAATAAAACAGTTTGCAATTTACAAAAACAGCATGGTGGACATGTTTGGCAAATTATACTCCTTAGCAATGCAAATATCCATCATCTTTGTCTATTACAATACAGACAGAAAGCCCTTGAAAGATCAGGAAAGTCAGCTTGGCGACTCTCTTTCCACTTCAGGTTACCATGAATCCTCCAGTCTTTCAGTAGTCTAGCAGGACTTGCATTATTTGTTTGAGAGATGGCACAACAAACCCAACTTTAAATGCCTTCCCTTTTTGGGTTGATAAAAGATACACAAAGTTGTTTGAAGGTATTTGTTTAATAATAATATTGGATTCATCCTGTGGACCCTTATTATGTTAGTGTTTTTTTATTGGGAATACTCAGCTAAGTAAAGACTACTGGTATGAGTGTGTGCTTAGAGGATCAGAATCAGTATTAGTGGTTTTATGTAAAGTAACTGATAATACGCATTAAAAGGAGCCCCTGAGGAGTGCTGTGGAGACACCATGAACAAAGATGGATTCAGGCAGCATCTTTGGATCTGAGAATCAGGTGTGGATTAGGATTAGCTGAGGCTGTGAATGTGAGGCAGGCAGATTTTATGCTGACTAATTAGGGAGGGAGACAGCACTTGGTCTAGGAGGACAATAGAGGGAAAAGTCCATGAATGCAAGTGGAGGTTAGTGGTTTTTAGCACTGGTCATTTGGATGGATCCAGACCATCAGACAGTGGGAATTAAGTGTCTCACCAGCTAAATAGTGACCCTCTTGATAATTAAGGAGCCATGTAGATGGACTCTGAAAAATGACCTATCCAGCCCACCTTGTCTGGAAAGACAGAGGCCATAGTGTGAATTCACTGGAGTGACATTTAAATCAAGAATAGAATGGGGTGGATTCTCAGAGCTCCCCTGAGGAGGAGTTGGTGCTTTCACATGTGATCCTTTACCTGGTTCAGACAAGGCACTGATAATTTACAAGATCTTCCTCCACTCCAGCATCATGGAACATAGTAATAATTTTCTGTCTTAAAAGAAACATTTTGAAAATGATGTGTTTGAGGTAAACACCCGGATAACTGCATTCTGTTTCATCTTTACGAAAAATAATGTTGTTGGTTTTGGGGGGTTTTTTTGGTTTTTTTTTAGATGGTAAGGAAGCAGTAAGTGCTTCTGTGCTGTGATAGGCTGAGGTCTCAAAGACTGAAGAGCATCTGTATCTATATGGCAGGGCACAAACAGCATCAGTCCAAGTTTCCCTATACTTCCCTATCAATGAATTGCAACCAGCCATGGCCAGATCAACTAGAGGAGAAGCATGTGATGGCTCTTTAGTGGCATGTTCAGGCCTTCTCTCTTATTAGGCTGCCAACTGTTAAGTGACTAACATCAGTAGCTCATTACACATAAGTGATTCAGTAGCCATCAGGTGTTGTGATCTCTTGAATTCTCTTCTTTACCTCTATGGAACTTTGCAGGTTTGACCCATGGCAATTTATCCAAACATCTTTATTTTCATTCATTTAGACTCCCACCATCCTGATGATTCATGTTTCTCCAAATTCAGCTGAGGTTTCCCAGCCTCTACAAACCCAAATAATGGTTTGTGATAAAAATTTCACCTATTTGGATTTTGTAATGGAAGTTCGGGAGATCTCATCTCTGCCATCCTTCCCCTAGAGTTTGAATCAAGGACCTAGAGATGAAGAGTGCTGTATCTTATTTCAAGTCCTGTATGAAAAAAAATTCTAAAAAAAAAAAAAAAGACGACGACGACTGTCGGGTATAAATGTCTTAAGACTCTTTTTTTACAGGACAAGTATTAAGAAAGAGATTTGTTTTAGTATATAGCAGCTGAGTAAGATAGAGTTGTACATAACAAATTAATCATCTGTCAAGATGCTCCTTGGAAGAGTGTAATAGCAATGGCCTTGCTGAGCTCTAACTAAAATTCCTAGAAAAAAATGTCATACCTTTTGGACTTTGCTCTTACTCCTCACAACCCCCAGCCTTCTCTGTACTCAGCAATTTCCTACTTCCCCACTAACTACTTCGGCTCTGTTAGTTTACAAGGACTTCTGTCTTCCTCCCTCTCTTCGGAAACTAATAGCCAGACCAGAAAGTAATATTCTCTCACTAACAAATGAATGTTCCCCTGACTGGCATTTGGCTTTTTAAATGAGCCATATGCATCAGTCAGATAAGGGAAAATTCTTGATTGAACACCTCTCTACGGAAGCAGAATGGGTCAGGAGTTTGTAGGGGCACAGCACTCCCATGCAGCTGGTAGAATGAAAGTAAGGTTATGAACTGAAGGAAATAGGCAGGTTCAAAGGGGACAAGTGAGAAAAATGGGGATAGAACAAAGGAGGGGAAAAAAAGAAAATCCAAGGCTCTCTCCAGCACCTGCACAATCTACCTCCAGCAAGGTGCAAATCTGCGTCAAGCCTCTGGCTGGAAGTTGGCATCACTCGACTTAATTAGGGAACTTGTTTGAAGTCTTTCCAGTATTCTGGGGCTCTTTCCTTTTTGCCAGAGGGGAAGGGGTCTTCTGCAATGGAGCTGTATATTCTTGGGGGTTGTTTTGCCTTTCACAGGATACTTCCCTGTCATCATTCTTGCAGAAATTTTATTTTTATCTGATTGAAATCTTGGTAAAATGCTGTGCTGTGATCCTTGGGGTAGAAATCAGTGTTGGAGACTAAATCTGCTGTCTTTGTGTCCACAGGGATTCCAATGCTGAAGATAGTGTTTGCCGGCTATGAGCACCTGTCTTTAATTTCCGTTCCTTTACTTATCTATCACCCAGCTCAGATTCTCCTTGGCAGTGTGTTGGTACCAACAATAAAATCTTGGATGGTTTCTAGACAGAAGGTAAGAAGTGGCTCCTACAGACATATTAGAGTGCTATTTATAGCATACTATTTTTTAATGTCATAAAAAATAACAGTTAAGTAAATGCAACTCCAAAACATGATCTTGTTTTAGGTCCTGGGCAAGGGTTGTCCTTGTTTCCTTTCTTGTTTATGGTGTTAATAGTCACAGTAGGGCTGAATCAAAATCCAGGATTCAAACATCCCAGATTTTTCAGAAGTTCCTGATCAGATCTCTGCAGCTGCCTCCTTGCTCATTAGCTGGCTGAGAAAACTGCCCAAAAGAAGGGCCCTTACTGTGTCTGAACTTTATAGTATAAGCCAATCTCTATCAAATAAAGCTAGCTTTGGAATTTCTATTCTGGCAGGATATCATAAGTCTGTCACTCTGAGATCCTGTGTATGTGCTGAGTTTTTATGTTTTTTTGTTTTTTTTTTAATGAGAGCTCTGTATGCAATGAATTAAATCATCCAGGCCTAAGACTTTTATTTTTTCCTAGTGTTATATTGTCCTTTATATTTATGAAAAATATACAGCATACAAGTGAGAAAATATTTCATGTCAAGTTTTAAAAACAAAACTATAGCATTGTCTGGTTCACAGGCCTGTAGCCGGATACAGAAGGGTTTTTCATTTCCAAGTCACTAGGTCACATCAGTATATTGTAGCAATAATTGGAGCTGTTACCATTAGACAGCTATTTCACATACAAAATAAGTTTAATGGTTAAATGAACAAGGAGCTCTGTGGCACTTTTAAGGATTAACAAATTTGTGTGTCACATGAGCTTTCATGGGAGAAAATCCCACTTTGTCAGATGCTTGGAAGATGAGGAACTTACAGAATGGGAGGAAAATAAATGCAGGGAAGTGTAAGTCATAGGATCAGTTCAGACTGTTAGTGCAAATCAGTGTAGTAGTTTAGATTCAAATACTGGGGAACAGCATATAGAGGAGGGTGAGGTCAAATCACCTGTTGTAATGGTTTAATTGTATCTATCCATTTCCTAACCAACATCAGAAAAACAAATCATCATGATCATCATTAATTGGCACCTTTGGTCAACAGAGATGACAAAGATTGAAGCGTATGGAGGCTGGGAAGCTCTTACCCATAAAGGGAATCCTTGTTGAGATACATTCCAGTACAATGTGGGAAGACTTGTTAGTAGGTAGAGAAGAAAGGTTTCTAAAACTTTCAGAATTTTGAATTTTTAACAAAAATGTTTGGTTTTATTCAATCAGCAGTCAGAGAAGATATCATCCTCCAGTGTTGTCAGTCCAACACCTGCATCGAACTCTGAGGCTAGGATTTGCAAACTAGTGATTTGGGGTGCCTCAGATTTTGGCCGCAGAGGGTTCCAAGATTGAAAGAGTGGATCTTTTGCACTGTCTAGAAGTCAGGCCACTTTAAGGTAGCTCAGGTTGGGCATGCAAAATCTCTAGTCACTTTTTAAAATATTCATCTGAATCTTATTAAAAATTCATCCCCCAAAAAATCCCTTTTAGGCAGAGTTCTTTATTAAAAAAAAAAACAAGGAGTCATGTGGCACTTTAAATACTAACAGATTTATTTTTCGCATGAGCTTTCGTGGGAGAAAATCCCGCTTCCTAAAAGCACCGTAGTTCTGGTCTTCAGCTGTGTTTAGGTCGGACTTGTGTGCTCTTCCTGCAATATGCACACTTAAAACTAGCATCATGGAACAGGGAATGATCACTATGCTGCTAGATATCTCCTCACTCCTCCCTGTGGCCAGGATAGACAGCACTACTGGAGCTAATCTGCACATCTGTGATCCCTGCTTCTAGTAATGGCCCCATGAGGCTGTTGCGGGTTACAGTAATGTTCACACGTGCAGCAGTTCAGAAAAAAGGACTGGGCAAGAGTAAAAGTGATTTTAGAACCACCTGGGGAGCTGCAGCAAGCCCTAGTTCTTATTCATTAAGCACCAAACAAGTCATCTACTCAGACTATAATGCTGCAATAAAGATATTTTGATAAATTGTCATTCTGGTGCACAAATACATTTCACTTGGTATTCACACGAATATTATTTTAATTTCTTCATTTTTTTTTAAATCAATGAAGTTGGTTTTGGTACAGATGCAATAATTACAGTAGAACTGAATATTGTGGTGGGGTAATGGTTTTCAGCTTTGAAAATAAACATGTCATCATCACCTTGATGTTTATTTTCTATAACACCTTGGCTTCACTTTGGCATTTCTCTTGCAGTAGGAGACGATTATCCAGTCACAGTGCTCAGTTCCACTGACATTCTTGCTTAATTATGATAGTACATGTGATCTGCTTGTATGAAATTGAATTTAAATATTTAGAGGTTCATCTGCAGTAGGATATTTCTAGTTTATAAATATGGCAGCAAAATGTGCCAAACTACAAAGTAAAAGAAATTGTTACCCAAACAAAATGTGAAATTGTGCGTCTCTACTGAGCCCCTGGGTGTATAATATCCAAGAATATGGCTTCTAATGGCTAAATTTTGGCAGTCATTAAATGCTGATCTTTGTGTGGAGATATGGTGTTACATATGCCCAATTTTTGTTTAAGAATTTTTTACTTCGGCTTTAAATAACATCTACCAAGGAGCTTTTACAGGCTTGAAAAAGTATAAAATGAATGGATAAATATTTACAGTGCAAATGCTCGAAATATAATTCACATATTTATTTAATAAACCAACCATAAATAATGATCTTCATCCTCACACCAGCCCACATCTTCAAAGTACCCCTTCAGGATAAGCCCATGAAAAAGCAAACTATTCCCTGATGAGGTTCAACAAATGTAATCTCTCTTGGACTTATAGGAATTACAAGTTAACTTCCAGAGTAGACGACTTCTCGTAGAAAAAATTCTACACTCTCCTCCCTCCTCCTTTATAAACAAATAGGCTGCTAGGACTAGTGGCATCACTAATAGAAATTTTGTACTATTGGGAAAGAAATGGCCTCTCGAGTAATTAGGTCATTTAAAGTTTTCTTTCAACACTTTACATTTCATCTAGAAACTAGCTGGAAGCTTGTCTAGGTCATTGAGCATCGAGTACCTGCTTTAAAAACAGACATCTATATTCAGTGTCATGTAGGGTGCATTGCAACAATCATATCTCCTTAGGGCAGAGTCTTGGATAAATAAAGTAGGATCTATACTAAAGAAGGAAAAGGCGAGCATGCTTCTCTGTCCAAATTCAGTTGTAAGGAAGCGTTCTTCACTGCTACTGCCTGAGCATCCAGGAGCCACCAAGATCTAACCTAGCACCAGCAGTACGAATCTGAGTACTAACCCATTTGGGCACTCCCTAAAGAGGCCACACCCTGCCAGCCTACAGGCACTGTCTCTCCCTCTTTATGAGCTGAACAACCACTAGACATGGAGTAATTGGCTCAACTTCACTGGGTCATGCATGCGGCAACCTAGATGCTCGTGATTGTCAGCATATTGAAGGGAAATAGTCTTGTATACGTATTGAATGGGAGAGGGGACAAGCTGTAGGAATTGTTACAGACATGAAATATATCAAGCTACTTTGTGAGAGGCCTCAGGATTGATAGCTTATCTGCTTGTTTTTACTAACTGAGACTTCTCAGAAAGGAAGCTGTGATATTTGATCACCAATCAATGCAAGTGGTATCATTTCTGTACTATAAAGAGCCCCAAGACTGGATGAACTGAAGTCAAGGGAATTCGGGGATGCCAGACATTGTCAGAGGAACCCATCCTTAATCATCTCAACAATCTGTCCCAAAAAGGGTAGTTAAAACAGGTCAATAACTGGATAACCGAGCTCACAAGATGGTTTTTTAAGCAGAACGTAACAATTGCTCTCTTAAAGATAGCAGAGACCTAGTCCTCCAGCAGAGATGCTTTGACAGTCTCTTCCAACAGTCCCAGTGCTCTGCTCCTGGGCTTTGCCACTCAGGAGAGACATAGGTTCTAGTCAAAAGCTGGAACACTAAACTACCTCAGTGAGTGACAGTTACTGAAATGCAAGTAGAGGAAAGTTTGCATTTGTCCCCTCCAGGTGCTACTCACCTTCCACAAAAACACATGGCTCAGTTTGGATCCAAATGGTTTTATCATCTAGGTACGGTGAAAATCCATCACAGCAAGCAACACTTGACTCTAACTGATTGGAAATGACAGAACTTTTCAGTTATTTTGGCTTTTGTAGATGCTGTAGTGGTGTAGTGGAGGTGAAGAAAACATAGTCATAGCAAAAGACTTTTACACCACATTTGATAAGGCTTTGCTTAAGATCTCCATCACCAACACTCTAGCCATCTTCCTGCTTGCTTCCTGCTGTTGCTGTGTGACCTGTGAGGATGAAGCAGAGGGAGAGTGCAGTTAGGATCAAGGACAAAAGATCATTATAAAATTGTAATAAAGTTGTCTGTCAGCTAGATAACATGCTCTCTCAGGGCTGTCTGGAAATATACTGAACATTTGCACCCCGTTAAATAAAAGCTTGCCTTGTATTTGATTATATTCTTTAGCAATCCAATAAATAAATGTTTTGTTTAATGTTTGCAGGCCCTGAAGTTAACAAGGCAGCCCAAGGCACCTGTGAAGGTATAACAATGGAGGTGATCTATGTCACAGTGAATGTACATATGTACAATAATGTACACACAGACAATTGAGAAGACTGGTGTATGTGAATGTTGCTTCAGTGCATATTTTTATTTTTCTATATATATTAAAAATACCTGTTTAAGTGCCTTAAAAATAGGATTTTTGGCAAAAACATTGTTTTCAAAAGCCACTTTGTTAGTTACTGCAAGAGGTTGTACAGTATTTTGTAGTCATTTAGTTTTTATTTTTCTAACAGAAAGAATGATCAAAATAATTAAAAGCTGTGTTCTTTCATCACCTCTCATTGGAAACTAGGATGCACCACCTGTAAGTTAGTGTTTTAAACTAGCTAAAATGATCAGGGGCACATCCCTGTACTGGCTAACTTTAGAGAAGTGCTTTCTGAAGTTTTATTCAAAATTAACTTGAATTTCTATGTGATTCTCTTCTCCTCCTTAATCATATGACTGTGACATACCTTTTTCTTCTCAGTTTGTGTACACTCAGCATGGGGCCATCCATTGGGTAGGAGCTGAGAAGCATAAATTATTTGCATTTGTTGACACAGTTGTCTAGACATTCCTTCAAAGTTAATGGTTTCTCAAGAAATTTCTTTCAGTTCCGTATTATGAAATTGTGGCATTGTATATCTTAAATGAATCATAAGCTTCTTCAAAGAAATGGTCTGGTGCTTGGGTTATGAGTGAAATATTTGTGTTTTTCTGCTAAGAGGTATTTTTTTTAATGTACCCAAAGAGAACAAATTTTTTTTTCCTGTTCCTCTTCCAAATGCAACACACAGAGATTTGCTATGACAGAATTTAGATACTGTTATTTAAATGGCTTTCCTTTCATTATAGTAAATATTCTAAGTTGTATATTGCCATGTTAGTAAACCCCTCATTAGGACAAGAAGGTTGACAATTATTTTTGTCTAATTGAGAAGGTTGTAAGACAAATTAAGAAGGATGCTTCCAATAACAAGAACATTATCATGGTTAATTTGACAATCAATTGCAAATATTTTCTTTAAAAAAAATTTTAAATATAAAAGAGAGCAAGAATACAGAAAAATTATTTGTGCAGATAGACCCAGAGAAAGAAGATACATAACTGAACATACAATAGCACCTTATTGAAAACTCCAGGCAACTAGAATAAGTTCATTAGCATTAACATAGAATAAGTACGCTATGGTGTATTCATCTGCTAAAATAGTGGTGGTGATTGTCCATTAAAACATAAAAGAAGACTTCACACAGTAAGGTAGATACAAATACAGAGTTCAGGGGTATCCTGAGTATGGACGAGAGAGGGGACAAGCTATAGGAATTGTTACAGACATTGAATATATATTTAAAATACTGTGCAAGAGGTCTCAGGACTGATAGCTTGTTTGCTTATTTTTTACTAACTGGGATGTTTCAGAAAGGAAGTTGGGATGCTCAGCTGCATTGCAGCATCAACTGCAAACACAAAGGAGTAGCTGTATCAGTCTAATTTACCAGTACAAACAAGGAGTCCTATGGCACTTTTAAAAACTAACAGATTTATTTATTGCATGAGCTTTCAGGGGGAGAAAATGCCATTCATCAGACACTTTGAAGATTTTCTCCCATGAAAGCTCATGCAATAAATAAATTTGTTAGTCTTTATAAGTGTCACAGGACTCCTTGTTTTGCAACCACAAAAGGGAAGATCCTCACATTGTATAAACTGTGTGGTTCTATTGAGCTGTGAACATTTATACCACATAAGGATCTGTCCCAACAGGAATAAAGGCTTACGATGCAGGTCCCCATGTCTATCAAATTATTTTGAGACTCTCTCTCTCTCTTATTATTCTTGATTTAACATAAAAGGGTTCTGTTTGGTTCCAAGCAGAAAGGCCTGGTGTTAGCAGAGGTCCATAGTAAGCTATTCCACTGCCACTGAGATTAAAATTGATATGACTGATTGTCAGTGATATGTTCTAAAATCATCAATCCCAATCTTGAAACATGCAAGCAACAAAGACACATGATCCTGAAAGGTGCTGACGTCCTCAGTTTTCATTGATTAGAGTTGAACCAGTGAAACTTATCATGAATGAGAGTTGAGGGTTCTGAGCACCTTGCAGGATTGGGCCTGTATTGTCTAAGTTTATTTTCAGCCAGAGATAGTTCACAGGGCAGGGGCCAGTCAGCTGAGAGGTCTGTGCCAAGTGTGCCTTTAGAGGGGTATGTTCAAACTTGGTTATAAAAGATCATCAAACACAGGTTTTTAAATCCAAATCGTAAGCTTCACTTTAGCAAACATCTTCCATCAAGTGGCTCCATGTGTACCCAAATTCCTTTATCTAATTCTTAAGAACACTGCGGGCAGCCAAGGGTTAACTAAATAGCACAGCTCCATTGTAGCAAATTTTTTTGGTTTGTTTTATTTTCCATGAATCTGTCTCTGAACCTCCAAAGTGCAAAGAAAGCCTGATCCAGCTCCCACTGAAATCAGTGAATCTTTCTATTGGCTTTAATTGGCATTGAATCAGGCCCACAGGCAGCAGGAGTTTGTGGCTGACTGTTTTGAAACACTAAGAAAATTCTAGCGCATACAGTTGCTTTCCACTCCCCTTCAATAGTTGTCTCTTCTCTGAACAGTCAATGCACTGCTAATATTCCAACTGATCTACCTCTGTGTACTGAAACTAACACCTTCAGTACATGCAAAAGCTAGTTTAGATTTCACTGAAATTGTGTCTTCCTTTGTTATAATTTTACTGTATTAAGAATATTTTTAAGACTATTTTCCAGAGAGAATTTTGTTTGATCCTAAAGAGCGTAATTAATAATGGTTTAGAGCAGTCTAAATGGTATATGTGTGTTCCTGTTTTTACATAAATTAATGTTGGATGTATACTGAATGAGATATAAAACAGATCTGAAATACATTTTAAAATCTGTACTTAGTGGAACTTAATTATTCATATCCAAAATATTCTATTACATTTAAAGACGGTTAAGCTGTTCATTTTATGCCTTCAGTTATGCCGACATGTCTTTATAAACGGAACATATTGGAATTAGTTTTGTTAATGTGAAATTAGGATAAGGGCAAACTCCTTTATCATCTGAGTCTGTGTTTTTTTGTAAATTGAAGTTTCATTCTGTTGTCAGTGAAGTTGTAGAATTTTCTGCTTGTTTAAAAAGTATGAAGAATTTTTTTTAAAAATTACTAATTACATTGAAAAAGTTCTTTATTGAGAGACAATCTTTTTCTTGTTGATATAAATAATTTCAAAGACCTGTTTTTATGTAGGAGAAAAGGTGAGAACCAAGTAGAAGATATAGCAAATTGTAATCAGATTTAGGTAAATTACTTGAATTATAGTGCCATTTTCTAAGTGGAGGAATAGAAAACTTTCTGAATATTCCTTGCCTTGGCTTCAAATTTATTGAGAGAAATTGGCAATCTGTATTCAGGCTAAAACTCCTTTTGATGTCAATGAAATTTTTGCCAATGTTAAGACTTCAGGATTCTGTTCACTTATTAATGCCTTACATTCTGCTTATCAGAATCTCCATATACCACTATCAATGCAAAAAAAAAAAAAATCACATTGTATCAGGAAGTGTCTTCTCCCGGTATCAAGAGTTAACAGAGCAGCTAATCATACCTTATGTGTTGAAATAAACAAAACACCAAGCTAACAGTGCATAGCACAGACATAAAATGTCCAAAGTCAAAGAAATTTCCAAATCATTTGAAATACAGATCAATGGCTTTTTTGGTTTTTGCATTATTTGTATCAGTTACTTACTTTGAGCAGCACACAGGCTAAAAGAGCAACAGTCCTATCAGAAACTGGTGATCCAACCATGGAGAAGAAGTAGAGGAATTTAGCAGTTTGGTTTCACAAAAATACATGTGCATAAATAATTCTGGTGAACAGGGAAAGAGGAAACCTTTGTAGTATGCTCCCTAATCACAATTTTCACCTTCAATTGTATATCTCAGTCATTTTCTGTAACAGTATCTTGCTGCAGGTATGGGATAGAATGCAGGATGAAAAACTGTGTGTTTATGCACACAAAAATTGTGTGTGCGCATAAATCTCTAAAGAAGAACAAGTCTAAAATATATTGTTGGCAAGTGCGTGGGTGGAAGAATTGTTTCTTTATTTGTCATTAAAAAAATGAAATACCAAACACTGAATTGTATTTTGTATTGAATCATAATCTTTTCTAGAACGCTGTATATCAGACTGTCACCCTGTCATAGTTTTTTAAACTTGTCTCTTACAAACTGTTCTGCAATTAAATATCTGTTGCAGCACTGGAGTGGTGCATTTGGGAATTACTACCTGGTAAGAAGTTAAATCAGAAATTCTCCAATTTATTATAATTCAAATTCATTTATTTTACCATTATTATAAAGTGCCACAAGAATACCTGATCGCTTGCAAATATATGAAATAGACATGGGACTCAGCTGTGCCCTCACTTACTTTTGTGCATCTCCAATGAACAGTTTCTTAAACTTGAAATAATCTTCCAGAGGAAGCTATTTGAGAAGCACTGCCATTGTTCTAAAAATGCTCTGTATTATGTTGCATGTGAAGACAGTAAATAAGAGTAGTTTTATTTTGAATGCAGTCTTTTTGCCTCTCTAACCCATAGTAAACCAAATATCCATTGCCCCAGATTACAAAATTTCTGACTACCAACTTCTTATATAAACAAATTGTATCTTCTGAGGAGCCCATACTTGGATGTCTGTATTTCCTCATGTTTGAGACATATACCAAGTACACTGGTTAAACGGTGAGCTCTTTTGGATAGGCACTTCAGATCAAAATCTCATTGGTTATATGTAGGCTTGGAAAGCTTTGATCCTTATGGGTAAATGTTGGTAAACATCAGTTCCACTGTACATACACAAACTGATGAAAATATTTCCGTTGTCAATAAGAAAAACATACATACAGACAAAGAAAATTGTTGCTTGAGAACTTATTAGAGTTTGATTTAAGGAGGTTTACTTTGCATATTTTGACATGTGATGTTGACAATTTGTGTTTTAGCTATTATTGAACTTTTAATTTTTTGAGTCTGTCTCTGCTGTCGTTAAGAAAGGGTCAGACAATAATTGTTTAATTTCCCACAGCTGTGAAGACTTAAACTACTGACAGTAGAAAAAAAAACCAAAAACCTTAAACATAATTTTACACATATGTGGAAATTTAAATGGATACAAAAATTTTAAATTCTTAAATGTAAACACTGATATTGGACTTTGAATTTATAAAAAAACTGTATTTCTACCAAGCTTATTTGTACATGTACAGCCAATTTGAAGCTACCACATAATACAGGCATTCCACAGAGCAGTACAATTTGCATTTCAAATAATTATATACATGCACTGCCAAATATTTTTAGGCTTTATTTTAAATATTGAAAATTAATCAGTGGTGCCATGATTTACCACAAGCAGTAGTAATCTCCAAAACTGATGTGCATTGCATCTTCTAACTCACTCCATCCAGAGGTCCTGAGAGGAAGCATCCTACGTGAAGGCCTACATCATGCTAAAAGCTAGAGAAGAACACAGGTAATAAAACAAGCTTGTTAAATATTTTCTGTGGCTGAGAGTGAGCTCTTCAGTAGGAAGTGGAATTTAATTTGTGGCCAATGCCATGATCAAAGCAGAAGTGTGTTTGAAAGACTTGGTGTTGAGAAGATCTCTTGGCTGCTGCCCTGCATAAGTTGCAGTCCGTATGGAATCGGTGTTTCAGAATCCATTAAATTACAGTGTTCAAGCCTGGAAGTCACCAGGTCATGAGTCACCACTTAATTTTCTCATCAGTTCAGGCAAAGATTTCAAAATATTTTTAGATGGATTTATATAGCCATGTCTGCCAGCCATACAACCTACAGTGTGACAATGGAATGAGAAACAGTCATTAGACAAGCAGAATCATACCCATTGCCCAAAATCTTTTTTTTCTGTTACCAATTTGGGCAGGGAGGGAAAGTTATTTAAAGTCTGATTATCATTACACAGAAATGAACCTTGTCATTTCAGATTTGCATTGTACTGGTTGGTTACCAATTCTGATGTTCACCTTGCTAAAAATTTAACTGTATTTCATATTGCTTTTATTTTTATGCTGAAACTGGGAACCCAGTTCACTTAAGAAAGTAAATGCACTTAGGCTGTTAACAGCTGTGAGTGAAACATCATCTAATTACACTGGAGCTATTTGGCTCCTAAAAGTGCCATAGACTAAACTCTTTTAGCTCTTAATGCATGTGGTATGCATTCTTTGTCCAGATTTCACTGCCTCGTTTCTCCTGGCCAACTCAGGCAGCGGGCCACCTGGAGCAATGCCCAGTAGCAGATACTGCTGCAATCTCTGCTCAAACAGAGGGCCACAAGTTGGCCACTGCAATTCACAAAACAAGTTAGCGTGCCTGAGAAGGATTGGGGCCAAAGCACCTGGAGAACAGAGTAATTCAGTACGTCTCCAGAAAGCCACCGCCAGTGGAGTTTCTCAGGAACACTCCCCAGAGTTTAAAGCTTTCTACCAGAACCTGTCATTGCATAGCTCTTGTTCACCCCTTAAATAAAAAGAAAAATGCCACTCTTCTTTCCTTTGCTTGGTGGTCTTGTCACTTTATCTGGTAAATGACACCTTTAGAGACGAATAAAATAATTGTAACAAAAGCCAAAGCTATTCAACATTTAAATGTTTTCCCATTATGTATGTGCCCACTGGATCATTTCCAGTGGGAAAAAATTAACGAAAGATAGTTGATGGCAACATTTTGGCATGAAATAGGCCCATGTGCCAAGAAATGGCCTGTTTTTAGTAGAAATTGTGCTGTCCATAAAAAGATTTCATTAGTAAAATGTAAAAATATGGGGTATTCATGTGAAAATTGGCATTTTGCTGGAAAATACTATAGAAAATATGAACTGAGAAATTAAAAACCACATTAAACATCGACAAGTGAGATTCCATTAATTGAAAATTGTATATTTTGTCCATGTTTTAGTATCATTCTTCCGTTCCTTCAGAAAAGTTTTTCTGTCTTTCTCTGTTGCATCCTAGAACTTGTAGGTAAGACAGAGTTGTTAGGTTAACCAGTGCTGCTCCTAGTTAGTGCAAAATGGTTTACTGTTCACTAATGATTTGTCCTCTCTGGTTTTGATTGTTCCAAATGATGGCATTTCCACCACTTCTTTGGGAGACTATTTCACTGATACTGTTGTCAGGAAGCTTTTTTTCCTCATGTGCAGCCTTTCTTTCTTAATTTTATTCTATTACTTCTCATTATACCAGTTTGTGTCCTCATAACTAAACCTCTGTCATCTTAGGGCTAGATTGTGACACTTGACCACAAGCCATAGTAAGAGATTGTTTCTCAAGATGGTTCTTACTGACCACTGCCTCCTTCCTACCCATCACATCTCTCCTTTCACCAGAAATAACCCAATACACTCTAATGTTCCAACCTTGAGTCTGGAGCCATCTGTTACACTCCTGAGATTCCACTACACACATGCAGGAGAAACCAATGGGGAACTGCCACTTAGAAAGCAAAACATGGCTAGCTGAATCCCATACTTATCTTGGTGCTTGGGGTTGTTGAACAGGAAACCATAAGTCAGGTGGTTGTGTTAAAATTGGGAATGTTTTATAGAAGTCAGCCTTCAACTCTCATCTTAAAACTCAGAATCAGTTGAGATGCTTACAAAATGCTTGCCAGCAGCTAGTGTGTTGTCTGCTGCTTGCTTCATTCACCAGTTATTTAGTGCTCTTCCTCTATTGTATTAACCTGTGTTCTCCCATCATGTACCTCATGTGAGGTTTTGGGAGCAAAGCCTCTCTTTTCACTGTTTGTTTGTATAGACAGTGTCCTGTCCAATGAGACCTGGATTCCTGACTGAGACCTCCCGATGTAAAACAGACAGTACATAATTACGTCCAGCAGAACATTCTTGTTAAACCTGGATATTCTTGGGAAGTCAGGACGTCCGGCCATCTCACTACAGAATCCAAACATTCCCTAGCAAACAATTCCAACTGTCAGCACAGTATGTATCGAAGGCCGTATTCTGCTACTCTCCCAGATGTTTGGTAGTCATTTATGCTGAAAGGAACCCCATTGACTTCTTACTCAACATAAGTAAGCAGGACATCTGGCCAAGAGTAAGCAGAGGCCATATTCCTTTTGATATCTCCTGGTTCAAAGCCTTCATTTGATGTTTCTGCACTGATGTAGGGTCATGTAAAGATACTGAGGAATCACTATACGGTGTCTGTTCATCAAGGTTTTCAACAAACTGCATCTTGTTACATTTCATGATAATACATTCTTAGGGAAGTTCCAAAAGGACTTCAGTTTTTTTAATAATTAAGAAAACTCTTTTTCAGTGAAATCTTTTAGAACACTATTTATCTGAAATATTTAACATAACTACTGAACAGTGCCTTGTGGTGGAGAGAGGCATGATACATGACATGTACAATGTGTGGCTCATCAGCCCCACTTCCCTTTCTTTCAAAACACACACACACGCTATGTCCTTCAAATACCTGGTTGAGAATTCCCTGAGCCTCCTGTAGAGAATTGGGTATATCATCTGTTTAGATCTATTTCTTCAATAAATAAAATATCTCCCAGAAGCACAGTACTGTACTAAACAGTCAGTATGACACATTTTCAAACAGATAATAGGATAACCGAGCTGGATGCTGTTCATGGAGTGTTAATGTGGGAAAGCTGTTCCTGATCAGCTCAGCTGAAACTGCCTATGAACATTAAACACTCCCGTCTTTCCAAGGTGGTGTCAAATCCCCACATCTGCATTAACACCCCTCCTGGCAACATGGGATCAGTACTGCTACTGTGCACTTGTATGTTTGCCACTGAACTCTACTCTAGCAAATGCCCTCCTGAGTGCAAGAGTATTGCCGAGTTGTAACGTGTGAGATTCTGTAAACCAAACAACAAAACGTATAGCACTTTAAAGACTAACAAATTTATTTATCACATGAGTTTTTGTGGATAAAATTCCATTTCTTTAAAGACTAACAAATTTATTTATCACATGAGTTTTTGTGGATAAAATTCCATTTCAGAAGAGGCATGAAATGGAAACAAGATTTTGTGAATATATTTGTATTATTGCAAAACAAAATAAAAATGCTGTAGTCTGTGAAGGCCCTGCGTGTATATTGTGTTATAAAAACATAGGTTGGATCTTCAATCTAGAAAGGAACAAGCAGATACATACAGCAGATGTGTACACAGATATATACCACCACATAGGAAGTTCTGCAAATCACTTCAGATCACCTCTGATCAGGTCATTGTTAGAAAAGCATTTCAAGAGTGATGGATGTCTCCTTTCACAGATTGTAAGGTAAGAATTAAACAAAAGAAAATACCTTGAACTGAGCACTGCATGTGAAAAACAGTTCTTCACATAAAAGCTATATTAAACCATCAATTCTTTGTACTGTAATTTGATTTTTAAAAACTAAGAAGTTGAGTTGTTAGTCTCCCTTTTGTTGTAAGAGCAAACTCTGCTGATTTACCAAATCTCAAATTAGTTACTTAGCCGTGATTTATACATAAAATGATGTTCAAATGTTATGTATATAGCAAAATGAAGCTTTATAGTATGGCTGTTAATTAATCTCAGTTAAGCAATTAATTCTGGAATGATGTCTGAAGCATGAAGGGACGTACAAATGTTTAGAATATCAGGCATGTAAATACTTTGCAACGGCAGCTACAAAAGTACCAGGTGAATGCCTATTCTCACTTTCAGATGATACTGTAAATAAGAAACGGGCTGTATTATCTCCCATAAATACAAACAAACTTGTTTGTCTTAATGATTAGCTAAACAAGAAGTAGGACTGAGAGACCTTGTAGGCTGTAAAGTTTTGCATTGTTTTATTTTTGTGTGCAATTATATATGAAAGCCCTACTTTATAGATTTTAACAAATTCCACTTCAGCATGGGATATTTCTAGATATATTTGTCAATATTAAAATACTAGAGAAACAAAATTTGAAATATTAAGATATTGCCATTAGATTGTTCAGGTTGTTGATACTCAGAATCCAATAGCATTTCTTAATTCCTGGCTTCTGGAGTTTTCTGACTACCAACTGGTTTTCTGTGGGCAGACTTTGGCAAGTACCATCTCGCATCAAGCTGGGGAAAAAATGGTTTCTTTTAAAAAAATAAACAAAAAAAATCCCAAAAGCCTACCACCACCACACAATTTTCCTGATAATCACTTTGTGTTGTGCAATTGTTCTCAAATGAATTAGATCTTTTTACACATGAATGTGCACTTCAGGGTGGAAAGGTGTCCTCTCCCCACCCCCTGGGAAAATTTTGTAACGCCTTTTAGCATACATAGAACCCACAGTGATCCAATAATGGCTGTGGTCTGTGGCTCAGTGATCCACACCCTAAAAAACCATAAAAGATTTTTTCAAGGTAAGACAAGATGTTGCAGGCTACCATCTACTATATTAATTCACTATGTGAGTATGTGATGTGAAATGTATCATGTGACAAGCCATGATGTCAGAGGTGACTCAACCAAATGCTCCCAAGGAAGGAGCAAGGAGCAATTGGTAGAGCCACCTCTGACATCACAATGGCCTGTCACATGGTAGACCCATCTACCCCTTCTCTTCCCCCACTTCCTGCCCCTGCCCCCATCTCCTGCCACCCCCCAGCCCTTCTCTGCCCCATCTCCTTATGATGCCCTCCACCAGCGCACCACCTGCCTGAGCCCTCAACTCCTGCCCCTGCCCATGCCCCCGCCCCCATCTACTGCCCATGGCCCCCTTCAGCCCTCCCCTTCACTGGCCCCATCTTCTCCTCCTGCCCCCAGCCACCTCTTCAGCACCCCCACCTCCTGCCCTGGATCCATTGTTCCTCATCCCTCCCTCCACATCCCATGCCCTCATCCTTACCCAAATGGCCCCAGCCCCCCACGTCTTCCCCCCACACACCTTTTCTGTCCCATCTCCTGTCCATGTCCCCATTCACCACCCCCAGCTCCTGCCCCTGTCACCCACCACACACCCCTTCTCTGCCCCCATCTGCTGCCCATGGTCCCCTTCACCACCCTGGTGCATCCTGGTTCCAGCCCTCCCCTTCACTGCCCCCATCTCCTGCCTCTGCACCCAGCCACCTCTTCAGCACCCCACTTCCTGCTCCTCCTCCATTTTTCCTCATCCCTCCCTCCATATCCTGTGCCCATCCTTCCCCCCATGCCCTCACCCCATGCCCCTCACCTTCACTTCTGCCATGTCCCCTAGCCCCATCCTTCTTTATCCCTCTGATGCATATGATACTGACAAGTTGTTGCACCTCCCTTCTGTGCCCCATCTGCAGCTCCTGCCCCCCTTCACAGCTTTCAGCTGTTTCCAGTATTTCACACTGACTCTTCAGACAATTGTGTGTGGTGTTCACTTGGGAGAGAAGCCATGATTCCCCCCCCCCCATCATTTTTGACAGGTTGCAGCTAGTACCTAAGATGTTTTTTAAAAGTCTATAATTCTTTGTTCACATGATAACTACTGCATGCAAAACCATCCAGAGCAGTGGTTCCCAACCTTTTATAGATTGGGGACCCCTTTTTCAAAAAACAAAAATTGTGAGGAGCCCCTGTGGCAGCACTGCGAGGTGGCAGCACTGCGAGGTGGCACCACTGCCAGCAGAATCAGGGGAATTGAGGCTACAGTGGACAGGAATTCGGCCTCCTCTGCAGCCACTCTGGCCCCCACCGCAGCGTGGAAATTGAGGCCCTTCTGCAGCCATTGATTCCCACACCGTGAAACCAGTCCTGGCAGGGAGCATCAGCACCGCAGTTAGGTTCCGGCCCTGGTGGGGAGCAGCACTTTGGACCCCCCTGCAATGCCTCTGCAGATCCCAGGTTGGGAACCATTGGTCCAAAGGAAAACATATCCTCAAACAGAACTTTTACTTCAAAGTGACATCGAGTCAAATCCAGGCTGATGGTTCTTGTGCCTTTTTGTTGTTGTTTTTGTTTCCAGTTACGTGAATTAAGAGGGGCCCCTTAGCTTGGATTTTCAGAGCTAACTCCTTGATTTCTGTCTTTAACATTGTTTGTTTTCTGCTTTGGTTTGTTTAGTAAAGATTCTTGGCCATGCATGTCTGTAGGGGGCCAGATATGCAAGTAATCATGTTTGAAGATACTAAAAAACAGATTTCTAATTATTTTTGTCACAAACTATCTGTGGACCTGATTGTCATCAAACGGGGTCCTCTGAGAGCTTGTGTAGTAGATTGAAATTCAGCTTCATTCAGCCAGTCAGCACAAGCTGTATGCACCACCTCTTCCCTCCAAAGAGGGTCCATATGGGACTCAAATAGTCCATAGACCTGGAGTGAAATTTTGACTTGACTATAACTCAGTAGCAAAACTTTCTGACTTTAATGCAGCCAGGATTTCACCTCTGGTGCTGACATTCTGCACAGTGTTGAATTTCACCCTCTGCTGACCACAATGAGCCTGATCAAAAGCCCATCAATGGGACCCTTTCAATTCAGTTTAATTGGCTTTGGTTCAGGTCCTGTATGTATTTAAAATACACATTCATATGCTCTTAATCCACTGCTAACTAAAGAAGTTATTCTTTCTCTTCCCCTTGTTTCTTTTATGTCTTATTGTCTCTTAGGATGACAAACAAGGAGTCTGCTGGCACCTGAAAGACTAACAAATATGAGTATAAGCTCTAATGGACTAGAACCGACTTCTTCAGATGCATGCACTTCATGCATCTGAAGAAGTGGGTTCCAGCACATGCAAGCCGGATCAGATCAATGCAGGGATTATAGGGGCTGAAGCCCCAGACCCTGGCCTGATTCGGCCCTCCTCCCCATGGCCTGCTCAGTACGAGCAGGGCTTTGGGGGGTGCTGGCAGGGCTCCTTCCTTGAAGGCACAGGGGTGAAGGCAGGGCCCTGGTGCCAGAAGCTGGGCTCTGCGCTCCAGCTCTGCCCTCAGAGCCAGCTGCTCTGCCCCCAGGGATGGTGCAGGTTGGTGACTCCCCTGCAGTCTTCGCTCCGCTCTAACGGGTGGGGCCAACTGGTGTGCAGTGCGGCCTTCCAGGGCTGGGGCAGAGGGGGGCTGCACTGGTGGCCACACCGTACACCAACCAGCCCCACCTCCAGCCAGGTGAAGACCAGCCAAACTGAGGCTGGAGTGGGAAGGCTGTGGCGATGGGCTTCTGGCCCCAGGGCCACTGTGGCGGGGTGGGGGGGGAGGGCAGCTAGGGCCCCAGGCTGGGGTGGGAAACCCACAGTGGTGGGCAGCCCAGGGCCCCAAGACCCCTTAATACAGGGGTCTCAAACTCAAATCACCATGAGGACTAGTACATTAGCCGGAGGGCTACACCACTGAAACCTTTTCATACAATGATATTGCAAATATCGGTAACAATAGTGTCATTGTGGCTTGCAGGAAATAGCTTTAAGGGCTGCATGCGGCCCATGGGCCGCATGTTTGAGACTGTGTCTTAATATGTCCTTGCGCACTAGCTTATGCCCAAATAAATTTGTTTGTTTTTAAGGTGCCACAGGACTCCTCATTTATTAAACTGAAACAGACTGACACAAGCTACCCCTTTGGAACTTATCTCTTAGGGTGGTTTCTCTGGAGAGAAAATAAAGATAATTCCAGATGACTTTTTCCACTTTGTATGCCAAGGAATTCTGTGCAGTCATAAATTCTTTGTATTTCCATATATCAAACGTATTGCAAGATTCAGTTCTTTAAACTGAAAGTCAAAGAAATATATTACAAATAGACTGTATTTCAAATCATCAGAGAAGTTGGTTTAAATTCATAATGCTTTTCTCTTCCCCTCTAAGTACCATTGTGCTGAGATAAATACACTGGTTCTGATCCTGAAACCATGTTTTTTAATTGCACAGCCCTCAGGCTATAGGTATGACCTGCTTCAGCACGTTTCAAAGGAGTGAATCAATACCAGCCCATTACGTAAGTGAGTACAGTCTTCAACAAAGAGGAAGAATAGCTAGAGGTGAGAAAGTGATAACAGTGGCTTTCACAGTTTTATCAGATAGTATCTTTCCTCCCTCTCCTTCCCCAGCTCTGGAATTATAACAGTATATCATTTGCAGGAAGAAATGAAAAGAAGTCTTGGCTGAACTCTGGGTTTTACACAGCAGCTCCCATACTGCTATGTTGATATTGCCATAAGAAAGCTGACAGAAGTGTCTATGGGTGTCCTTATGCTGTAGCATTCTTTAACAATAATAAAACATTTAAAATAGAAATTTCTATTCTGAAACTCACATGTTTGGGGGGGAAAAGTCCAGCAAAGCCACAATGACAATAAATTTACCAATGCTACCCTCTAGTGGTAAACTAAAGCTAATGTCTTGGGGAGCTAGAAGCTGTAACTCATAAACTGAGCTACAAAATAATTTCTTACAAGACACCTGGTCAAAGTAGTTTCATGTTAATAATTGCTATACTTGTAAGAGGGTCCAATAAATCCCACTTTGTATTTTTTTTTTTTTAGTGATCAGGTACAAAACATAGTTTAGTACCACATTTTGATCTTATTTGTGCCAGTGAAAATCCAGAATTACGCCATTTAAATCGGTGGAGTTACTACAGGCTGATACTTCTGTAACTGAGAGCTGGTTCTGACCCATTGACTTTCATCTTTGTAGACCAGGGTACAAAGACTAGTTGAGGTCCTGATGATGCTAAATGTCTTCCACTCCCACTCCTTTCAATTGGAGTTGGAGGTGCTCAGTGCCTTGAAAAAACTGCACCTTATGTTGCAAGTGAGAATGAGTTTCTGGCTCTCAAATTATACACCATAAAGGATTCTTAGCCAGCATCATAAAATCATAGCATAGTTTTATGATTGACAGATACAGCCAGGATTCTGACTAAAATAGCATATTAGTTGCAGGCTAGTATTGAGATTTTCAAAGGGATAGCAGTGTTAGTCTAGTCCAGCAAAAAACCAAGGAGTTGTGTGGTGCTTAAAGATTAACAGATTTATTTTTCGCATGAGCTTTCATGGGAGGAAAATCCCACTTTCTCAGATTCTTCGAAGATGGGTGAACTTACAGAATGGAATGAAAATAAATGCGAGGGGGTGGAAAACATAGGATCAGGTCATACAGTAACAGCAAATCAGAGCAGTTGTTAGGTTCAAACTCTGGGAAGCCTGAAGCCAAATTACCTTTTGTAATGGGAAAAGAACCTATAGTCTTGATTCAATCCTGCTTTCACAGAATTTAATTTGCATATTAATTTGAGTTCAGCTGTTTCTCTTTGAAGTCTTGATGGTCCAGTCACATCTGTGACAACGGTCATTAACAAATCATTTATCGAGTTATTAGAAAGATGGAAGTGCTCAGCAACTGTTTGGTTTTTTTTGTTGTTGTTGTGATTTCTGATATCAGTTCTATGTTCATTTATTCTTTTGAGCAGGGATCGTCCTGTTTGTCCAATATATAACGTGTTGGGGCATTTCTGGCACATGATGGGATAGATCATATTAGTAGATGAGCAGGTAAATGAGCCTTTGATGGAGTAGCAGGCTTGATTAAGATCTATGATATCTATTGTGCAGCTACGTGGACAGACTCGGCAGCGTGGTTTGTTGCAGGGGTGTGTGCCTGCTTTAATGTTTTTGTTCTTAGATCTGTAGTTGCTGGTGAGTATCTGTTTAAGATTAGGTGGCTGGCTGTAGGCAAGGAGAGGTCTGTCTCTGAAGGCTTGAGAGACTGAGGGGTCATCTTTTAGAATAGACCAGGAGTGGCCAAACATATGAAACTCAAGAGCCACACAAGTTTTGATGATTAACCCTTCAAGAGCCACACTGAAACCTATAGCCGTAGACTTTTACCTACTCCAAAATTACTAAGTTTAAAATTAATTGCACACATTAATTTTATTGTAAAAGGAAGACAAATATTGATCCTACTAATGTCAGATTCTAATAATTACTTAAGGTTACCATGAAAATTAGGCCTATACAGTAAAAACTTGGCTGCTGCTCAGTGTAGAAGACTGCAGGCTAGTGACAAGTTTCAAATAACCCTGACCATGCCACACTTCTCCCTGCCATCCCCAATCATGCCGCACTTCTCCGCACCATCCCAACCCCCTCCTGAACTCCTAGGCTGGGGCTACTTTCCTAAACTGACTTGCTGACACTCTTCCAGGAGCCACAATTTTTCTTTCAAGAGCCACATGTGGCTCCCAAGCTGCAGTTTGGCCATTCCTGGAATAGGCTGTAAGTCCTTAATGATCTGTTGCAGAGGTCGACTTGAGGGTTGTACGTGGTGACTAATGGTGTTCTGTTTTCTTTCTTGGGCCTCTCCTGTAGTAGATGACTTTAGGGTACCCATCTAGCTCTCTCAATTTGTTTTCTTACTTCCCCAGCTGGGTACTGTAGTTTCAAGAATGCTTGATAGAGATCTTCAAGATGTCTGTCTGAGGGATCAGAGCAAATGCGGTTATATCTTAGGGCTTGGCTGTAGACAATGGATCATGTGGTGTGTTTAGGATGGAAGCTCAAGGGATGTAGGTAACTATACCAATCAGTAGGTTTTCGGTACAGGGTGGTGTTGAGTATTGAGATGCAGAGATCATTCTGGGCAATCTACCACCCTAGGTAACACTTCAGGGTGCTGCTCCCCCTGCCACTTAAATTTTGTCTAGCCACCCATATCATAACAGAGGGGCAGCTGACAAATCTTCCAGCTAAACAGCTGCCTAGTTTTTCTATCACTAGAGTGGCTTTTGTTGAGGTTCACCATCTGGCAGAGCCTTATGAGCAAACTTACATGACTTTTCAGTGCTATTAGCCTCTTACTTCCACAGTGGGTGTTACTTTCACATCCAGATTAAGTACATAAAATAGAATTCAGTCAGAAACTGGTTAGTTTGCCTTTAGTTTTAAGGATGCTGTATGTGTATTGTGAATACAACATTGTATATTTTGTTACTTTGTACATCGTCAGATTGATCACAGAGCATTTTCTGCCACAAGGCAATCTGTCTTTGCCCCATTTCCCTGTTTTCCAAATGGGGATTTAAAGCTGATTTATTTTGGTAAAGAACTTTGAGAACTAATGGTGAAAAATGCCATCCAGGATCTAATTATTATTTACTATGACAACTTTATTAAAGCCTCATATCTTTGCCATGGTGCCTTCACCTCTGGAAATGTGAGTTCAAATATTGCCTGGTAAAAGATTTAGGTAGTGTTTTCCCTATAAGTTTTAAATTGTGTATCCTTCACAACACAAACCAACTGCATAAATGCATCTCAGGAAAGGAAGACAACTGGATCATCCAGGGGTGTTGCAGGTAAGATTTCAGGCTTTGGACAGAGTTTATCTGTAGTATTCCCAGTATTAGCCCCTCATTCTCAGGAGTACTCAATTTTCTCCTACACCTGTCCAGGGCATGTAGTGAGAGGATATTTCACAAAACATTTGTGCTGTGACTTAATCTCATAAATAATGGACATTCACTAACAAATTAATCTTTTTCTGTCTCTTTAACATGCTTTTAAAAATGTAATCTATATATGTGGAGACGGAACCTACATGTCATCAACCATTCATTAGGGCAAACGTTATACACAGAGGCAGCTCAGTGAGGTTCAACTAGAATTCCAACATTTGTAATCTGTGGCAAGCATGTTTCAAATTATGGGAGAACTAAGAAGCCACTCTTTGTCCCTTATTATAGCAGGTGTCCTAAGGAGATGACTGTCAAGCAGACACTTTGCATTATTTATTATGCATATTATCATATTACCTGGAAGCTCCAACCAAGATCGGGTCCCACTGTGCTAGGTTCTGTGACTGGAGGTAGAAGGATGTACATTATTATCAGTGATTTCTAGTTTGTCACAGCAAATTGTACTAATGCTTGTAAGAAAATCTGCCTTGGGTTATTTTTACCTCTTCCTTAGTGTAGACCACCATGGCACGTGACCCGCCAGCTGAGTGCCTCCTGGTGATGGTACGGAGATTGGCTCAAGTAGTCTACTGTCTGGTGACTGATGCTCAGACTTTCCTCATGCTGTAGGCTCTTCTCAGAGCCTCAGCCCTCTGAGCAAGTCCTCCCTCCACCCTCCCCTGTCCCCCTTCTGGGAATCAAGTCCAGTCTCAGTCAACCCACTTGCATCAGTGGCTGGCTCTGTCATTTCAGGACCTCAGCCTTCTGATCAAGTCCTCTGAATTCCCCACTCCCGGGGGGGTGGGTTAGTCATGTTCCAGGTGGGCCACTGGTATCAGCAGGCCCCTCTCTGTCCCACTCACCTGTGGTTCCCCACCCACTGGCAGTCTGGGAGAGGCATATGGTACCCAAGCTCACCCCCCAGGGCCAGCACTGGGGTTCAAGGCACCACCCCCCCCAGCAGAGCAACATCAGCGCATATGAGCGACATCATCAGGGGAGCACCACAGCACTGTCCCCTTTTGGTTCCCCTCAAATGCCAGCACCCCCCTGCAACACAGGGGCTGCTTACCGCCTAGCGCCGGCCCTGCCCATCCCACTTCTCTGGTCCTCAGCCCTGGGACCTTATGTGCTCTGTTGAGCATTGCCTCAATCCATTCACTCCCCTTCAGCATGTGCTTACCATTACCAGGTCCCCTGGGCCATATCCACACCTCCCATAGGTACCTGCAGCCCTTGTAGGAAGGCTATGGCTTGCTGAAGCCTGGGAGTGCTCCTGCAAGACGTCCAGGATCCTGTTCTTCCACAGCCCTGCTGACAGCCTGACCTTCCTCCTCCAAGGACTGAGGCAAACTGCCCAGAGTAGCAGCTGCAGCCTTGCCCTTATACCAGCTCTTGGTCCCTGATTAGCGTGCAGCCCTCTGCTCCCATTGGCTACTGCTCCTAGGCCCTTTTAAGCACCTGGCCAGAAAACGGAAATCACCCCACTATACTTATGATTAAATAATAGATTGTTATGTAGGATGGCAACGCTGTATTTTTATATGCATTTCCTTTCAGTTTGGAAAGGAGTAAACATAAAGTCATTTGTTCAGCACTCTAGTGTGTAGAGATTTAAGAGCTGATTCGTAGGTACTGTAAAGGCTCTTTATACCACTCTAGACAAATAAGCCTTAAAGTGAGTGTAAACTACATTTATGGTCACCTTAAGGCTAGGAAGCTTGGAGGAGGATGCTCACTCCATATATGTGGCTGAGATCTGAGGGTTTTGCCCCAAAGTTTCTTTGGGATCTCTGTCCTACACACCTGATGATATCTTATGGTCAGTGCACAGCTAGTCTGACCATAGGAGATGACTACACTGCACTTTTTCCACAGAACAAATTTTGTTATGTTCCCTTGGTTTTGTGGGTGTGCATTTATCCCTTCAGGCATATTTCTGCAGAAAGGGTTGGTCTGCCACAAAGGCTTGTGACTAAAGAAAAAGATCTTAGTTAACTTGTCTGAGAAGTATCATTTGCACTACATTAAGTATTGGGAGCTACTGGTGACATTTCACTTGACAGGGTTAATTGTTTTTCCACTTTGGGCCATGTGTTTGCATAATATGGATCAGGAAGTCATATTTTTTTACATATTCTTCTACCCCAACAGCTTAACATCCTTGATACCTGGATGCCACTTCCTAATGTACATCAGTGTACATTAATTTACAGTGGTTCTGATCTTTGACTTGTGTTGCTATTTCAAAGACATTTTTGAACAACAAATTATGCTTTGACATTAGAAGGTGCAATCTGTAATGGATATTACAAACTGAAGATTCAAACAGCCCATCTGTGATCTTTGACCTTAGCTTGGTAAACTGGAGTCTTTCCTCCCTCCTACACATTATTTGATTGTAGAACATAACCTTGGAACATACTAATAATAATTACTCAGTGCTGATGTACCCTCTATGTACCCACTATGGTAAGAAAGGGAAATGTTCGCTGGAGCACCACTAAATCAGCAAAGCACACACTGAAATATACAATAAAGTGTACTTTGAGACAGACCCCTTCATACACTATGTAACAGAGTGCTTCCCAGAGAGTCACAGAAAACTAATGGGGAAAAAAGCACTCTGGAAATGAGATCTGAAGAGGGGAGGTGACTCAGTGCCTAAATCACCGAGAGGCAGGGCAGAATGACTAGATAGGCAGAGAGTGTGAGAGTTATTGTGATGCATCAACTGCATAGAGGAAAATAGCAAAACAAAGTGCTTCGCTCATGCTGTGTGCTAAGCCAAGACTTCATGCCATGGCACCTCAGGGAGGTGATTAAGGTATTGAAATGGGACTGCACATAGGTCTAATATGGTTCTTGACTCAATAGCAGCCCAAACTTGATAACTTTCCAAAGCGAGTCTCTCTTTGAACCAGTGCTACCTGGTTGCCAGGAAACAGTTGCAGGAACAAACTTCCTGATCAGCTGAGCAGGTCTACACAGACCCAAGTAACCAATCAGGAAGTTCAGCAAAAATGCCACCGTCCATGAAGACAAGCCCCATTACGTTTTGTTCCTTGCTAGTTTGTAATCATTGATCTAAAGAATTGTTAGGGCACCTAGAGCTCTTGTATGTTCATTTTTAATTGTTTATGCCTAAGTAGATAAAGGACAACTCCTCTCCCCAGGACTCAGACTAAGTAGCTAGCTTTGGCACTGGGCAGAAAGGCAGAAGTGGAGGAAAGCTCACATCAGGTTACTCAGCCTGTATAATCTTCTGTCCTTGTACTTGCATGGCATGAATACCACATTGAATGCTTTAGCCCTCAGCGTGTAGCCGCTTTTGCATCTGAGGTCACATAAGAACAGCTGACTGCTTCACTTCCCTTGACTGCTTTTGGTTTGTATTATAGTGAGTAGCCTGAAGAGCTACACCAATCCTGGGTTGGCAGTGTCTTCCAGTCACACAGTGAGTGTTTCTACATAGGAAACAAAAAGCCACAGCAGTGTGTCTCAGACCCTGAGTAACTGACTTGGGGGGTCACAGGTCTTGCGTTGTAGTGCTAAAAAATAGCAGTGTTGGCAGGGGGACTTGGGCTGGAGCCCAGGATCAGAGACCCACTCCTCTAGTATGATTTCAGAGCCCAGGCTCTAGCCCACACCCAAATGTCTACACTACTATTTTGAGCAGTACACCATGAACCCCACAAGCTTTTGTCAGTTGAGCTAACCTCTGAGACTCATTGCTGCAGGGAATTTTTTGGTTAGACTTGTTTTGGTTTTGTTTGGTTGGTGTTTTGTTTTGTTTTTTTGGGGGGGGGGGTTCTGTGTAGACCCAATAACACAGGCAAAGTTGGGCAGGGAAGGAACCTCATCCAAAATCAGTTTGTAACTAACACAGCCTCTGTTGATGATTGCATTCATCTGCATGAACTTGTGCAACCCTCTGGTACCAGCTACCAAAATTAGGATTGTAGCTTAGATTAACAGGTCTGCTAGCGCATTCTGGACACAGGGAATGAAATGCTGAGTCCACTGAAGTCAATGACAAAACTCCCCTTGACCTCAGCAGATCCAGGATTTCATTCACTCTGGATTCTTTCCTGTAGTGTTGATCTCCCAGAAAGTCTGCCCATATGTGTTTTCACTGGAAATGGTAAGGTTACTGTGTACTTGGGTCCTTGACCTCAGCTGGCTCGCTTCAGATGGATAGCCAAGTTAGGCTAGTTCAGCAAAACAAACAAGAAGTCCTGTGGCCTTTTAAAGACTAATAAATGTATTTATAGCATGAGCTTTCATGGGTGAAGTCCCACTTTAGCAGATACATGAAATGGAAACTGCTCTATGTTCACCATGTGCCAACAATGCCTCTCTCCCTTATACATTGGCCACATTGGACTGTCTCTCTGCAAAAGAATAAATGGACACAAATCAGACATCAAGAACAGTAACATTCATAAAGCAGTAGGGGAATACTTCAATAGCCCTGAACATTTTTTAACAGATATGAAAGTTACAGTACTTCAGCGATGATTTTTTTCAGAGGGGGATTTAATGTGACATTGCAGAGTTGGAATTCATGTGCAAATTCAACAACATCCCCTTGGGACTGAATAAAGTCTTAGAATGGCTAACTCATTATATAGGTAATTTGCCCTCTTAACATTAACACCTTCTCATTTATTGTTCTTTAAAGCCACATGGACACTATTTGAATTAAAACAACTCACTTGATTTGCTAAAACAGACTAAAAAGGAACTTGTGACTCAGCCTTCTCTGAATGAATATAAACACCTAACATGCTGCAGCTTCCATTTCATACATCTGATGAAGTGGGATTTTCTCCCACAAAAGCTCATGTGCAAAAAATAAGTTTGTTAGGCTATGTCTATGCTAGCCAATTAATTTAGTCTGTATCTACACTAGGCTTTGCCTAGTTTGAGCTAAGCAATTTCTTGGTTCAACTGGTTGGTCCGGACTAAGCACTTAGTTCGAATTTTATGTTTAAAGTAGGCATGATGTAGACACAGACTAAGGCTTAGTTCAAACTAAAGAAGTTTGAACTAAGCCATTAGTTCAAATTAGCCACATGTCCCAGTACGAACTAAAAAGCTGCAGTAGCTAGCAAGTCCAAACTAAAAAAAAAAAAAATAGATGTATCCATAACCATAGTCTTTGAAAGTGCCACAAGCCTTGTTTGTTTTGATCTCAGATGTTTTTTTTCAATTCAACATGTTCCCAACTTGCAACATATTTTCCCTGTGTTCGTGGAGCCAAGATACTTTATCCTGATGTGGGTCCTGTGTGCTACTTTAGTAAAGCTCATACAACAGGGTAGCCATGCAGTCTCTGAGTGCTGGGGCGTCTCCCCCCTGGTTGAGCCAGAGGTGGTGTAGTATGATAATGTAAGGTCAAATAAATAGGAAGGGACAAAATTATGCAAGATTTTTGACTGTGTGCAGTTCACAACAGCTCATGACACTGGAAAAAGATGAGTCAATGAAAGGATTAAAAAAACAATCAAATCAACCTTCAAGGAAGATGATCTGACCAGTCCTAGTTTGTCTATGCAGAGAGGGATGGTATGAGGGTCTCCGGGGAAGAGCCATTTACAGTGAGCAGGTCAGAATAATAAAGGGTGTATACTGTGTTGAATAAGCAATGGTTAGCTTGAAAGGATTGTTTATTGGTAAACCTCTGACATCCTTAAATGTAGCTCAGATAAGGTAAGAGGATTGCTGCAAAGGCTCTGGACAACAAACAGGGTGGCCCAGGAATCCTTTTTTGTTCTGTGTTTGTACATGACTTAGTGCAATGGGGTTGTAGTCCATAACAAGTTTTCCTAGGAACAATATAAATATCACTACTAATAAAGTACAGAAAAGTTTAATCCGGAAAAGACGGGACATAACAGTTGTTCAAGTAACTAAAATGTTGTTACAGGAAGAAGGGAGAAAAATTATTCTCCTTAGTCATTGATGATAGAGCAATAAGCAATGGGCTTACAATATGGCAATGGGTGTTTAGGTTGGACATTAGGAAAAAAATCCTAACTGTCGGAGGAATTAACCACTGGAATAAGTTGCCTAGGCAGGTTGTGGAATTTCCATCATAGGAAGCTTTTAAGAGCAGGTTAGACAAGCACCTGTCAGGAATGGTTTAAGGTGATGCTTGGTCCTGCCATGTGTGCAGGGGACTGGAGTTGATGATCTCTTATGGTTCCCTTCCAGTTTCTATGAAAAATCGAATTACATGACTGTAACTGAAAGAAGAATTTAGCCCATTTTTCCGACCGAATCCTGTTGTACCAACCAACTCTTTTCAACCTTTGGCAGCCTTTACTTTCTCCAGTTAACCTACTGACAGGCAATGTTTGGAGGTGGGGGTGTGAGGGTTCAGCGTCTTATGCTATAACGATCTGATAATATTAAACATGGACAGACAGAGAAATGGTGAGGGAGGACATAAGCATCTGTGATTTATTCATAAACTCCTAAGCCATCATAGAAAACTTTTAAAATAAAATGTGATAGTTGTTTAAATATTTACTAGCTTGTTGACCTATTTTCTCAGTTAATTAGGACTTTTTGGATGCATTAACAATTACTTGAATACAGTTGGCTTTATAAACTACAGTTTAACTATATTGAGTTACATAAAGTTGTGATTTCTTTTTTTTTTTTTTTTAAATAAAGAAAGGATGATGGAGGCCAGACCCTCAATTGGAAATACCAGAGCAAATTTTTTGAATGTGAGACAAATGGACTTCTTCCCCCTTGTAAGTCTGTGGACTTCCTAATAGATAATGCATAAATATCCTGGTCAGCTAACATAACGAATGTAAGAACATTCACTTAACAATGATTGCTATTTAATAACAGCTTTTATTGAATTTTGCACCAACTATATTTCACAAGATAAGAGGAATGCCCAAGAGTTGATTATTTGGAAGTGAAAGGATGGAGGTGTTGTCACTGTCATAGTTTCCTTGCAATAATAAAGAAAGATTAAGCCTGTCCAGCTTACCTTTATAAATTTTGTGCATTTGGATTGTTCTACACAGCTATACCTTTCTTCACCCACTGCATCTATAGGTCACTGTGCCTGTGATGTTATTTTCAGCTGCAGTTGGCTGCCAATGGACTGCAGGGTTTAACACCATTGATCATAGTATTGCAAAATTCAAACTTTCTGCATAACAAATTAGGATAAAAAATTTACTGGCAAAAGAACTCGATCCATTATGCTCAAACATCTTAGGAAGAGGCATAGTAGGGAAGCAACATACTCAGCCAATTTGTGGACTGACTTCCCTCACCTCCAGACATTAGTGCTGAAGGTGGTACAGGTAGTCCTCACTTAGTGACCGGGTTCCGTTCCTGAAACCCGGTTGATAAATGAATTGGTCACTAAACGAGGAGCAGCCCTTACCGGTATTTCAGGCATAATGTACTTTACTGGTAGTGGGTTTTTCAACCATCGGTAGATAGTTTTAATGTCACCTTTGCATCATTTATAACATTTTTAATATATATATTAAATGTTTTAAGCTCTAATGTACTGAACTTAGTTTGCATAGTGTACTGTAAATATAGGTAATCTGAGAGAGTTGATGCGAGTTCTCATACATCGCCATAATACCAACTCATCAGAGAGCCGGTCATAACTCTGAGGGGTCACTAAACGAGTAGGTCACTAAGTGAGGACTAGCTGTATACAAAATGAAATGAAGATGTACAAAATGTAAGTTAGAGAATAATCAGACTTATGGTGACTATCACAGATAAGATGGTAGAGTTCAGAGCTGTAAGTACTGTTTACAGAGCCATGGGTGTGTTCTGAGGCAAAGCCCACCTTGCCCTGCCATAGTTACGGCCCTGGTAGAGTTAACCTGCAGATAACCCCTTGAATTCTAATCCTCATCTTTCTAATAGAGAGATGTAGCCTGTAGAGGATGGGCAGAGTCTGCTTAGATTAAGATAGAGCAGTATGTGCCATGACATACCCTGTCCCTAGGCTGTGCCTTCATATAAATGGAGGACTTCATTTAGTGCAAATTAAATATGTCCCTGATAAGCTGCCAATGGTGGGCCTCAGCAATGGACCATTTGGGCACCTTTACATTAGGAATATAGGCAGGAGGGGACATTTGCTGGCGGAATTACATAAGAATGCTCTAAAATGTACATTTCATAGGGTATTATTGCTGCCTGCTTATTCAAGACTTCATTATAAATATAATTTGCTGCTGCTCATATAGATGTTCTACCTACATCTTATTCTTAAGATATTAGGAGAATAATGCTAACCAAGTGCCTGTTCTGTTAGCTGCCCATGGCTAATGCTGCATAATCTGAATCAGAGAAAAGTTTGGCTACAGTTCGGAGTTCAAAGATCCTGCTAATTTGTCATGTATTCTTTGCTGGTTTCCCTGAAAAGAATTGAGAAAGATGCTCTATATGTGTTTGCATCAATAACAGCATTGAACTGACTTAAAATTTAAAAAAAGTAAATGCTGGCTGTTATCCCTAAACATGTCTCCTCATCAGGTGTAAATGGCCAGGAAAGGCTTTCTTTCCATTTACACCTGCAAGGAGGCATGTTTCTCCTCAAAAGCTGGTATTTACTGCTGTGTGTTTCATTCCTTTAGATCGCTTCAATAATGCCAGCCAGTCTCTGCCTGCTTCAGATCAATTTTCTCAACTGAGATGTCATTTCTTTTTGTTTTCAAACAAGAACTTGAATTTAAGTGTCAAATACTGTCCTGATTTGAGAAGCCTCTCTCACACAGTCAAAATGTATGAAGTTTCAAGTGAGAAATGAGGTTAAAATCAACTTAGTGTCCTAAAAGAAGAAAATAAGACACCAGAAACTTTTGCAGAGAATAAATAGGAGACGACAGCGAAGTGAAGGAAGCATTTCTATTTCTGGTTATACCTTAAGGCAACAAAGGAAATGTAATGGCTACAATAGCTCAGTTAATGAATAGGTTTACAATATTTATTGAGTTAAGTGTGACACTTTAAACAATACATCTACCTCTATGTTCATAGTGTCTAATTTAGAACATCTAATTTTCATTACATCTGTAAGCAACTGAGTTGTTTGCATTTGTACTGCGATCAGAACTTGAATCTATTTCCATCATTTCTCAGTAGATACGCTACACCAGTTTCCTGTATTCATCGTAGGCATTCTGATTTTTATCATCTGCCCTATCTATGATGCTACCTAATCTATAAAACACTGTTTTAAAATGGGGATTTGTAGGTATTTTTAGATGACTGTCTTTTTCCCACTGCCTGATGGACTGATCCAGTTGTACTCAGCCTGAACCAGCACAAAGCTGTTTTCTCGTATCTTCCTGAACTGCATCATCTCCCCCCCTTCTCTCACTGTGATGACGTCATTGTCTGGTTCACTAAAGGACACTTCTGTCCGCTTGTGACAATACCGAGCATAGATGCAGCGCAGTCCAGCAGCCAGGGCCATGCCGAGGGCAACTGTACAGCCAAGGAGAATGCCCAGTTGGGCTGCTATGAACTGTGTTTCTTTTCTGGGGCGTTCGCCTCCTTTCCCAGGAACCACAGCCTCTGGAATGGGTCTGGTCACCCATGGAACTGTATTTCCAGCAACCTCCTCTTTCTTATAGTCCCTCTCCTCCTCCTCTCCAGAAACCGCATATTCTGACAGCAGCAAGAAGTTTGCTGAAGCTTTTTGTGTCACTGAACGGCTGTCTGCCATTTGCCTTGAAGCTGATGATAAATTGCTGGGGACATCCAACTCAGCTTCCTTATCTCTGTGCTGTGACAGTGTCCTGGTAACTGCAAGCAGGTGAGCATACCAAAGCTGGGTGGATAGTGAAGCTGTAGGCTGCAACACAGGTTTTGTCATATCCAGGTTGGAGGTCACAGCAAACTCCTTAAAAAAAAAAAAAATATTACAAAATATCTGAGCATCTAAATAACTTGTGGGATTTAACTATATCTTTTGGCTCCTTATCACTGGTTCAAATCCACCTAGTCTGGGAATAACCACGAACAGCTGCCACTGCTTGTTTATTGGCCTGTGAGGAATGAGTTGGTGGATTCGGAAGAGTTCCTAGTGGACATAATGGGCACCTTTCGCTTGCTATCTCATCACAGGCTGCCATAGGTAGAATGGACATCCTAAGCTGGTCTCACTGAGACAGAGTGGAAGCATATTGGTAGGATGAAATAGAAAGCTTACCCCCCCATCAAGGTGCCAGTCTCAGAATAAAGGACTTTCATTTCTGTCACCTCACTAGCACTGTGCGGTCACTTACAAACACACAATAAACAACTCAATGCACTGAGCAGTTATACTCTACTAACACAAGGACCATGCTGCCACAACAGATCTGTTCTTGCAAGATGAGCAAGTTTCTTTAGTTACTCGGGGCCCAAACTAAAGGCCACTGACATCAACAGCAGAGGCATCGCTGGGGGGGGGGGCAATGGACCCGGGGCATGGGCCCAGCCACTGCCCCCAGGGGCAGGCCCCACCCCCTGGGGAGAGGCCCAACCCCCTGGCCAGGGATAGGGCCAGGGGGAGGCCATTGCGCCGCGAGCGGCTAGGCTGCAGGGTGGCGCAGCGAGACGCAGCCACTGGAGGCCAGGCCTGCGACCATGGCCACTGGCAGCCAGGCCCCAGATCCCCAGCAGGGGATGGGGCCGCCGCAGCCACAGGCAGCCAGCTGGGCCCCGGATCCCCCATTCGGGGGGCGCAGGCCTGGCCTCCAGCGGCCGCTTCTGGCCACACCACGCCACGGCCTAGCCACTCGCAGCGGCATGGCGTCCCCCTGGCCCTATCCCTGGCCAGGGGCAGGGCCTGCAGGGCGGCCAGCCAGGCCCTGGATACCCGGCCGGGGATGGGGCCACCGCGGCCGTGGCCGGCTGGGGATCGGGCCCTGGATCCCCAGCCCGATTGGGCTGGAGATCCAGGGCACTGGCGTTGGGACCCAGGGCACGTGCCCCGGCGTGCCCAACACCAGCAACACCACTGATCAACAGAAAGAGTCTCATTGACTTTTTCAGGCTTTGGATCCAGCACCAGCAGAGCAGTTGCAGAAGAATTTAGTCTGCCTCTCCCTTTGCTACTATTTAAATAAAAAGGTTCAACGGGATTTAAAAATTCAGTAACCTAGCCCTGTCCAAAAATTGCCTGCTTTCCTGTTCTTCACTGTCAGCTGGGACATGGCAGCCTGTAAATGGTGCTGAACCAGCTTGTATAATGTGAATCACTATTTTGTTAACTCAGACTTTGTTCTCAGCCTCCACTTGTTTGCAGAGCACCTTGTTTTATCAGTGACAAAATGACAGACCTGACCCCCATGCTAGTCTTTTAGACTTCACTTCAGATCTTAATCAAGACCAGCTACAGAGGTCATCTGGGAATTTTAGAGGCTCCCTGAAAGAAATGAAGCTGGGACCTGCACTGAACTCTTACCATTACATTGCACAGCCTGTGCCTGATTTAGAACCACTGTTGTCTATTCTATGGGAGTCTATTTACCAGCTTCTTTGGAAATGGCTCAGGCCCTTAGTAGCTTGTTTATGCAACTTGATCAATACAGCAGGCTCTTTCACACATCTATCAATGGTACATCAGAAAAGTTCTTGCCCTCTGATGTTATTAGCAGGTGTTTACAAAGCTCAGTGGGAAGCCAGTCAGGCAGGAGTTCTGGTGAGCTGGGGGAGCAACGACAGAGCTATAGCTCAGTTTGTGGGAGAGGTTACTGCTGAAGAAAGTGAATGTGACAGTAAAATGTAGACAGCAAACAAGAATTTCAATGATTACACTGCAGACTCTAGAATAGCTAGCTAGCAGTGTCACTATAACACAGAAGTTTGAAACAACCATCGACTTCCTTTCCCCCAAACTTACAGAAAAAAAAGGCTACCTACCTTGCAAAAGTGTATGGAATGTAGGGACTTACTTCCAGTTCACTACCTGGAAAACTTGGCTTTTCCTGCAGATTCCTACTTCCTATACTTGATTCTTTGAAACCAAAATGGAAGGAGAGAAACAGTCTATCCTTTTCTTTTCTTATTTGTGAACTTCCCTTATTCTCCCTGTGTGTCTTCTTTTCCTCCTTTCTTTCATTCATTTTTTCTTGTTCATCCCCTTTGCTCAAGTGCTCCACGTTAGCTTGTCTTAAACTCCACTGCACCTGTTCTCTAGTAGTCCTTGTGACCACTGCTCTCTCCTGTATGTCTGTCTCTCCATTCTTTTCTCTCCTAAATATTTCTCCCTTGTTCTCTGCTATCTTGTTTCTTTGGTTTCCCATCTTTATTTCTCCTTTTTGCACCAACTTACTTCCCAGAGCCTGGACTTTACTTTCCTTTGTTGCTCCCCTTCTCTGTATTCTGTGTAATGCTCTCCTTCTTACCATATCACTTCTCTATTTCCCTTGTCCCCTACCCCAATTCACTCTCCTTCTCCAGTTTCTGCCCTAGTTCCTATCCAGAACTCCAGTTCATCTCTCCTCCCCCTCCACAGGCTCAAATTGTTTCTTTCGCTACACTTGTTCTTTCTGCTGGGTCTCCCAACGTCTCATTCCTTCTCTCCCAACTTGAGCTTGTCCCCTTCTAAGTCAGCCACCACCTCCAACTGATCTCTCCAGGCCTTTGTTTTCCCAGTTCATGCCTCTCCAGATCTCTGTCAATTCATCACTTCAGGCTCTACAGCCGGGGTTTCAAACACACGGCCCTTGGGCCGCAGGCGCCCTCTAAAGGTATTTCCTGCAGCCCATGAGACTATTGTTACCAAAATTTGCAATACTGTTGTATGAAAAGGTTTCAGTGGTGCAGCCCTTGGGCTAACATACTAGCCCTCATGCAGACCTGTACTAGTCCTCATGCAGCCCTCACAGTGGTTTGAGTTTGAGACCTTTGCTCTACAGCAGGGGTCTCAAACTCAAATCACCACGAGGGCCACATGAGAACTAGTACGTTAGCATGAGGGCTGTACCACTGAAACCTTTTCATACAACAATATTGCAAATATCGGTAACAATAGTGTTGTTGCGGGCCACAAGAAATAGCTTTAGGAGCTGCGTGTTTGAGATCCCTGAGGTGGATTGTAAGCACCTTGCTGACACCCAAGACACAGCCACGTCCTCCTCAGTTCACCCATCACGCCACCTACAACATTCTAGTATATCCAAACCCCTTCACATCCTGCCTTCAGTCCCTTTCCTGCCCCCCACGTATCCTACCATCTCTGAAACACAGCGGAGAGGAGGAAACATTCTGCTATTTGTGTGGGATTGGACAAGCCTTGTACCTACAATCAGCTTTCTGCCTGCTTGCTTGCTGCTTCTCCTAACTCACAGAGGCCACAGGGATGACAGCAGGCAGCAGTGGGCACAAAACAAAGCAAAAGCTGCAGAACCACTGCAGCCCCTAGCTGCCAAAGAAGGAGGCTGCTCCTGAAAGAAGTGACCTGCCTCTGGGAGGGGTCTTGCAGCAGGAGCTTTCCCAAGTGGGCGAGAGTGGCCCCAGCTGTCTGGTTAAAGCAGGCAGAGGCAGAAATAACCAGGTACCCATAAACACAAGGGCTTTGAATCCAGTCTCACCTATAATGCTTTTACCTTAAAGTAAAAATTTTGACTTCAGTGGAGTTGATCCTGTTTTTCACCCAAGTAAGGGCTAACAGAATCAGCCCCAGAGCCTGGGGTCTGGCTCATGCAAGCTAAAGAGGATTTCAGGATGTCAACTGAGGCACAGCTACACGTTATGTGTCACAAGGCATGGGAACATCTACTAATAAAAATCACATAACTATGTCTGAACATATGCTGAAAGGAGAGAGCAAAGTACACCAGCTAAAAATAGGAAGTTGGGCATTTTGCTACCTAAACATAGCCAAGTTGTGCATGTACAGTGAGAAGTGCTACGTTCCCATGCAGCAGTGGCCTTTTATGAAGCTTCCTGATACATTTGTGTGAGCACATTATAATCATGGTATAGTTTGTTATTTGAGAGGTTGAAGGGATAGTAAATTGCTGTACATGTGCCGTATATGTTAGTTGGACCAAGCATATGTTTTGGAGTCAGTATTTACAGCAGCGTGAGCAAGGACTATTTTTAAAAGTTTTAGATTTAGCAAATTGTTTAAAACTAAGCAGGAAAACAAATCAATAACCCTATCCATTTCTGCAACAAAAGATCACTGAGAGCAGGGGTTAAAGAAAGGGGGAATGCCCCAGAACACTGGTCTGGGCCCCCCTACTTTTAGGAAGACAGAATTCCAAGCCCCCTAAAAATAGGGGAATGCCCCGGAACGCTGCATTCTGCCCCCCCCCCCCCCCCCAATAGGGGGATGTACCAGAACGCTGCGTTCCAGGGTCCCCAAAAAACAGAAGAGCACACCGGAACCAGCATTCTGGCGCGTCCCCCCCAGGCCGGAGGAAGCAATAGGCTGTGGGCTGGAGCCACCCCTCTCTCTCTTACCCAGAGCGTGTGGCAGCTCCACACCTTCCAGCTGGGGCCTGGCTGTGCATGCGACCAGGGCCCAGTTTCCAGCCCAAGGTCCTTTTGCTGGCTGGCCAGCCAGTGCTGTGGCCTCCTGCCCCCCCAACCAGCTCTTCAGCCAGGTAAGTGGGCTGGGGGGGGGGGGTCAGTTGGGCAGCCAGTGGGGAATGTGTGAGGGACAGGAGGGTGCATGGGGGGGGGCGAAGGGGTCAGGCTGGTGGGCTGTGGGATTAGGGAGTGGGGATTGGGACTAAAAAAGACATGGGGAAAGGGGTCTGATGGGGTAGGTGTTTTGGGGGTAGTAGTTGGGGGGTAGGTGTTGGGGGCAGTAGCTGGGGGGGAAGACATTTGAGGGGTAGTAGCTGGAGTGTGTGAGGGGGGGTCCCACACTGGCATCGGATGGCGCCCGCCTCAGCAAGGGGGGGGCCCACCAATTTAGGAGGGTTCCAGGGCTCCCCAAATTATACTTTAACCTGTGACTGGGAGAAGAGATATGTAATGAAGACGCAGTGGAATGGCACCCAGACAAACATAGATCCAGTTCTGTATGTACACAGTGGAATCTCCCCCAAAAGAAAACAACTGCCTGAGACTCAGCACAGAGACCTGTAAGTTCTAGAAACTGACAGATTTAATGGCTTTCAGGGCTAGAACCAGGATAACAGAGGAAAGGAGATTCCCAGTCTACCTGTGGCAACAAATGCTGGCTTCTAGACCAAAAAAATCTGAAATTGTTGTACCTTAAAATCATGTCACTTCTATGTATAGGAAAGGGGTTTTAGATCATTTTACAACTAAACTCATAGTAATCAAAACAGCTCTGCTGGTAGTAAGATAGAAAACAAGAGTCCCAATAAAAACATTCAAAACTCTTTAAAATGTTAAAATAGCTTCAGTAATGTTTGTGGCATGTAAAAGACACATGTTGCTTTTGATATGCTAAAGGTTTTATTGTCCTCTGTTGCTAGACCTTTCACCAGTTTCCAGTAATTTTCCCCCTTTTGTAGATGTTGACTTGACTTAACGTAAGTAATTGGATGTGAAAGAGACCTCACTGCTTGGGAGACCGAATTAGGGAAGTAAATGGATCAGGAAGCGGGAAACAGAATGTTTCTACTTGGTTAAACAAGGGTGAACATTGACTAAGATAACAATGGATCAGAAAGCCCAGAATGTAAAATAAGGTAAAGCGTAAACTGGGTATGGACAGTGTGTGAACAGAGAGTGCTGTACAGGGATTGGTTCCTACCAAGGGACAAAACAAATCCCAATACCTTTTATGCAAGGTGTTTTGTAAAATGTATATAGAGGATCTGGGTTTCTGTGTAATTTTGGCTGTGAGGTATACCCTGAACCTGACTTCATACTTAGGCTTGATCAACTCAAAGGCAAATGATAATATGCCAATACAGGGCTGGATTATTGCAGGAGCTCAAGTCCTGGCCAAAAAGGGGCCTCCGGGCTCCAGCCCTTAAACCCCTGCTATAATCCAGAACCCCCCACCCCACTCAGCACTGGCAGGACAGGAGTGCTGAGCGCTTCTCTCCTGCTGGTGCTGTTGGGGGGAGGCCAGACTCTGCACTCCTGCCATGCCCCTGGGCCAGCTGGTCTGCCCCCAGGGGTGGAGGGGTGGGCCAGCCTGTTTGCTCTACCAGGGCGTGAGGCTGGCTGGCATGGCCTCTGCCTTGGTGCAGCTTTCCAGGGCCTGTGGCCTCAGCAGGGAGGAAAAGGCTGCATCGAGAGCTGCCAAGCCACATCCTCCCCTCCAACAGACTGCCTGGAGCAGGTCCAGGACGGGGTGTTCTCTGGCCCCAGGGTGATGGTGACCCCAGCCATGCGGGGTGGGGGCCCAAGCCCCACTGGCAGGGGGGGGGCAGGCCAGGGGGAGCTGGGGAGGGGCAGCTCAGGACTCCCAGACTTGTTAATCTGGCCTTGTGCCATTAAAGGAATCTCAGTGATGATAGTGCAGTTACACTGAGCTCTTGGGCGACTAAGTGGAAGAGGTCTCAGGGAAACCCCAAAAGTAGAAGATTGTAACAAACAGTCCACACAGTTCTTACCTGTACATCTTCCTTACATGTCAAACAAAGCTGTGATGTGGAAGTGCTTGAGATGCTTTGTGGTCTAAAATATTGAAAACGGAGCAGAAGTTTAATGTATGTCTGTACAAATTACAATACAAAGCCCAGAGGCTATACTTTATTACTAATGTTACATGTTAGAATAGCCACCTGAGAGGTACATTCAAGAGTATGTCTACACTGGAGGTTTAAGTCGACTTAAGCCACTCCAGGGCCACATTTAGCATTCATTAGATCGACTTAAGAACTTGCTTAAGTCAACTTAAGAACTCACTTAAGAACTCTCCCCCTTAAAGTCAGCTTTAAGGGTTATGTTGACTTTATTAAGTCAACTTAACAAAACGTGGCCATTAAAGTCGACTTCAGGCAGGAGAGCCATTTAAGTCAACTTTATAAAGTCGACTGAAACAAATGGGGACTCTCTAAGTCAGCTTAATAAAGGTGACTTTAAGTCAACCTTATTAAGTTGACTTACCTGAGCCCTCTAGTGTAGACATAGCCATTGTGAGGAGAGGAGCCCATAGAAAGAACAGTCATATAATCTGACCCAAGTTTACTTAAGTATAGTACAGATAAAATAATGTAGAACACTTAGGGCCAAATTTTTCTCCCCCACTTCCAGTGGCATCGCTAGGGGGAAGCTCACGTGGCCTCAGCCCCGCTGAAACTCAGAGCCAGCCCCTGAGTAGTGTGCCACTAAACTGCAAAGGGATACACTGTCGCGCCCCTGCACAGGGAATGTCGCGGTCTGTACCCCTCTGGAAGACAAAGTCTTCCAGCCGGGAGGGAGCTGTCCCAGGCTGGGGCCAGGAGTTTCTAAAACTCCTGCCCTGGCCTGACTCTGCCCTGAGTATGCTCAGAGCGGGGTCATGCTGGGAGCATCAGCATGTGCCGGGCTGCACTCTTCTCCGGCGGCCAGGTAAGGGAGCCGGGGGGGATCCAGGACCAGGCACGCTGGCCTGGTGGGGAAAGGGCACAGGGGAGGGGTGTTGACCTGGGGGAGCGTGACAGGACTGGTGGTTAGGGAAGGGCTGAGGGCCACCAGGGGTGTTGGGAAGGGAACTCATTGGGGCCCTGGAGGCTGCTGGGGGGCCAGGCCCCTCAATATTTATCTGTAGCAATGCCCCTGCCCACTTCTCTCTGTCCCCCCCAAATTACATAGGTGTATGTTGGGTTAAGTCCTGCCCAATTCCTATTGTGCATCCAAACTTTCACAATCAGCTAGTTCAGTTCCCCTGTTCCTTTTCCCCATTGATGCAAGGATAGCCCTGCTAAATGCATAATTTCTTTGATTGTTTTCATATGTTTTTACAAAAACATTTAAAGTTCAAATACTTTTTGATTCTTTAAAAGTCCTGTAATTGTAAACACCTTTCAGTCTAGTCCAGGAGTGTCAAACTTATGGGCTGTGGGCCAGGTCTGGCCCACCAAGGGCACTGATCCAGCCCGCAGAGGTGCTACCAGGCTGTGCCTGGGAGCTATCTGCAGCAACAAAGACAGGCTGTTGCCAGCAGAACAGGGCTAAGCATGCTTTTGACTCGGATCACGTGAGTGAGTCAGAGCACAGGGGAACAAAGGACGTACTCCAACCAATCCAAGCTCAGCTTTGCTGTGGTCTGCCAACCAATCAGAGTTGCAGTCACACCAGGCTGTGCCAGTCTCCGAAGAGCCACTGCACCACTCTCCAACCCACCTGTTCACTGTCAGTTAGTTGGCGTACTAATCTGATTGACTGCACATTGAATGAATCACAAATAAGAAAAGAAAAAAATGGCTGGGGCCCACATGGGAAAGAGCCAATCAAAGGCCACCATGCTGAATCACTGATAGTGAGTGAGTGGGGAGGAAGGAGCCCAGTCTGCCTGTGGCTGTGACTGAAACTGATTGCCTGCCACCATGGGGTAGGGGAATAGGGGGTCTGAGAATTTCCCAGCTGGGGAGAGGGGGAGTTTGGGAGTGGTCAAGTAGGAGAAGGGGCGTTCAGGACCTGCACAATAGTAGGGGGATCAGGGAGCCAGCATGGTAAAGGGGACCCCACAGAGTAGGGAAAAGGAAAGGTGTTGCAGAGCCTGCAGGGTTGGGAAGGGAGAAGGGGAGCCCATGCCACTCTGAACATGGCAGAGGAAAGGACTGGGGAGCCTGTGCAGCCACATGGCCCACAGCAGCTGTCCTGCCCTTCAGTGTGGTCCCCCACATTGCATGAGTTTGACACCTCTGGTCTAGTCTGTCCATCAAGGCATTTATAGTGTGCTTAGCATGATGGTGTGTGAGTACGTTCTCCTCAGTTCTATTTAAATAGTGTCCCATTGTAGTATTAATTTTTCTTTACATCACATCCAACCTCAAAGGGGCAGAGAAATGTTCAGGATCTCAACACACAACTGCACGCTAGGAATGTACTGCCTGCCATATGGGCACCATTTGTCCTACGGAGACATAGGTGCTGATTTACTCCTTCCATAACTTTTGGAGAGGTAGTTGTATTCATGTTTAGTTCACATAGTACCCATCATGTGTGCTGGGGCTGGATGTATAATCTTGTAAGATGAAACCTCTCAGGGTGTTCGCCATGTCCAGTCCTTGAAACTCAAGAGATGGCTCTAAGTTTTGATCACTGTAGGTTCTGTTTCGGTTGGCTTGTCCACCTCCATTTCTGCTGATATCCCTCAAAGCGACTGAACCAATAGAAGACTCAGACTGTTGCTCTCCATTATCAGGTAGCTCTGTGTCTTGTCTGCTTCCAAAAGCAGGCTCCTGTACTTTTGTCACTGCAATTCTAATCAGCCTGGCAGGCATAAATTTTGTCGACTGAGTAAAGACAGCATGACTATTGAGTGAAATGGAACCTTAAGAAACATACAAAAAAAAAAAACCTGTATTGGTTGTTTCAAATCCTAAATTGCAATAGCATTGATTAATACATAACTGCCTTTGTCTACTAAAAATAACAACTTTGATTTCTTTAGCACAAAGCTACAATAGATATCTAGGCATCCTGTAAAAACTGAAGAGTAAACCAAGAAAGCCTTTCCCAAGTTAAGTTCAGATAAAATAATTAAAGCTGTGGTATCATGCTAAATATTTTCAGAAACAAAGCTCATTTTTAAAAGTGTAGGTTCTTGGTTCTTTCTGTCTTTGGAAGAAGTTATTTCACGCATCTGAGGCTGCTGAAGCCATGACCTAATAGTTACCTGTTCTACCCAGATGTGCATTCCCTTTGAAAAGCCCGGCTGAGCGCACTCCAAACTGAGATAAATTGCATATGCTCTGCCTTTTGTTGAAAATACATATCTGAGTCATGCAAACAGTCATACTGACAATAAATATAGGCCTTTCTCTTATCTGAACAGTAATGCTTCACCAAAAAAGCATCCAAAACACATCAGGTCTCTGAAATCATGAGACTAGCTTAACATTTTTAGTTTTGTTTTTTTTTAATAAGTACATTTTGGGTTCTTTACATTTGAGTTTATAGAGTGCATTTACATCATCCTTTCATGCTGTTCTTTGCAACTATGACGTTTTGTTTTAAATTGAAGTTGAGATTCTCATGCACTCTTGTCTCCAGGAGGTAAGGCTTTAAGTAAACCATTAAATATACTGAGACACATGATAAAGTCAGGGACATTGGCAACACTGTTAAACTGTATATCATTGCTCTCATTCAAAGCCTGAACCTATATGATGATGAGTGCCCTCACCTAAAGGAGCTCCAAAAAGGATCAGGTCTCAATAACAAATGATAAGCGAAACCCTGAGATTAACTTGTGTCACTTCTGGTGGCTGGATGAGGGAACATGCTATAAAAATATTCTGCTGAAACTAAGTTGTCAGTAAAATACATACCGTTGTTTGCTGGAACTGTTACGTTTAGATCAGTAGGTTTCTGCTGTGGTATTGGTGTTCTAGTGCTGGCCTTTGCACTACCAGCAGCCGGTGTTCTGTTTTGTGTTTGGTGGGACATAACAACAGACTCAATCCTTACCCAGTAAACAAAATATGACTGGACTACTGATAAACTGCAAAAATAATATATGTTATACAAGAATTTAGTTATCCTGTGTCATTAATAGCACATTTAGCTAAGGCATGTTAAAAAAAAGCAATCAGTGCAAAAATTGTTAACAGCCAGGAGCAAAACGCTTTCTATATTAAAACCAAAACACACTACTAGAAAACAACCCTTGGGCATGTGCTATAAGAAGGTTCACTTATAATTAGGACTGGTAAAAAAAAAAAAATGAAGGCAAAAATAAAACATTTAATGGATGTCAAAAAAATCATTTTAAATTTTAACAAAAATAAATTTGGAAAACTGGCGCTGATCAACTAATTTGTGGGCAAGGAGGTGAGTAGGAGTTGCTAATTAAAATGAATCATCAGTGAAACTTTCATAACTGTCATATAGCAGGGCTGGTAGCCCCACTGATAAAGAAGGCCACTGGACACTTACAAGCTTCTTTATTCAGTTGCATAAAACTTTACCAAACTTTAATCACTGAAGCTGAAAGTTCCCATGGCTTGGCGATGGCAGAATGGAGCAAAAAAGGTCTAAAACAACTTGAGAACATGCTCCTATGGAACCTGGAATTGAACCAGCAATCCTAAATCTCTATGGGCATGACTACACAACAATTAAACATACATGGTGGTCATTGGTCAGCTGACTCAGGCTCATGGAGCTGTAAAACTGTGGTGTAGCTGTTAAGGCTCAGGCTACAGCCCCAATTCTGGGATCCCACAGTTCTGGGGAGGGATGGTGACTGCTGGACCATCTGGATATTAGGGGCTTTGTCTTATATAGGACACTGGTACCGCCCCTTCCTCTGGTCCTGAGTTTTCATCCTTGCTAGTAGTAACTTGGGGGGAGGGGAGGGCAGTGTTTCCAAGCTCCAGCCTCTGCACAAGTGTCTACATGGCAATTTTTAGCTCCACGGTCTGTGACCATATTGCAGGTTTTTTTAGTCCAGTATAGACATAACTCATGTTTCTCAGCTACAAGTAAGTAGCTGTGAAGTCCCCAGCAAGATGTATGTCTCCTTACTTTAAAGTGCCTCATCCACATAGAGGATAACAGTCAACAGCTGCTACCAGCTACTCAGTTAGCTTACAAGTTAAAAAGCTGTGATGTGGCTCTAAGAAGTTCAAACTCTGCTGATGACCAATGTGAAAGGCAATAGACTTTCACATGATAAAAATTTCTGAAGGGTTTGTTTTTTAGTTTGACTCTTAAAAAAAATAGTAGAGGGAAAACAGTTTTTGAAAAGATAGTGACATAATTAAAGATTCCGTTATGAAGTCTACATGCAATGGAATGAATTAAAGTTGCACAGGCAACCTTAATTCTTGTCAATTTTAAAATGGATAGCTGTGTTAGTCTAGTCCAGTGAAAAAACAACAAGGAGTTGTGTGGCACTTGAAGACTAACAGATTTATTTATTTAATAAATCTGTTAGTCTTCAAGTGCCACACAACTCCTTGTTGTTTTTTAACCTTAATTCTGGCATTTCCTGATTTTGGAGTGTTTCATTTTGCAATCTTAATCTTAATCTCCTCAGGCTTTGCCACAAACCCCCTTCCCCACTTGGCCACCACCTCGCCGGCAACCCCACCACCTCCTCCTTCAGTCCTTGCCAGGCTCCACACTGTGCACTTCCCAACCCTTTCCCACCACCACCACCACCCCTCCCAACCCTCCCACCTCGCCTGGCTGGCTGGAGCACTGCAGCTGGCCAGCTGCTAGAATCCACCCTGCCCCAGTTCTGGAGCAGGGCCCTCCTCTAGCCCAGAGCCTTGTAGCTGAGACCACCCATTTGCCCATATATATATTTGCCCAGCATGCCTTGTAGCTAAGACCACCTATGCCCATATATATTTAACTTTTTAAAGGAGGTGGGGAAAAAAAATCATTGAAATCATATACAGGGCTACTGATTTCCAAAGCATGTAGGCAGTTGTTTCCATCTACAGAATCCTTTATTAGTAGGGGAAAGCTGACCATATAAATTACAAAGCAACAGATCCTCAGTTGCTGTAAATTGTCATTAATGGTAATGAATCTGCGACAATTTACAGAAGCTGAGAATCTACTCCAATATTTAGTGAATGTTAAGAAATATCAAACCAACGTCCTCTGACTCTGCCCCTGCTGAACATAGCAAGGGCAGCAGGATACTCTTTTTGGTTCATACAAACTAAAGTTAGTGACCATATAGTCTTACAAAAACTTGATGTCTCCAATGGGCTGGGCTGGTGCCTTCCACACAAATGACAGGTTTCGCTTCAGTGATTTGTCAGAATGGGTGACTGTATCACCGTCTTCAAAGCAAGTCAGTAGTTTGGAACCCGGAGGAATGAAAACAAAAGTGCCAGCAACCTGATCATTAGACACCCTACGAGCCTGAAGCAGAAAGCCCATGAAATCACGAGTGCTTCTCACTGTCACTGCAAAGCAAACCATGGGACAAAACAGCAATTTGTTCAAGAAATGCACTTGGAGTTCTGACATGAATCATTTTGCAAGAGAATTGCCATCAATATTGGTGAACTTGCTGGGGGGGGGCAGGGGGAAATCCATATGGAGCCACTCCTGCCACTGAGCATCAACCTTTAAGCATTCTGAAAATAGCACATTCTTTACTGTTGACTTTTCCCCCCCATGAAAATTACATGGGGTATGTCCACATGTCTCTTTTATTTCGAAATAAGACTGGTTATTTCAAAATAAAAAAGATTAGGCCCACATGACATTTTCTTATTTCAAAAGGATGGGCTCTGTCATTTTGAAATAAGAACCATCATTTCGAAACAGCTTAAACCCCATTCATTTCGAAACGGCTAGTATTTCAAAATGGTTATTTTGAAATAACGCCGTTTGGACATGTTGCTTCGAAACAACACCATTGTTTCAAAACAACTGTTTCGAAACATGTCCGAACGGCTTTGTTTTGAAATAACTAGTTCAAAACAATGGCTATTTCGCAAGCAGACTTTCCCTTAATTCGAATTAACATTTTCTTAATTTGAATTAACTTATTTTGAAATAAGGACTTCATTTAGCAATAACTCATTTTAAAATAACTTATTTCAAAATAATGATGTATGTGTGGACATAGCCATGGAAATGTTGCCCATGTCATTTTTAATTCTGACCTACTAAAGGGTTTATGGAAGAGAAAAGAAAAAATATCTATACAATATTCATATATGCATATATACCATATTGACTATTTTTTGTAAAGAGCTCCTATATAAGAATTTAACTGTCCTGTTGCACAAAGGGATGCATGCTACAGTTTTGTTTAAGAACTGTTCTTCTGAATGAGAGTGAGTATGTCAGTAAGCAGAATGGACAACGTGTTTACTGGTCAGTTTCCCCTTCATTTGCCATTTTAAATACTAATATTTCCTGTGTGAGACACTCCCATTGGATCACTGGGACTAATTTACTACAGTGAGAGTTGCATCAGTCCCAGCATCTCTGGATATGTCTAAATGAGCAAATCAGTTCTAAGTAAGGAGGCTTAATCCGGACTAATTTGGTCCCTATCTATACTAGGCTTTTCCTACTTCGAACTAAAGAATTAGTCAGATTGAATGGTTAGTTCAAACTTAGTGCTTAGTTTGAATTTTAGTTCAAACTAGCACAATGTAGCTGTGCTAGTTCAAACTAAGCTGTTAGTTCAAACTAACCACTTTTTCTAGTTCAAACTTTTAGTTCCAACTAGCCAGGCTTTTTTAGTTCAAACTAAAAAGTTAGTTGGGACTAAAAAATGCAGCTAGTTTGAGCTAAAAAGCTGTGGTTAGTTCAAACTAACCCATAATTAGCTTGTGCTAACCCGGCACTGCTTAGTTTGGCCAAAGCAAGTCCAAACTAAGTTTTCAGGTGTAGACATAGCCTGTAATACAGTGAAAATCTGAAGATTTTATTGAATTATATAGCTTGTCTCTGAATTTCCCTAAGTGTAACTGAGAGCAGAATGTAATCGTTTGTCTCAAAGAAAATAGCCTAAAGGAAAGTTGTGGTTTATAATTACATTTATTCCTTGTGAGAAGAGCTGCTGTATCTCATTTATAGCAGTTCCATGCATAGACTGTCCCTCTTTATATCACTCAGTATGAATGTCTTAACTGAAATGAACTGTCGTATATTATTATATGCATGAAAAATGCCCCTTGAACATTTACTCCTAATCTGTCAATAGTGCAGCCTAAAAAAACCTCCTTGCTCTGTACACAGTGTTCAGAATTAGGGCTGCTGTGCTTTGACCCATAGCAAGAGACAGCTACTAGTGGCATTGTGCCTTTTTCATGAATATTCTATGTTGTAAAGTTAGTTGACTCTCCTTACCTGGTATCTTATCACCGGGCACGTAGACGGACATATTGGTGTGAATAGTGAAATAGTTGTTCCATGGGTTCTGAAGTTGAGCTCTTATATGTTTGGGTGTCATGTCAGCACAGGCAGAAAGACTTGCACCATGGGAGAAGGCAGCAGTGTGTGAAACCAAGCAAAAGGTTGCACATGCCCATCCAATGATAACTACCTGGACTTTCATTCCATGCTCCACCTTATAGTTATTCAAAACAACAGGCATTAACCTCCAGGTTAAATTCAAAGTAATAATGTCTAGGAAGATGCAATTGGCAAGCATGTCACATTTTATCTTTGTATTCACTGAAACATAGAATAAACACCTACCAACAATTTTTCAATTAATTTTAAGTGCTCTCCATAACTATGGAGCCCTTCGGGGAGATCCACAAAAAGGAGCATTTTGAGAAACGGTGTGAGGGGTGGAGGAAGATGACATATACGAGGATTTTTTTTTCTTGTGACATTCTCCGCAGAACAAAAAAGCTGGAAAGCCAATCATGCTAAAGATTCTTGTTGCCATTAGTGACAGGAGAAAGGATTCCATCAGTTCTCATTCATCTACAAAATCCTTCACTCAGCATTCACCACCTTACTGAAGTAGTTGAGCAGCACAGTAGATGGGGAAAGAGAGGAAAACATCTACCCCACAGATCAGTGGAGCTGCTCCACTATGGTACTTCCCATGAAAGAGTCCATTTAGCAGAGAGCTCTTATCCCTGCTCCACCTCACGCTGAAACATGGAGACCGCCCAGAACGGGCTCTAAAGCAGATGGCTGTGGGTGGAGGAGAGCACATATCCCATCTCCACTGTACACAACAGAACCATAGCAGCTCTAATACCTCAAAGAGTTTTCTTTCATCAGAAGTATGGGTTGTATTGACCTTAGAAACTCTATGGTAACTCTGTCCATCAGTATTTAATATTAAACTAATTTTCTTCTTCTATTGGCACAGTTTAATGATAGTGAGACATATAAGATGCTGAATTTGAAATCAATATTTGTAGTATAAAATAATTATCTCATTTTTGTTAATATCAAGATAGCTTTAAACTCTAATATTAATAAGAAATACTAGTCACAAAATCGCTAATGCCTGCTGTCTATCCAGGTACTTAGAGCTTTCATTGCACAGATTCTTCAGTGACTGGTACTAAATAAATGGCTAAACCAGACAGACTATGTTTATTCCAGTTCCTTATAATATAAGGAAAAAGGCTTTCAAAAGCAATAATGGAGAACACATACAGAAAATTTTCTCACAACTGTGAATGAATGTGTCCATTAAAGCAGGCTGTCCCTACTTTAATGTATACCTTCAGCTTAGCTTTCCTGAGCTCACACATTGGTACGTGGATGTATACAAGTCGGAGGGAGACTGAGACTAAAGGAATCTCACATCACCTTTCACATCCTCTCTGAATTTGTCACTGATTCTAAAAAACTGCCACTGAACATGAAACAGTTTGTTCTAAGCCTCAAGCAGAGAGCAGTTAGGCAGTTCAACCTTCTGCAGAGCTCCATTGTCCCAATCATTTAAGTTCAAGGAACTTTGGCAGTTAGTAGGCGTCCCTCTTAAAATTCCAGTTTCGAACCCCAAATTGAAGAGGAAGCTATTGTGGGCTGAAATCTGGCTGGGTTGGAATCGCCCCCTCCCTCTATCTGCTAAATCATCCTTGCAAGAGATGATTTCTTCCTGAACCTCAAAGCAATACTTTAAAACTGCAGATTTTTGCCTTTGGAATTCACCAGATTGCTTTCCCCACTTTTTAACCCTTGGTTGTCCCCCTTCTGTGACTGTCAGACAGGGAGGCCTTAGTCTCCAGTACCATTTGCGGCTCTGTACCCCACCACTGGCACTCACTTACCTTTGGACACATCCCTTCTGACGTGCTGTAACTGTTTCCCCCGCTGCTTGCCAGAGACATATCCTTTAAGGAAAGTTCTTCACTTGCTCCTCTAATGGGAAGTGCACCAGCTGTTACTACTAATACCTACAGGAACGCTCTGCAGTGCCCAAATCAGCTTTAATCATATTAGTTTCCCTCCTTGTATCCCACCCAGTCACTCATTTTATTTATTAATTTATTTTAGCACCTCATCTCTGGGATGAGATGAAAAAGAAAGCAACAAAGGAAGATGTTGTGTATAGGCTTTGTCTGGAGTTCCTTTACTGACATTTAGAGGATGAGGTCCTTGTTCTTTTTTAACTGTCACAGTAAAGCTTTGCAAAACAAAGAAATGGCAGCATCTTTTAGTATTTCAGGTCCTGCCTGAATTTTTTCTTCTCTCTCACATTTACTTAGGAGCAAATGCAGTACTTCAGTAAAACACTTCTCATACATCCTGCATCAGAGTAACCATAAACATGTGACACTAAATGAAGCAGAGCCAAGACTTTCAAAGTGAAAAATGCTCCCACACCATCCTTAAATCACATTTCATTATCTTTAGGTCCTGGGTACTAGCAGGCGTCCAAATATAATTTGGCAGGCCCTGGAACCCTCCTAAATTGGTGGGCCCACTTCATGCAGGTCTGGGCCTCCTTTATGCCAGTCTGGGCCCCCATTTGTGCTGGTCCAAGCCCCCTTCACTCACCCCCCCCAGCTACTGCCTCCCCCACACCTGCCCCCCCACCCCAGCTACAGCCCACCACACACCTATCCTCCACCCCAGCTACTGCCTGCAGCCCCCATCTTGCGGCTGGTCCTCCAACCCTCTGCCATGCCGTGCTGTCTTCTCCCACTGCCCTGGGCTGACCCCTCCCCTGTGCCCTTTTCCCACTGGGCCAGCTTGCCTCTCCCCAAACCCGCCTGGCGCCCCCTTACCTGGCCACCATGTCACTGTGGAGCGGTGTTGGCTTGGCCAGAAGCTCTGAGCATGCTCAATCAGAGCAGGCTCAGGCCGAAGCAGCTCCCTGCTTCCTGGAATGGCGTTCCAGGGCCTACTATTTTTAGAGTCTCAGCATTCAGGGGCCCCTAATAATAGAAAATGGAGCCAGAATGCAGCATTCTGGTGCCCACTATTTTTAAATGGTGGGCCCCAGAACACAGCGTTCTGGCTCCATTTTTCTATTTTTAGGAGCCCCAGAACATTGAGCCCCTAAAAACAGTGGGCCCTAGAATGCCATTATGGTGCATTCTGGCCTACTTTAATCCCTGGGTATTAGTAATCAATATAAGTGTCACAGTTCTCAGCCTGAAAGCAGAGTAAGTTGTACATATGCTGCAGATGGGTTCTGTGCACAGTTTAGTCCATATTCCTAGACACAACTCCTCACCCCCGTCCCCAAAACAAGCTTCATTAGAGTTAGTATTGACAATAGCATGTTCTTTAAAACTATGTCAATAAAATCATTTTTAAAATATTGTCTACAATTTTGAAAAAATGGGCATTTACCTCTTGCTCCCAGTGGATTTGTAACAGTGTTAGGAAACTTAAAAGGCATCTCGTATACTTTTAGAGCTGGAGAGTATCTTGACTACCCTAAAAGGCCAGCAAGCAACAGCATAAGAGCTTATCGCTTCTTTGCGCAAGAAGCGCTTGAGTCTGAGACTATACCAATTATCAAACTCCATCTTTTATGAAAAATCATACAGAAGGTGATGGTGCTTCATGATGTTCTCAGTGTCCCTTCCACCATCACGCCACACCACAGATTTCCAGACTGTATTTAAGATAGAGCGTATACTACTCTCACTGATTGGTGACTTCTTCCTAGCGACAGATAAAGATTAGCTGCCAAATTCACTTTTTTAATACCGTACATCTGCACCATTAACTTTCAGATACAGGAGTCTTGGTACCACTGATATGCTGCTGCAGGCCCTGGCCGAAATAGCTAGAATGACTTGATTGATCAATTATTTACTTTTTGCGAGATTCCAAAAGGATACTGTTGGATGATGGCTCATTTGTGCCTATAGCTCACTCATGCAGGGGACCACAGAGCTCATGTTTGGTATCCAATAGCCAGGTATAGGTGAGCATTAAGGTACATCATGAAGCACTGCTGCATGAGTTGACTTCAGTATGTGGCTGACGCTCAGCTGTACAGCTCAGTTTCATGACACCCGGCTAGCATGTGTCTTCAATTTTTCCCACGACTTGCAAGCTTGAATGAAAGCTAGTGTGCCTTGACTCACCAAGCTTTGAAAGGAAACAATGCTGCTAGTCTGGAGGAAATAAACCAGAGGAAAGGGGAGAGGCTGTACTGACTCCCTTATCAAAGGAGTATGTGGTTTTGTTGTTATTCAGCTTCATTAACTGGGAGCATTATTGAATAGTAGGCTGATTCTTGATGAAAAAAACCAAAATTGGGCCTGCAGCTCCTGAAGTACACTCCAAGCAATCATGGCCCCCTTCCACCTAATGCCCTACTTCTCAGGGCCTGTGGCGCAGGGTAAGCGTGAGCAGCAAGCACCTGCAGCAGCAGCGCAGCGGCAGCAGCAGCTTGGCAAGTATGCTCAGCAGTGGGTGTGGAGGCTGCAGCAGGTGCCCAATGTTGCCCCCCCACTCTGCCAGCAGCCTCCCCCCACCTTCATTGCCCTCCAAAGTCACCTGGCCCCCACACTCAGTCCAGTGCTCATGGGTTCCCCCCCCCATGCTGAGAACCGCTGAACGTAGGCAGCACTGGCTTCCAGTCTGTTCCCAGGTACTGATTCTTGAATGATAAAGCTGAAGGCTTTGCATGCTGACTGCCATAGGGAGCACTTGCTTCCTCAGCTGATGCCAGACGATGTTGGCTAACAGTTCCCAGGTTTAACCTTCAGGAAGTTGATGGCAGTGTGTTCTCAGCAGGGCCATCCTAACCTTTGTTGGATCATACCTAAATTCACTGATTGTCAGGTTATCTTTTCCCTAAGTGTTAGGGACTAAGTAACGAGAGGAGAGAGTCTTATTTACGGCAGCAATATTTTGTTTGGCTGCTGCTGCTGTTTCAGTCTATAACTGCCTGTTTTGTACACAAATGAGTACATCTATCTGGTGCTATAGATGTATGCTGTTTAGATAAATTAAACAAAGTTTGCATAGACGAAAAAGTGCTATTGCCTATGTGACCTTTCAGACTATTGAGCCCAGCCACCTAGCTACATAGTCAGGGCTGACATACCCATATAAGTCAACTAGGCAGGTGCCTAGGGCAGTGGTTTTTTCAAACCATGGATCAGGGCCCAGTACTGGATCACAGACCCTCAGGTACTGGGTCATGGCGTCCTGTGCTGTTGCTGCTGAAAGACTGGAATGCATTGCTCAAAGATGTAAGTGTTGGGTCACCAGCATAAATGTTTAGTTTTTTTTCCCCTCAATGGGGTCCAAAGCAAAAGGCATTGGAAAAACCACAGAGCGCCAGACTTTATGGGATGTCAAATTAGAAGGAAGTGATCTTTTTTTCTCTATTTAAAAATCTATTGTCGCTGGTAAAATGTGGAACAGGAATACACCAAAGTCAAAGTTTGCCTAGGGTACCAGAAACCCTTGGGCTGGCCCTGCCTGAGAGGTGTTCTTATGGGGCTTGGTTGGCCTGTTGATGTGAAGCTGTGCCACTTTCATGACATAACCATTCGGTCACAGCTTCAGGTAGGTGGTTTGCAACAAACTAGTGGCTTGGAAGCATGGCTGTTATGCAGTTGCCTGGGGGTTCAAAGCCCTTGTCTTTCTTTGCTCTTGCTGAGAAGGGCTTGGCAGCTTGATATCTTATGTCTCTGGTGAGTGGTTTAAGTGCTGGGCTAGGAGTGGCGGCCACCCTTGTTCTTTTCTGTTGAAGCTGCTCCACTTGCATTACAGAGATGTTGGGCCTCAGTCTGCCACGTGGATTGCTGTGTGGGCTAGTAGTTTGGGTATCATCATAGTGGCTGGTTTGAGCCCCCTTCAGGCTTGCAGAGACAGGATTTGAATCCTGGTTTCTGAGCTATCAAGTGAACAACCTAAGTCCTGGGCTAGCCTCTAGTCCAGGGTGCTGGTTCTGTCAGTGTTGCCTCATGAGGTGGGCCACTGTCATTCCATACCTAAATGGGAACGGGGTGGCAAACAATACCCACAATCCTCTCTAGTGCTGTGGTTTCAATCCTGTCCTGTGATTGGGGTGGGTGGTGGTTCAAATCCTCCTCCAGTGATGGGTTGACTGTTTTCTAGTGAGGCTGCTCCTCTTCAACTACATATTAACGGGAACTGAGAGCTCTTCAAGAGCACTCTATGTTGTGGAAGTTGTAGTGCTTGCCTGGGGCATGCCTCACCCTGATTCAAATCCCACACTTGCCTTGTGCCTGATCTGGGGAAAAAAAGGCAGCTCTTGTTGTTGGGCAAGGGATGTTTTGCAGGCCCACCTTTTTTTTTTTTTTTCATAAAGAAGAAATGTAGAATTTAAGCCAGAACTCAGTTGTGTTTGTTGTGATCTGGATACACACCGAGGTTGGGGCAGACCCCAGGGCACTCCTCTTCACCATTGAGGGGCATGAACGGGGAGCTCCCACCTGCTAGGAGAGAGTCACTAGTGGGCAACACTTATTAGAGCCCCCTCCCTTTCTCAATAGGACTATGGCCCTTGAGAAAGACACGGGGATCAAACAAGGGCAGCCCACCAAAAAGGACAGTTGCCAGAGAGGCTAGAAATCCCATTATAAAACCTTCCTGAATAAGCAGCTTAAGGCATTGAACCCAGCTACCTAGGTGACCATCCTAACACTGAACTAGAGAGTAAGCATAGCATTTAACCTTGCCCAAAGCACATTTAACTGAAGTGGAGTAACTTCAATTGGCAAGGGAGATGTAGGGAGGCCCCAGGGCTATCTCATAAAGGTGAAGGCCCTGGCACCAGGGTAGGCACATCACTTAATCCCTAGACTACGCGATAAATCGCAGACAAGCCTTTACCCACCTCACATTTAACTTAAGTGAATTAACATCAACAGACAAGGAAACAGACTCACCCATTGCTAGATGCAAAGGACAAGGAAAACAGCAATAGGGAGCGTTGAACCTACAACTGAAACGGCCCAGGTGCCTAAGCTCATCAGTGGACCATGGAAGCTGCTGCTGGCTGCCGTAAGACCAAATCATATTTCCTTAACGTGAGACAGATTCACAAGGCAAAAAGGAAGGCAAGTCTGGCATCACCACACAGCAGCTGGGGGCAGTGGGGAACTTTTGCAACACTATGAGGCAGGTCTTGAAGCGGCCTGTAGCACCCACATACTAAGCACGCAAGTGAACCACTGCCCCATGAAGGAGATGGGCTGATAGGAGAGAGGAAATGCTCAACTGATTTTTAACTGAACAGACACAGCTTTGGCAAGGAGGGGCTGGCTGACCACATGGCTCCAGCAAAATAACCAAGCCACACACAGGGGCTACAGGTGAGCCCTTTCAGACCCCTCACCCCACCCCTTCTAGCCTGCGGCAAGGGAATTTGACCCAGTAGTGCCCAAAGCCCAGCCACAAACATGACCCTCTAGACTAAAGATGGAGCCACGCTCTCGGCCCCTCCCAAAGCACACTTCAGTGGACCAGTTTCAACAGGCAAGCTGTCATCTAGTCCACAGCCCAATGACTTGGGCACTCACCTCTATTGCCCGTGTGTCTCATACAAAGCCCTTCTTCTCTGGCAGATAGGGACGTTCACAACAGAAGAATGGCCAGACTGAGTCACAGCAGGGCTCCACCAAGCCCAGCCCCCCTGGCTTCCGATGGCATCTAACACCACTTGCTGCAAAGGCAATGAGCAGCAGAGAGCCATTATCAAGCAAGCCATCCCCTGGCAGCCACTCCCAGCATCAGGGACTGCAAGATACATTGAGCTGCGTCCTAACATCTTGCCTAGTATCTGCTGCTGGCCTTATCTACCATCAGCTTTCTTATTCTTTTTTTCAGCCCAGTTATAGTTTTGGCACTCACACCATTAACTGGCAACTGGATCCAAAGGGTGACTTGGTGTTGTGGGAAAAAAGCGCTTTTATTTGTTTGAATGTCTTCAAGTGCCTTGCCCTGGTTCTTAGGTTACCTGATGAGATAAACTACACGTCCTTATTTGCCCTCTGCGCAAACCATTCATGATTTTACAGCCCTTGTGCTTCGCCCTCATTAGGCATGGCTTTCCTAAGCTGACGTGGAAGCAGGGATACCCCCTTCTCGCCCAGTAGAGATAACGGTCTTAACCCATTGGATACAGGTTGCCCAGGAAGCTCCACCATCTTCCCCTCTGCCCATCTGCAGGTCCTTCAGCAGGCGCCTAACAAATTCACACAAAACAGATTAGGGACCTGAAGGGCTCCCTGGCCAGGGATTGCAACCAGAAGGTGCCGCCTGGAAGGTGACAGACTCTGGCTCATTTTCCCTACTCCACTGTCCCTCCTGAGATGGGGGCATTGGAACAGGCCATTGTGGTTTCTCAAGTATGAGCCTCAATCCCTGAAGTTGTCAATCGTCTGAGGCAGGCTAGTCTTTGTAGCCTCTTGCGGCTATGCCACTTTGATAAAACAGCCATGAGACAAGGCGGGGCCTGAGAATCCCTCAGCAAATCCAATGGTTTAGGGATTTACCCAGTATGTGAGTGATGCGGATTCAAGTCCTCTCTCAGCTTGCTGGCAAAAGACTTGAAGAGGCATCTCTCGGCTCTAAAAAAAATACTGGATATGCCTACACCTAGTTTTTCAGTTTGGACTTGCTAGTTGAGCTAGTTCAGATTAACCCCGGCTGTTTAGCTCGAACTAGCCCTGTGTCCTAGTTCGAACTAACTTTTTGGTTCAAACTAGGATGCACAGCTAGTTCAAACTAATGGCTTAGTTTGAACTTTTTTAGTTTGAACAAAGCCTTAGTCTGTGTCTACATTGTCCTAGTTCGAACGAAAGTCTGAACTAACCAGGCAAACTTATTTGTTCGGACTCAGTTTTGCCTAGTTCAAACTAAGAAATTTCTTAGTTCAAACTAGGCAAACCTAGTGTAGACATGGGCTAAATTAGTCTGGACTAAGTGTAACCCCCCTCACTTTTCTTCCTGCGTTACTTGGGAGTGAGCAACACTCAGGTGTGCACAGGCACCTAAGTTGATGACAAAGAGATCCTGAGTTTCCTAGTGGTGATGCTCAGATTGTGGGAATCCGCTATCCACTCCTCTGCTGCAGTCCCTTTGCTTTACAGGAGATTAAATTTGGCAGTGCCTCCACCTGGCTGGATCCAGTAGACACTCAGTGACGTACCTTGGAAGCCTCCAGGACTAAATCCATGCAGCTAAGAATAATTTGTGGGATGGGTCTAAGCCAAACTGACTTATTATATATACAATATACTCAAGGTACTAAATTGCATGTAACAAACCTTTATTTAACAAAGAATTTATCATAACAGGATGGAATTGAATTTTACTACTAATTTAAATAGATGGGGAAAGTAAATAAATCAGTGGACAGATAGATAAGTTTTCTTTAAACTGTACTCTAACAGGCACTTTCATAGCTCTTTTTCCCCAAGTGCACACTTCCCAGAGTTCAGAATCCTAACCCCTTGCTTGCGTAGGCATGCTTGGAGGGTTAATGAAGAAGACAAGGCAACATGCTGCTGGCCCAGTGTATCTGCTCAGAACCATGCTGAAGATCCAGCGTGAGCCCAACCAATGGTCTGTAGTCCTGGCCCTCGTTCAAAGGGACTGCCACACTGTCTTCCCTCAGACCCAGTCTCTCTCTCAGCAGACTCCCTGGCTTTACAAGCCCTCTCCAAATTGAAGGAGGAGAGAGAGAGACACTCACACCCTCACTGCAGATCCAGCTCAGCCAGCTCTAGGCTCTACCCTGCTTTGGGTTGAGTAAGGTCACCAACCTCTGAAGACCCCTGCTTGAGTGAGCCTCCAGCAGTCTCAGGCACCCCAGAAGCAGTGGTCATCAGCTTCTAGATTCAGCCATGTCCTCCCCACCCTGGGGAGACCCCCTTTTGTCCTCCTGTGCTTTCTGGAGGGGCCAGGAGGGTCTTTCTCCCTTTTCCAAGTGATCATGGGAGCTATAGTCTCTCAGTGGAAGAACTTACAACACATAGGAACTGCTTAAATGTTAACCTCCTACTTAAATTTAAAGGCTCCTAAAATACAGGGTGCCTACATAAGCTTGCTTAGTTCAGACTAATTGGCTAGTGTAGACATAGCCATCCAGTTACTGGCCTGAGAATAGGGCTGGCCCAATCGTATTGGTGAACGAGGTGGTTGTCTACAGTCCTAGGCTTTAAGGGGCCCCAAATGAGGTGGAAGCAAATGTTTTCTCTCTATTTAAAAAAATATTAATATATCATCTCTTATAACATGTTGGGGAGGGCGCTAAAGTCATAGCTGACCTAGGTTGCCAAAGAAAACCTTGGGCTGCCTCTGTACATACTAACTCATTTCACAGATGTGTGAACCCGTTCAAATAAATAAGAATCAAGTATGAACTGCTAGCCATCCTTTAAACCAAATTTTATTGAGGTTTCAAATAATTTTGTTGCCGTTTTAAAGTTAACTCTTGATTTTAGTTTTAATGCACTTTAAGGTTAACAAACTTTTGTATAAATAATACTCTGTCACATAAAATCTGTTGTTAGGCTAGAGTACTGCTAAATTACTGTCCAGAGGAAAAGCAGCAGCATTTGATAACAGGTTTCTACTTCACTTACACCCATACTAAAATGTATAGGAGACTTGCACCATTGAATTCTCTGAGACTTTCCATATTAACTATATACAGCTATCTTCCCACACAGCATTCAGCACTAGTTGATGTATCTTGCATTTACGCCCCTGGTACTTCACAATTCCATGACTGTGGAATTCAAGTCTTGCTGCAGAACACTGCTGCAGCACCGAAGCATTCATTTCAACAAAAAAAATTTCTAGCCCTTGGGGTTGTGAGAAAACATTGTTAATGGGAATCAAGTGCAAACTCATGCAGTCTGCAGAGACGATGAGATGGTAGTTCTGAGAAGTATGAATTCTCACTCTAGTCATCTCTCGAGATGAATGCTGGAGCCTAATGGTAACAAGTAAAATGTTAACATGGTTTAGAATGACACTGCTGAACATTTATCCCATGCTCCAGAACTGCTTCCTACACGTTGAGGTGCCACAAGTCAGTCACCACTTTTCATGGAATACAGGAACACAGGAATTGCCAGACTGAATCACAGGAGTGCTCACTCCTAATTCACTATCTGGCCTCTGACAGTGGCCTATAATAGCTTCACAGAAAATTGCATTCTGAAACTTCATAACCAATATATAGGGCACAATTATTACCAGATATACCTTGAAGAACTACTATTTATTTCAGTTCAAAACAATTGTTTTAAATCCTATCTAAAGTAACTACAGATGTTCTCATTGTGCCTGTGACCAAGCGTTTTTTGAATCTTACCAATCTCTTTGCCTCAGTAGCATCTCAGGCAATGAGATCTGTAACTTCATTGTATATTTCCTCTTATCAGTTTTAATTTTTTGCTTTTCTGTTTCACTGATAGCCCTTTTGTTCTTGTACTATTTGAGAGGGTAAATCAGACAGACCAATTTTTCAATGCCATTTTTATTTTGTACATCCCAGTCATGTCCCCTGTTATCTCTAAACCAAACTGTCCCAATCTTTTTATTCTTAGTATGGAAGTAGTGCCATGCCTTTGATTATCTTTATGGCTGTTAGATCCTGTCTTGAAATTGACCAGAACGGAACACAATATTTCAGATGAGCATATGCCACTGATTCATATCAGAGCAATTTATGTTCAGTATTATTTTTCTATCCAGTGCCTTATGCACGTTAATATTTTGGATTCTTTTTTCATCATTGTTGAACAAGAACAGAAGTCTTCACAAGCTGTCTGCAATGACTCCCAGTTCTGTCTCCTGGAAACTACTAAGAAGACAATGCAGAACACAGCAGTGTCTCATATGTTCACAGCAAGAGAAACTGTTTAAGAATCAGACTGCAGCATTTTAAACGACCTATAGTTTTTGGACTGATTTCAAGAGTGGCTCTCCGTCAAGCACATCAAAGTACTCTACTATTTGTCATCAAAGGCATACTTTACAAGCTACAAGGTTTGCATCCAAATAAAATAGTCACAATCTTCTATGCAAACAGAAATGGAAAACCCCATCATGATCAGTACTGCTACACAATCACTCAACAGCAACCTCCACATGTGAATTTGAACAGCAATTAGCAGGCATACACATTCAGTGAAAAGAACATACAGTCCTCACCATTATCTTCTGGTAGCATCTCCCAACTAAGCATGTTGCCATTTCTGGATTCTTCTTCTGCCAGTTTAGAGCTCATCCATGCCCCAGTCCCAATCAGATATTAAGTAAGGCACTTGAGAGTACTCACTCTTTGTACTGAGGATGCATGGTCCTCCGCAGGGGCAGACACGGGGAGAAGGGCCAGACACCACTGGAAGGAGTCAGGTGCTACCTGTCCATCAGGCTGGAAGTTAAGGGGTGGGACAGGAAGTATAAAAGGAGGGCTGGAAGGCTCATTTCAGGCCAAGCTCCCAAAGACACAGGATGTTTTTATTTTTCCCTTCTGTAGGGTGTTCCTTAACCCCGGGATCAGTACCGTATGGAGGAACTGCCTTGTGGGTTGGGAGCTGGTTCCTCCATATCACCTGGCCCATGCCAAGGGGAATGGCTAGATAACCAGCTACCAGGAAGAGGCCCCTCAGACTGGCAACGCAGAGGAAGGACCAGCTGCCCGGGGTCCAGAGGAACCCCTGGAACCAGTAACTTGGAGGACCTGGTAATCGCATCTGAGACCACAGACTTGGAAGAGCTGCTAGCTGTGGATGACTAAAAGGAGACTCCAGCAGGCTACAACCAGAAGGATCTGCCTCTGGCAGGCAGCCCAGATGAGCTGCTGGACCTGCCAACCCCCCCAGATGACATGGAGGGATTCTGTAGCCTACCCCGGGAGACTACCCCGACGAGGCTGAGCAGGTACTACTGGGAGAGGGGGTAGGAAGTAGCTCAGGGAAGTTGCATCCATGGTGCTCCAACCTGAGCCTAATGATGGGGTCAGCGTGTTGCGGGTGGGACCCTGCTGACACCCCCCCCAGCCAACTCAGCAGCCCTGATTAGGGCCCTGGCCTGGGATGCCGTGGAGATGGGTGGGCCTAAATCCCCCCTCCTCCTGCATGACACCACCAGCGGTTGTGTGATTCCCCAAAGCAGTTGACTCACCTGACCTCTGCTACTGCTTGCTCCCCTGAACCCAAAAATTCTGTATTTGCTGGGTGGCCAGAGGGGCCAGAGACTCTTTATTGACCTTACCAGTAGGGGTAGGCTGGACAGAAAAAGAGAGGGACATTGGCATCTGCCCTTGCAAGGGCCAGATGCACTGCATCCTCACGCTTTCATCATCCACTGAAAATGGGACATACATTAAATAGTACATTACACTTTGGTTAACAGGCAGATAGTTTCCTTTTTGATGATGCTCTGATTTGCTTTGCAGGGGTGAGACAACCTGCATCCTATCAATAGTCTCTGTAAGACAGCTATTGTAAAACCTCATTTATGACACAATAAGGTTAGGCATACTTTTATAGCAGCTGGATAAGTTAAAAACAAACAAATCACTAAGACATAACCGAATTCCATCATATTTAGGGGTCAGATTGAGCATCAGCCCAATATTACTCCTGTTGCAGGCTTTTGCCCAGCACATTCTACTTGCGAAGTACACAACACATTCTTTTAGCTGTCACTAAAAATTCCAGGTATGCTGCACAGAGTGTTCAAGGACAGTATTAAAGGTGAACCGAAAAGCTTTTTACCTGCCATGGTCAGAAATCAGGGTTCTGTGTTCCACCTTCAAAGCAGTCACTTTATGTGTGTCAGCAGGGACAGTGCTTACTGTATATAGTAGAAGAAAAGAACCCAAGGGGAAAATTTCAGATGTTTTACTTTAAAAAGCATTAGTAAATGCTCATGTTGGTAGTAGCGCTGCACTATGGGCATGATGTAAGTAGTGACAGTGCCACACATGCAGTTAGAATTAGAGGTCCTTAAATAAAGGTTGAAGCAAAACTTATTTCCATTTTTTCCCCCAAAAAAGCACTTCAAAATAGATACCAATGGCCTATGTCTAAATGAGTCAAAAAAGAGACCACAAAAATCCTTCTTTTGGTGAATAGCCATAGCCTATAAAGAGCATGGGAGAAATTCTGCTCCCACTTAAGTCTATATATTTCCATTGACTTCAACAGGGTTGTACAGATACAGAATAGCTAGGAGAACAATGGGGCACTGAATTCCAAAGGGGCAGCCATGTTAGTCTGGTAAAGCAAAAAAGCAAGGAGTCTTGTGGCACTTAAAGACTAACAGATTTATTTATTGCATGAGCTTTTGTGGGAGAAAATCCCAGTTCGTCAGACACCTTGAAGAGGAGGAATTTACAGAATGAAATAAGTATCAACCAATCTGCTGAGCATCTCTTGCCTTAAAAAAATGACAATGGGTCAAAGCTAGGGACAAGCAAAGGTACACACATTAAAGATGTGAATGCTATTTGATCTCAACCCTTAACTTGTGTATTTTGATTTTGAGTAAACCCATTGAAGTCAATGGAACTAGTCAGGGTAATTAAGAATGTGTATTTGCCAGCTTGGGGTTATTGCATGATGACAAATCTGAAGTAAAGGCACAACTGAAATCCAGAATGGATCTAGATGTCTGTTTTGGCAAAATAACGTCATAACACAGGAAAGGTGGATGGAACTACCCAAAATATAAAAAAGAGACGTTAGAAATCTTATACTGGTTTTCATGACATTCTCTCGGCAACAGGATGTTTGCTCTTTGCCCGTTCCTTAAAGCTGACTACTTGGCCATTGTTTGGGTTTACTTTTTCAGAGTTTTTTTTTTTTAAAGGGATCCTAGTATGCTCTGGTGGCAGCTGGCCCTTTACATGTGGGAAATGCAGCCACTTTCTTTTGACTACTATAGGATGCAACACCATCTTTTCCAGCTAGTCAGTAGTTTCCTTTTGGATTTCTTTTCTCCTTTCTTTTCTCATTCTTGATATCATGTGCACTTCTTCTTATGTACTCATCCTAATCAGGTGATTTGTTGAGCAGCCATAGCAAACAATTTGGTTTTTGCACATTTCATATCCTTGCTGGAAATAGTACTGATGACCAGATTTAGGGGCTGAAATGTACCCCACTGTATCTTTCTAGAATTTATTTTTACACCTAAGTGTGGTAGGGGATAATTGTGGTGTGGTTGCTCCATTATGGTGCTGCAGGGGTTAACTGGGCCTGGGAGCCAGCAGCCAATGGGGTGATTGGGATGCTGAGCCAATCAGAGGGCAGGAACAAAGTACATAAAGAGAAGCTGCAGAGCTAGCTCAGTCAGTAGGCCTGGGAAGCCTAAGCGAGAAGGTTTCTCCTGTGGCTGGCTGAGGAAACCAGCAACCTGAAGGGCTCACTTTGTGGCCAGAGTGAGCTGACCAGCACTGGGGAAGCGGAAGGCAGAATGGGTGAAGGCTCAGAGCAGTGGTCTGCAGGTGTGGGGGCTTAGAGAGACAGCAGCTTGGACTTGGGAAGCAGCACACCAGAGCCAGATGGCAACAGTGGCTGGAGCAGGGGTCTGGGGCAAGAAACCAAGGAGCAGATGGCAGCTGGACTAAAGCAGCATGAGTGTACGATTGGGGCTGCAGCGAAGCAGCCCAGGGAGTTGGTATGAACCGGTGAATAACTGGAGGGGAGGCAGAAGGCCTCAGTTAAAGCACATAGGGTCCCTGGGCAGGGGCCTGGAGAAGTGGGTGAGCCCAAGCCACTCCCCACTCTCCCAGCATGCCAGGAGTGACACAGGCTGGCAGGCCATTGACTTTAATTAGTGGCCTAGAGGGAGGTCAGCTGGAATATACCCTGGAAGGGATGGACTGATGGACTTAACTGAAGGACTAAGGGCCCAGAGAAGGAATTCAGAGCAAAGTTAGGCGTGATGAAAAGGCAAAGCACAGATCCACTGGAGGGGACCACTTGAGAAATTCCTCAATACCGCCACCAGGAGGTGTCCTCCAGGTTGGTCCAGTGCTGCAAAGGCCTACAGGGATGAAGTCACATATCCTTTCTGTCCACAGCTAGGATCTTGGGCTTCAGAAGGCTCAAGGCCGATTCCTTAGTGGGCAGTGATGATCACCACTTATCAAATACAATGCTTCCATCAACCTAGCTTAGCCCTACTCTACACTCACTGCACTTTTCAGTGGTGGTTGACAAGAGATATGCAAGATACATAATACTTTGCGTATCTCCTGTCACCTTACTAACTCTCACTTACCTCCCTGCACGCTGCGCTGAAGTGACCAGAAATGACCTCTGGTTGACTTAATGCTACTCCACTTATAGGGCTGGAGTTACACCGTTGTGCTGAGAATCAACTGAGCAGTTTTTGACAGCTCAAATCAAACCTGGAAGAATGCATCGATGGTGGTGAATTTGCTACCAGCAGTATAGACATTCCATCAGTGTGGTGGTGATGGTTCTACAGCAGTGGATCCACTTGTCACTGTAGGTTGCATCTTCATAGTAGGATTATGGTGGCAAAGCTATGCCACTATAGATCCCCTAGTGTACTTATGGTTGTACCCTGTCAGGCACTTTAGCACCCACATGTTTACAGCAATATACAACAGTCTCTTCAAAACAAGACATGATGTATTATTCAGCTGGCACATAGTGGTTAATGAACATTAGATTAGAATGGTAAATGAAAGCCTGCATTCACACAGCCTGCCTGGGTTTAATTTCTGTCTTCAGAATTTAGGAATCTTAGTGCAGTCAGCTCAGCTCTTCAAACTGATCATGCTGTTTCAAAAAAACAGTGCCTCTTGACCAGCAGTTGTAAAGTCAATGGTCCAATCAAGTGGCCTCCCTCAACCTACTGACAGTTCTTGATAGGCTACTCATCCTGACCATGACATGCCTACTGACTCACAACCAGGTGCTTCCTTGTTGATCCACTGTGCCTGGAAAGAAAATAATCCCTTCACACCCACTGGGTAACAATACAAAAGCAAATGGGGAAACTAAGTCGCATACAATGCATAAAAATATAAATTTCCTGTATTTTCCACAGTAACTATATACTGAAATGGCCCATTTTGCTTTCTTTTGCCTGTAAATTTGTTGTTTTGCTTTTACATGTTGATGGATTTTAACTGAAAATCTTCTAAATCTTACAGTACATAGTTGGATAAGAGGACCATCCTGACTTGATTCTTGCAGTGGGTTTGTTTGTAGCACAAACAATGGTGAAATAACAGCCTTTCATTCATTCAGCTTTTGATCTAAATTCAAAGTGAAAAATCAGATACCAAAAATAAGCTACATCTAAAAATGGGAATTCTTGGTCAAAGACCAGTGTGACATTCATTAATAGCTTCTTGGTTTTCCTTGGTAGGCATGAGAGAACAGTTCTTAAGATGGCACTTTTCAAATGCACCTAAAGGTGTTAGGCTCCTAACTCCCTCTGATAGTTGCATCTTTAGGTGCTCTTGAAAATCTCTCCAATAATTACTTAAAAATCAATCACTAATCTGATGAAAGTCAACTGAATATCTAACATGGAAATCTGTCTGAGATATAGGGGCTTAACCAATTATTTTTCAGGCCTCTGAAGACAACAGTAAATTTTATTCATTTTTTATAGTAAATAATCTTAGCACTTGCAATATACTTTGCAAGTTCTATTTGTCAATATTCAACAACTTGCATGATTACTAATTGTGTTCTGTTGACATTTCAGAAGCAGCTTCTTGTGCAGCTATCATGATTAATGGTTACACCTGCAGAAAGAGAAAATGTACTTATGAAAGTGAAGATGCAGAAGTCTTAAAAGCTTCACAAAATAAGTTACATTAGATTTTGTAAAAACAAATAGAATTAGTTACTTCTAAAAGCAATTTCAGTTACTGAAGAATACAGTAAACTGCCAACCACACACACACTACAAACTGAGAAACTGCATGCTCCACTTGGAGGTACCTGTTTTCTTAGGTCATTTATAAAAAGCAAATTGGTGACTTCTACTTACATGCTGGTCGTTGCCAAGCCCTTGTCAAATGATACATTATTGGAGTATATTATAATGTGGTATCTGTGTGTTCGGCAGAGTCCACCACAATGTTTAATGTGGAAAGGTTAATTATTAATTGCAAAATTGTTTTGGAATTAATCCCTGATCTTTTAAAAAAAGAAATCATGCATTCCCCTTCCCCCCCGGTGATAATTGAAATGTTGCCACTACCTACATACAGTGAGAATCTGGCAATACTTGGGAAGAATGGGCCAATGTTACATTCACACAATTGTGTGGTGCTCATTCATCCACAACTCAGAAGTATTTGTTCCTGAAGGCAGTATAACTGCTCAAAGAATAAAGCTGGATTTCAGAAAACTCATTAACAAATTGGTTAAACCACCTCAGCATGAGACACATTAACTTATCTCTGAGCAACAGGAAACCATTTTAAGTACTGGGTACATGTGTAGTTTTACACTCTGATTTAGCTTTACAGGCACCCTAAAACTATATTTTGTTGCAATCAAGCAGAAATTAAAAGTATTTTATAAGCCAGTAAATACCCATTCAAAACCAAGCTGAGTTTACTCACTGAGCTCTGACTTAATCTCTTAAAGTTGCTGTGGGATACATGCAAACAGTTTTTACTTCATTGCTTGTACAGCAATTCCTCTCTCTTCCCCCACCCTGCTGACACACTCCATGCTGAGAGCTTGATATCTATTTGTTCACATTGCTGGCTAGTGCATAGCTGAAGAATGGAAGTGGGTGTGTGGTATAAGAAAGGGAGTGGGAATAATGAAAAGACATGAACAACAGGAGACAATGTGTTTATGTCAGTACACAGCACGGAGCATCCAAGAAGAAATCTGAAAAAAGCTGTACATGTATTTTAAAATAAAACTAATTTAAAATTTGAATTCATTATGATGGTGGAGGAAAGAACTAAAAGTAAGTGCAATCTGGACGAAAGAGTTGCTAGGATTTGAAGTGACCTATTGGCTCCGTTGGCATAACAAATAAAGAGCTGTTCACTTGCCTGACTGACTTCCATAGCTGCCACAATGTTAATCCCTGGGGCTTTTCTTCCATTGGATTCAATTCTTTCTCTACCCTCATTGTTGAAGCATCACAGTTATGTCCCCTATTCAGATTGATAATTGAAAGGATTTTTGGCCACTTTAACCAGTCAGCAGCTGACCTTTTTACCTTGTTGACTCTTAGAATGGTTCAGTCTTATAACTTAGCCCTATTTTCTCCCCAAACGGGGCCACGCTATTTTCAAAAAAGCATTTGTATTGATGGAGGAGCAAAGTAGCAATTACTTTACCAGCACTAGAAGATTTCAGTGTGGAGTTATTCTCAAACTGCTCATTTTCCAATATACATTCCTGGAAGTGCCAGAAATAACCAAACCAAACAATGCATCAAATTTAGTTTTGCAGAAATACATACATCACATACTTTTCACTTATTTAATTCTGCACAGTATAGCAAAGGTTTTTCTCATAACTAAAGTGTTCAGAAAAGTTTGCAATTGTATTCTGTTACTTTGGACTTAAAAAAAACCCCAAACAAACCACCCTTCCCTTCATAGTCACAGAAATAAATCTAGTTTTACAGTATGTAAGAGCAATATTTTAGAAGCTGTATTTTTCAGTTAAGACTAACTACAAATCAAATATGTCTCATCATTTAGAAAAAATGCAACAGTACAAAATATCCCACTTCTGGTATCTTCACATCCTCCTCTTCTGTGTGCTTATATACAGAACTGTAAAAATAAAAGTGAAATATGTTAACAGAATTCCAGTACATAATACCACATTTACCCAAAACATCACACTTCCACCCTATCAATTAAATCAGGAAATGTAAAAAGCTGAGGCCCCAAGAGCAATATAAAATGAGTTAAAACTACACGTGTAGTTTCTATTTCAGTTTGCCTTGTTGAGCACCTGTCCTAGCTTAGTATATTTTTTTTGTCAAACTGTGTGCATCATATCAGACAGTGGATGGATGGATTCTATCATGTGATTGGTTTTAGGAACAATCTTATTTGAACTACTTTCTGTGCAACTGGATTTTCAAATACTGAGATTAGGGATGTCAGAAATAAGACTTGATCCTGAACATCTTGTCGTCAGATCCTCACTCCTTTTTCATTTAATACATATGGCAAAGCTAACAGTAACCTATGAAGTACAGTAGTCCACACATTGCACTTATTGAGCCAGTACTAGAATGTCTTGTGATAAAGGATTTCCCACAAGTTTTTAGGAAATGGTCTTCTTTGGGATAAAGGAAGCCATGATAATTACATCATGGGTGCCCAAAATGCAAACTATTTCAGAATTAACCATGTTTTTAAACTCAATTCTCAGCTCAGCACGTTTTCCTAGAGCCTATCACAGCCCACCCCATCATGACGGGTGGGGTAAGACTTTTCTCTATCTTGCTATCATCCAAGCTTCTTCCCTCAACCTTTAAACAATCCTCTTGTTTCAAGTTAAAAAACAAAACAAAACAAAACAAAAACAAAACAAGCAAAAACAGGAGGCAGGGTGGACAAAATCCCTTTGACCTTGTTTGATTCTCTAATTTCAACCTCACCAATCCAAATTCTGTAAGAGTGCCTAGCTGAACCTAAAGGCTGATCCTCTAGTTTCATCTTCCTACTGAGAGAGAGACTTTCCAAATTCTTTTTTGCAGGGGCTCTGTGCTTTACTGGTTTTCCTTGCCATCCTTGCCCATAGGCAAGACCTTCTTTTTTCCCCATTTTTATATTTTGCCCCTGAGTACCTTTATCCATTCCTGTGCCTTCATTTCTTTTTCTTCTCTGTACTGATTTCTCTGCACATGTGGCCTCTCCTTCCACAATTCATTGTGAAATCTTTGTCGCCTAACCTATCTTCCTGGTATTTCATGTTACCAGGGTGAAAAAGCATGCCTATATTACAAATTATGTCCATCTCAAGAAGCTGTGTTACAATAACATTATCCCTCAATACACTTAAAGATCAGGCCATTGTGTAGTGGGCATAGGGCCTCCTTTGTCCCAAAGCACTGAAAGTTATGTCTTGTTGCTTATACCCTTACTCAACCCACTTCTATGGTAGCTGAGCCTTGGAAAGTCTTGTTATAATGCGCTACAGGTCAGTGTTAATTATTGCAATTTTCTTGACTGAAGGTAAAGTCTTTACTTGCAAGCACAGCTAAACTGCATCAGATAGTTAAGTCACTCGCCATTCAGTTCTGGGCAACTAAACCACAAAAGTAAATTACAGTGCTATCTACATCCAAAGAACCCTGTAAGTTGACAATGCTTTACAAAGCAAGATGTAGTACACACTGTGACTAGAGGGATGCCTAGACTGACAAGCCAATTCAAGTTCATGTTACAGGATGGCTGACTTAAGATAGGAAAGGATCATCTGATGAGTTGGTTTTAGGGAGGGACAGGAAAGAAGGGGTGCTGGTATAATAGGGAGATGGGAAGAAGAGGGATCAATAGGAGCACAGAACCCAAAGGACATGAGAACACAGATGGCAGATAAAGGAAAGATCACATAAGACCTCTAGCAATAGGAGAAAGTTTGAAATGGAGGTGGTAGGAGACAGGCAGTCAACAAATTTTAGTCTTGTAGATGCATCACATGTAAAATTCTATGTCAAAACCATGGAGGGAGAGTTACCATTGTTTCCTCGAATAAACGCATCCCCATATTTGTTCTTTAATTGACCATTTACGTATTCTTCTGTCTGCTCCAGAGCTATGTTCATATACCCATCCAAGCAAGCCAGGACACCTGAAGACATTAAACAAATTTAGAGTAATAAATTTCTACAAAAAATTTCAAAATTTAGGGTAAACATAAATCTGATGGTCTGATTAATCATTTACAGCACACTAAAAATCCAACCTCTCTATAGATAAGCTGTTCTGATTAACTGAAGCATACAGTCTACTCTAAGCCAATGAGAAAGCAGGCCAACAAGGGTATAATGAAAAATTGTCACCATATCCTCATCATCTATCAGCAATTAAATCTGCATCAATTGCTCCCTAAATGAAAAATAAAGCCTCATTATTCCCTGCAATAAAGCACAACTGTCACATGATCAATGACTTCCACTTTGAAAGCTGAAAATGCTGCAAGTCACGTACGTATTGGCAAGAGATGAGTATCCCTTAATAGTCTACAAAAGAGCTCCATGTGTTAGAAGAGAACTAGGGACAGTGAATGGAAAGTTCATATAGAAAAGGGTAACTTTTTTGGTTTAAATCTAAATGACATGTCAGGAACATAACAGAACCATGGATTTTAAAGCCAGAAGGACCCACCTCCTCATCTAGTCTGACCACCTATATATCCTAGGCCATCAACACCACCCAGCCCTCACACTAAACCCCAATAACTGTAATTAGGTGAAACAAGGAAAATCCTGTGGCACTTTAAAGACTAACAGATGTCTTTAGTCATAAGCTTTCACAGGCTGCAACCCACTTCATCAGATGATGAAGTACATGAGGACAAAGTGCATCTGACAAAGTGGATTGAACCCTCAAAAGCTTATGCCTAAAGACATTTGTTAGTCTTTAAGATGTCACAGAACTTTTGTTTTAACTATACACAGACTACCAGGGCTAGCCCTCTGAAATTAGATGAAAGTATTGTAATTCATAAGAGATTAGACTATTATGTGCCACAAGCAGAGAAAAGACCAAGGTGCACCAGTGCCCAGGTTCCCCACAATGACAGAGAGACAAGCCCCAGACAACTATGGGAAATGATCTCCTCCCTCCCCACAATCTAATGTCCCGTTTCCAGCTGTGCTCATGCCCTACAGGTAGAATGAAATCCTGAAGCATGAGCTTCCAGGAACATAACACAAAATGGCATTGAGCCCTGACCCCTACCATCACAACCCAGTCATACAATCACACTCATACCTTTGTCCAGATCTTTCTTAAAATTCATTAACATTTACCCCCATAACATCTATGGGTAGGTTGGTCCAGAACCTCACCCTTTGATGGTCACAAGCCCTCTTCTAATTTCCAGCTTGAACTTCTTCATGACCAGTTTATATCCATTTACTCTTGTCATGCCAGAAGGGAATATTTGTGATCATCTAGTTCAGGGATCTCAAACTCAAGTCACCACAAGGGCCGCATGAGGACTAGTACATTAGCCCAAGGGCTGCACCACTGAAACCTTTCCATGCAACAATATTGCAAATATCAGTAACAGTAGTGTCATTGCAGGCCACAGGAAATAGCTTTAGGGGCCACGTGTGGCCCGTGGGCCATGTGTTTGAGACCCTGATCTAGTCCAACTTCCTGTATAGCACAAGTCATAGAACTCCCACAAAATAATTCCTAGAGCAGATAGTTTAGAAGAACATCACATTTTCATTTAAAAATGGTCAGTGATGGAAACTCTACCACATTCCTTAATAAATTTGTTCCAAAGGTTCATTACTCTCACAGATGAAAATTTACACCCTATTTCTAGCCTGAATTTGTCCAGTTTCAATTTCTAGGAATTAAATCATGTTATACCTTTCACTAATAGACTGAGGAGCCCATTATTAAATATTTGTTCCCCACCCATATAGGTACTTACAGATTATAATCAAGTCATCTCTTAACCCTTCTTTTTGTTATGATAAACAGAAGGAGCTCTGCCTTTATCATCGTAAGCATGTCTTCTAATCCCTTAATCATGCTCATAGCTATTCTCTGAACCCTCTCTAATTTATCACCATCCTTCCTGAACTGTGGGCAACAGAACTACACACAAAGGATTCCAGATGCAGTCAAACCAGTATAAAATACAGAGGTAAAATAACTTCTTTTCTCTTAGTTAAGATTACTCTATCACAGAATTGCATTAGCGCTTTTTTTTTTTGGACACAGCATCACACTGAGAGCTCATGTTCAGCTGATCATCCACTAGAACTCCCAAATCTTTTTCAGAATCAATGCTTCTGAGGATTGAGTCCCTCATCTGTCAGTGTCACTTTCATTTATCTTTATTAAAATGTATTGTTTTTTGTCCCTAGTTTACTAAGCAATCTAGATTGCTCTGACTCAGTGATGTCCTCTTCATGATTTACTGCTTCCCCAATCTCTGTGTCATCTGCAACCTTTATCAATGATGATTTTATATTTTCTTTCACATCATTGATAAAGATGTTAAACAGCATAGACCCAAGAACCAACCCCTGTATGACCCCACTGGAAAAACATACAGTTGATGACAATTCCTCATCTATAGTTGTATTCTGAGACCTACCTATTAGCTAGTGTTTAGCCCATTTCATGGGTGCAATGTTAATTTTACATTACTTCAGTTTTTATTAATATAAAATTCCTTGCAGTACCAAGTCAGAAATCTGTTTGTCAATGCTATTACCTTTATTGACCAAACATGTAATCTCATTTTAAAAAATCAACTTAGTTTAACAAGATCTACTTTCCATGAGTCCACAGTAATGTGCATTAATCACATTATTTTCCTCTAGTTCTTTATTAATCGAGACCATATCAGTCACTCCATTATCTGGCCTGGGACTGATGGCAGACCTATAATTACCTGGGTCATCCTGATTCTCGTTTTTAAAAATTAGCATATTAGTATTCTTCCAGTCTTCTGGAACTTCCCCAGTGCTCTAAGACAGTGGTTTTCAGACTTAGGGGCAGGACGCAGTACTGGGTCACAGACCCTAAGGAACTGGGTTGCAGCACCCCCTGCTGCTGCCACTAAAAGACTGGAATGCATTGCTCAAAGATGTCATTGATGGGTCGGAGGCATAAATGAGTTTTTTTCACCTGGGTCCCAAGGAAAAAAAAAGGTTGAAAACCACTGCTCTAAGACCTGCTGAAAATCAACAGTAATGATCCAGGGATCTCTTCAAGATGGCTCTTAATCCTTTATCTTAAACAGTTACAAATCACTTATATCCACAAAATGATCACTTTAATATAGGACAGCATACTGTCCCATAGCATGCCATTTTACAAAAATACTGTTTTACAGTATCTTTGAAGACAAACCTCTTGACTGACAGTTATCTTCATGCTATAAATTACACATTTCAGTAAACTTCTCAACCCAACATCTTTTGTTGAACACATCTAAACTAAAATAGCATTAGCTGACACATTTACTTTTTACTTTTGAAAACTACAAGATGCAAATTTTTATCTCAATACAACAAATCTAGCAATATTTTAAAATGCACTTTAAATATACCACAGGCATTAATTCTCCTCCAACACGGTTATACAGTTTACTTACTGGATCATGAAGAATAATTCCCTGTCTTTAAGTATTCTGTTTTGAGTTTAAACAAATGAATCAAAAGCAATGTTGCTTTTTGGGGGGGGGGGGGGGCATCTCTTCCCACTTCTGTTAGTCCTCTGAAGTAATACACTCTATATACAGAATGCATTTCCTGGTCTAGTAAGCCCCCTAAATCCTTCCTCAATGCCCATTTCTTTTGTGAAACCACAGGACACAAGGCCCTGTTTCTTCCAAAGGGTTCCACCACCATGGATCTCAAGGGAAGACCAAGATCTTAGTCATCTACTTATTTATTTTAATCAATAAACTGTTCATTTATACAGAGGGTAGGGGTTTAATGTTGGGAAGAGTGATTGCTAGGTACACTAGAACATTGATTTATTTAATTTTTGCTAAAAAACACTAAAATTACAACTAGTAAAATGTGTCCTTTGTCACCTTGGTCTTTCTGTATGTTGTATTCTTTCCCCTTATTTCTCTTCATTTTTGTCATCTTAGACTGTATGCTTTACGGCTGGGATGATGCTCTCCTCTTGGATCAGAAAGCACATGGTACTTTTTGGATTCTAAATAATTACAATTTAACAGTATAACTGTCTTGACTAAAAAACAGCACTGTGGAAAAAACTATCCAGCTGCATTCTCCTCTAGCACACTATTCTCATGTCCTAGCACCATTACTTTAAGATAGTCCATTAAATACCTGGGAATTTAAAACCTCCTGCCAATTTGTATGATCTGAGGATCACATTTTCCTACAAGTGTTTTTCTTGCTTCTTTTTCCACCAAAACAGGAGAAACTGACTGCACGCAAAATACAGTTAATTGCATGAAATAAAGAAAACAAAAGACTTTTTTACTCCCTGTGATCTGTTGTTGTAATTTTTGTATTACTTTTTAGAATACTTGGTAAAAATAATTTCAGAAAAGTAAGACTTAAGTTGACTGTATCCATTTTAAAAATATCACTCAATACATCCAAAAAGGCAGTATTGTCACAGCCTTTTTTGTTCCTAGTGTACAAGCACATTCATGATTCTTTTCTCTCCCCTTGTATTTCTCCACTCTACTGCCACTACCGGCATTAAATATTATTATTACCCAACTCCTATTTATATTTTAAATGTAACTACACATACAGGTATGCAAGTCACGCACTGTAATTTACCAAATATGGTTTGTGCTTTTTCTTTGCTTCTTCCTTTATTAGGCATTCATTTGGCACAGAATCAAGACATTTTATAATTACACAGCCATATCTGCATTAGGTGACATTTGTGAAAGAAAGGACAATTAGCAACACTGTCTCGAAATGGAAGTAAATAGATTTGTTGACAAATTTACAACAAGAGTCTGTAGACCTTTTCTGAACATTTTTTTAAATACTTCAAGAAGTTTCACAAATGCAGCTTACATTAGTTTTATGAACTCTACTAAATTCTTAAATAAATTTTCCTCACCACAACACATGCAGTATTCACACATGGTAGTATAAAGTGAAATCAGCCTAGTTACGCCTATATAAAAACTGCTACAACCTGCATGTGGCCCGTAACATTTAAATATTTGAAGCATTCAGTAAAATACTTTTCCTTGGGGGAGGGGGCTTGAGAGGGAACAAACATATTGCTTAATCTTAGTTTTCTGTGTTTCAGCCACTCTCCTCTTCCTCACTGAATGCACACAGTGAAGCATAATCCTCTGATGACATTGACAAAGGACAGAGACCTGTTTTCCTAGAAGTCAGGCTGCAACACTGCACCCATAAGAGAAGATTCTCCTTCCACCAAAAGGAAGCCATAATCCTAGGGATGGATAAGTCCATGACCAATTTTCAAAAGCATTTCAGTTATGTAAGAGCAAGAATCCTACTTTAAGCCATTGGAACTTTTTGCTCCCACATTACTTAGGTGGTTTTCAAAAATCCCACCCTAAAGCCTCAATCCAACAAAACCGCTAAACATATGTATGAGTATTCCTACTGATGTAGATCCAAGCCATGCTATTCTCTTAGATCTATACACAGAAAGGAAACACCTGTGACTTCAACAGGACAATTCACATTTAAACGCTTTTCTGGATCTAGACCTAACCCAGTAGCTGGAGAAGAGAAAGATGAAGAACAGGACAGTTCCAAGTGGAACTTTCTGCAGCTAAAATCTGAACCAATCTTTTCAACTCCTCAAAGTGAGGACTTGAAATTGCTATGCTGCTTCTCTTTGATGGTATTCTGAACTTTCTGGAGACCACTGACCTCAGCACATTATTTTAATCATTAAACAAAGTGGTTTTTTCTATCAGTAATTTCTCTAGACTGCTTTATTTTTATTTAACATCCTGACAGAGATCCCCTAATCTAAAATGGGTTATCCTGACACTTCAAATCATGCACTCCTAACTGAGATCCCCAGGTCAAGACTTCCAACAAGAATTCTCTCTGTAGCTTAGATAAATCACTAAAATGAACTTGTTAACTCTGGGCCACAGGATTTGCATCAGTCAACACAAACCCGAAAATCCAACTCAAGCTACAGAATAATTCTTTATGCAAGCAAGCCACCAAAAACACAGTCTCAGAAAGCAAATACAAGTGCCAAAAAATTACATTCCTGCTAATTTCTTTCACTTCTATTAGCTGTGAGACTGTGATTATTCTAAAGTAAACAATTGTATTTGTCCCTTCCTCCCCCAAACAG
>ML681966.1:33929506-34094231 GCA_007922195.1 Podocnemis expansa
TTATTCTAAAGTAAACAATTGTATTTGTCCCTTCCTCCCCCAAACAGAGAGAATGTAGACACTGAGGGAGGAGGGGAAGAACTTACCTCGATAATCAACTCCAGAATTTAACTTTACAACAACAGGCCTTCCTATAATTTGTTTTAAGAAGTCACTGGGGGTTTGTTTCCGTAGACTCATTGTGATGGTCCTGGTGGGCTGGAAGGGAGAAATATGTTTAGATAAGTAACTCAAATACATATCTTAAAACAAGTATTCTGCTAAGACAGGCAGTCTTGTGGCTCTGAGTGTTCTCTAAGGAGAAAAATACCAAAAAAGTGGATAGAAGTGAACTCTTCAGAAAAAGAGGACAGACTTAAAATAGCAGTTCCACAACCACAGCATGAAACTTTTTTGTTTTGAAATTTCTGAAATTCTTAATAGGAAGCCTATTACATTTTTCAGTTAAGCATCTGTTCACTATGCTATGCCTCTTGTAAACTTCCAGTGTAGCCGGCAAAGGCTTTTATTTTCCATGCTACTTTTTGATAATACAGCTTTATTTGAATTATGGAATCAAGAATAGCTAACATGTGTTTCATATCTAAAGAGAATTAGAGAAATTATATGTGCCTTATATGCAAACTGCTATGTTAAAATGGAAGCAGCTTTTGTTAAAAGCAAAATTCTGGCATGATGCTGATCTTAGCTGCACTAGTGCAAATTAAAAAAAAATTAGCTGCATTCACTCTCAAATTCAGTGAAGCTACACTTACGTGAGTTCAAAACTGAGCAACTTTCCATCATGTACTCAACAACCAACCAACCATGAGTATACACTGAACACGCTCTAGTTTGCATTAAAAGCGTACTAAGAACTCGTTCTATATATATCACGATTCATCTACAGTCTCACTTTTAGTGACAAATCTAATAACAGCAAACAAATGTTTCTTGTTTAGTTCTGTTAAAATATGTTCAGAGTTTTGTTTCAGTAGTTTAACACTTTAAACAAAATACTGAAGTATCTGAACACGACTACACTCTTCAGTGAAATTTGCTTTAAAAAAAAAAAAAGTAAAGCAAAAACAGTTTCTAAAACCACTGTCCAGCATCACACTCTGCTTACATCAGTGGCTCTCAACATTTCAGGAGTCTGATTTATCTAAGTTTCACTTCACTTAAAAAAAGTACTTGTTCGCCAATAAAGTGCCACACATTACTACTGAAAAATGGCTTGCTTTTTCATTTTTACCACATAATTATCAAATAAATCAATTGGAATATAACTATTGCTAATATTTATATTTGTATTTCAGTGTGTACGGAGCAGTATAAACAAGTCATGTACGAAATTTTAGTTTATACTGGCTTTGTTGGTGCTGTTTATGTAGCCTGTTGTAAAACAAGGCAAATACCTAGATGAGCTGATGTATCCCTTAGAAAATCTCTGCATACTCCCAGGGTTTCATGTATCCCTGCTTGAGATTTACACGAACTCCCTACCTTCTCAAAAAAGGATCTGCTTTAATATACTAGTTTCTCCAATATAAAAAGAGTTCCTTGAAATGGGGGATGAGAAGGAAAAAGGAATGCAAAAGTTGGAATGTCAAAGTCCAGTCCATTTTTTAAAAATGGATTTAAGGTTACTGCCACGGGCCCAACAGTAAAATCTGTATTCTTGCTCTGCAAATGCATGTGTATGTCTTTTATCAGATATAATTTCAGGTCTACCAGCATGTTATTTTGCTTACTGACGTTACATTCACTGCTAATTTTCTGTATGATGTGAATGAAACAAACAAGTTTTAGAACTCCTCAAAAACATTAGATGAGTTTACAGACGAAATTCTTTTCAGGAACACTCCCACATTACTATTGTTAGTTATTACTTCTACTACAGTACACCTAGAGACCTCAACTGAATTCAGGGCCCCGTTATGCTATGCACTGCACAAACCACAGTACAGAAGAAAGTCCCTGTAAACTTACAATCTAAACATACAAGACAGCCGAGGGTGGGACTAATGAAATATCTCCATTTTAAAAGTTTAAGATTTGCAAAAAATATTAAAATGATCTGACAGTCACACAGGAATAAGATGGCATAACACCTTACGTTAGGCCTCAACGAGTGTGTGTTTCGGGTTGCCATGGTCACCAGTTCAAGTAGCCTATCACCTAAATCCATTGCAGAAATGTAATGGAGGAGCACCATCTGCTGACCAGAAGTAAAATTACTGGCACCTATCTGTGAGCCAATTTTGTCCACCCTTGCCTTATTTTGAGAACTCATGCTTTTAACAACTGATTTTAAATACAAACTTCATTCACCACTGTATTAGATATTTAATTGGTAATTGTCCTCCACAACTGTACTTGTTATTGATGAGACTCACAGGAATCTCTGTAAATAAATGCTTAACACTGGTCTTGGCTATCAATACATTTTCCTAAAAAGCACACTAAATTTATTCATTAAACGTCTCCAATATGCATTAATGCCACAAACAACTATACACTTTTAGAGACGTAATCAGAAGAGACAGCTGTTCATTCTGGTTAAGCATGATTTCTAAATGTAGATTACAGGTCCTTCCATCACCATGTAACATCTTGCTATGAGTTTTCAATGACCAACGTTAAATGCCGGACAGTCTCTCAGAAAAATCTTTTACCATTTTCACATTTTAAATACTGTAGTCAATTAAAAAGGTGAATTGGTCTGGGTCATAATTCTTCAGTATGTCAGGATAAAGATTAACAAGTCTATTCTTATACCTGTGCCAAGTTTCTGTATCTGTGAATTCTAACATCCCTCCTCTACTTCTCACCTTCTAAATCAGTTAAGACAAGACCTGTAACTCTTTAAAGCTGTTTCTCAGTTTCCAGAGGAGAAGGGTAGGACTAGTACAATATCATAGAATCTTAACTGAAGCTAGTGGAATAAAATGACTTTCTTGATTAAAGATAAAGGCTGAGCATCTCATCTTAAAGACCTAGGAATTAAATTTAATGCTTGTCTATTAGATCACAGTGTGGTGAGGGGCAATTTTTTGTACAGTGGGGACAGCACTTTAATATAGTGTTTCACAGATCGCTTTTCCTTCTGTAGTGATTACACATCATCTGTATGTCAGCTACAGCAAAAACACAGAAAATATTAGGAGTATATTTAATATATTTTAAGTGTCTAAGGGCTGGTCTGCACTTGAAAGTTAGTTTGGCTTAACCACATCACTCAGTTCTGTGTGGTTTAATTGAGCTGAACTAAGCTCTGGTGTAGTCTTCTGTCCACTAGCTGAACTAAGCTCTGGTGTGGTCTTCTGTCCACCTCTTCTCAGAGGTTTATTTCCTGAAGTAAAGGCAGGTCCCTTTCATCACTGTAGTATCTATAATAATATAGGCTATAGAAGTGCTGTTACAGCACTGCAGCTGTGCCACAGTAGTATTTCTAGCACAGACATACCCTAAAGTAATAAGCCTTTTGTCCTTTTCATAAACAGAAATAAGTCTTATTTCTACCCTTCATCCATGACATTCTCTCAAGCCTCTCTCTTCCTAGCTTGTGTTTCCTGCTTATTTGTCTATTTCTTCCCGGCACATGCTTCCCTAACATTTAACTCCTCTTTCCCCTAGGCATACTACAGACACTAGTGGCTGGCAGCTTGTCTTGAGAGTAGCTCCTGTCTTTCCCTTTCCCAGCATAGCAGAAACCTCCAGGAGAGACAACTAGGTTGCCTCATCATTCCAAGCTGCTTTTATAGGTCTCCACTCTCTTCACTATGGAGCCTGGACACTAGTAGAAACACCTGGAAATACACAGAACCAGAACCCTGTGGCCAGCCAACTCTACTCAGACCACATGCAATTGCTACAATTCACAAACTACATGTTTGCCACAGGGTACTGAGATTTGAAATTTATTACCTCTGCTTTTATGAACCTCACTGTTCTGCAATGGGGAAATAAACAATATCTCCACAGCTGGAAGAAATTGTTGGGTGAGGGTCAGAAAACAACTGAAATACAAAATAGGCACTATGCATAAAGCCCTAACAGTGTTGATTTGTCTTTGGAATCTGGTTAAATCAGCAGCCTTTTTTTTTTTTTTGGTAACTTTCCATAAACTAGTAGCTAATATTCCCATTCTAACCCACATGAGGAAAAATTATTTTAACCCCATACAAGAAAGTTAACCAGAAATCCACAATTCTGAAGGAAATTCAGGGGTCACAGTAAGGAGCTCACTAGAGATGAGTCTACGGCAATGATTTTCAGGACAAAGGCTAGTCCCCAGGACTGGGTTGCAGATCCTCAGGTACAGGGTGCAGCATATCCTATGCCACTGCTTAAAGACTGGAATGGATTTTAATTGTTGGTTCATGGGCATAAATGATATTTTTTCAACTGAGTCATGAGAAAAGAAGTTTACAATCCACTGGCGTACACAACAAGTACAGGTAACATACACAGCAGCATCACAGAGAGGAACTATTACAGTTCTTCCCCAGGTGATACGGGCTACAATTTTAGCATGGAAGTAATGGACATTGATGGACCTATCCTCCATAAACTTATCTTTTTTGAACTGTTAGTCTTGGCCTTCACAACACATCCTAGAAAACAGTTCCATAGGTTGAATGCATGAAGAAATATGTCCCTTTGTTCACTTAAAACCTGCTGCCTATTTCATTTGGTTCTTGTCTCATGAGAAGGAATAAACAACACTTATTTGCTTTTTCCACACTGGTCATAATGTTACAGACCTTGATCATATCCCCCACCTCGGTTGTCTCTTTCCCAAGCTAAGAAGTACCAGCGTTGCACCTGCTCACCTGGAGATGGGGGACTCAGACAGGTTGTATACAGATCATTCCTTACTCTCCTTTGGGGATTTTCCGACCCCACTTTGTTAGATCCTGTCTGTGTTTCCCAATGGACCAGAGCAAAAGTCTCTACAGCAGTGTTTCCCAACATTTTCTGTGCCGCGGCACACCTTGATACCTTGAATCAATCTGAAGCACACCACCATATAATTTCCAAATAAACTCATGAACGTTTATGAGCCAATCCTGAGCTCTTTTGAATAATTTTTCAAAAAAATTCTGTGGCATGCTTGCTTAGACCTGACAGCACACCTGTGTGCCATGGGTAGGATTACCAGATGTCAGGCGAAAGGAGGCAGCCCTAGCCATGGCACACTGGTTGGGAAACACTCCTCTACAGACCCCAAACCTGGGCTGGGCAACTGCTACTGTCCATCCCCTCTGTGAATTAGTGGGGCTGCTGCAGCTTAGTGCACCCAGCTCACCCTACATGCTGCTCCGTGGAGCCAAGCGGTGGTAGTGAGCTGGGATGGTGAGAATTCAGAGATGGATGCACAGCCCAACAAGCATAGCGTTACCAGATACCAAAGCATGGAAAGAAGGTCAGGGAAGCATGAAAAGGAGGACACTTGAAGAAAATACAGTATTAATGTAATATGCTTCTGTTTTTGGAGGGCCCTGGAACGCTTCCCCCTAAAACTAGGGTGTTCCAGGGGTTAAAGTATGCTGGAAGGCCCTGTAAGTAAAAGCCATGTAAAATCATGTATTTTTAAAATGGTTGCGGGACGGAGAGCATGAAGATAAAAAGGAGGACACGTCCTGCTTTTGCCTAGGGCTGCCAGATACCAAAGCATGGAAGGGAGAACAGGGAAGTACGAAAAGGAGGACACATGGAGAAAATGTCGTATTAATGTCATATTCTTGTTTTTAGGGGGCCCTGGAACACTTCCCTCTAAAAAATAGGGTCTTTCGGGCTGTCCCAGCAGACTTTAACTCCTGCAAATAAAAAGTCAAGTCAAGTCAAGTCAAATCATAGGGCTGGAAGGGACCTCATGAGATCATTGAGTCCAACCCCCTGGGAATTGAACCCAGGACCTTCTGCATGTTAAGCAGAGGTGTTAGCCACTACACTATTTGCAGGGCAACAAGCCATATAAAATCATGTATTTTTAAAACGCCTGCCGGACGGAGAACAGGAAGGTAAAAAGGCCACGTCCTCCTCTTGCCTGACATGGGGTAACCCTCGCCCAACGCCACCCCGCTCCGGGGCTGGCTCTGGGGAGCTCGCTGCCACCGCTAGGATTTTCCACCCCCTTGCATTTAGTTTCATTCCTTTCTGTGAGTTCACCCATCTTGGAAGCCTCTGAGGAAGTGGGATTGTCTCCCAATAAGCTCATGCAAAAAAATAAATCCGTTAAACTGCCACACGACTCCTTGCTGGTTTTTTACTGGCCTAGACTAACACGGCCATCCCTTTGGAAACTGACAGGATTTTCCTCTCAGGCCCAGCTGCCCGCCCCCCTGCACCAGCAGGCGCGGGGCCGGGGAACAGCCCGGCGCGCCGCGGCCACGTGGGCAGCCCGCGCGGACGTTGCTCCGCCAGCCGGCGCGCGGCGGCCGACCCCGCTCCTGCCGCGCGCCCGCCTCGCCAGCTCGCTCACCCGCGCCCTGGCCGCTGGCAGGGGCAGTCGCTCGGCCTCTTCCCCGACAGGCAGGCCTGGCCGCGCCGCCGGCGGCTTAACCAATCACCGCTCTCCCCCGCACTTCCGGCTCTGCTACGGTAAGCCGGCGGAGCCAAACCAGCGTGTGCGCGCGTTTGCGGAGCGGCGCGCGCGTGCGTGCTGGTCTCCCGCCCCCCAGTCGCCGCGGGTCGTTGTCTGCTCTCCCCCCTCCCCCCGCCGCTCCCACGTGCCCTGCCTGCGGCTTTGGCGCCGCCGAGAGTCAGACGGGCGGGCTGAGGCGGCTGCGCCGCGCATGCGTTGTGACAGCAAAAGTCCCGCGCTCGGCGGCGGCCTGGGCTGGGGTCACGTGGGCGGATCCAGCTGCAGAGCCCCGAGAGATTTTGGGGGCCGGTGACACCCCAGTCCGTCCCCCCCCACCCACTTTGTGTGAAGCAAGACAGGCACCTCACTCATATTTGCAAGAAATAATTTAGACAACGGTTCGTGTTGATAGCTTGGCGGGGAATAGGTGCCTCCCTGCTGCACAGGCTAAAAAAATAAATGTGTTAGTCTTGAAGTGCCGCACGACTGCTTGTTGTTTTTTTACTGGACCAGACTAACACGGCTATCCCTTTTGAAATAGGCTAAAATGCCTGTCTCCAGGACAGGGGCAACACTTAGCACACATAGGCTATGTCTACACGGCTCTTTTATTTCAAAATAACACTCGTTATTTCGAAATAAAAGAAATTAGGTGTACACAATGGTTTCTTATTTCGAAAGGACGGGATCCGTCCTTTCAAAATAAGAATCGCCATTTTGAAAAAGTAAAACCTGCCCCCCCCCGGCCATTATTTCGGAAAGGAAATTTGAAAATAAAGCCATTTAGACCTGTTCTTTCGAAACAACACTGTGCAGACCTGTTGTTTCGAAAGAACTGTTTTGAAACAACAGGTCCAAACGGCTTTATTTTGAAATATTCCTTCCGAAATAACAGCCGTTTGGATTGCAGGCTTTCCCTTAATTCGAATTAACATTTTGTTAATTCGAATTAACTTATTTCGAAATAAGGATTTTATTTCAAAATAACTCATTTCGAAATCCTTATTTCGAAATGACAATGCATGTGTAGATATAGCCATAGTCTCATCAACACTAGCCATAGTCTCATCAACACTATTTTGATTTGCTGTTTCAGTGTGACTTGTCCCCATGATTTCCACTTCCCTGCAGTTATTTCCCTCCCCTTCGCATTCTGTAATTTCTCTCCTCTTCAAAGCATCTGACGAAATGGGATTTTCACCCATGAAAGCTCATGGGATAAATATCTTGGTTAGTTTTTAAAAGTTCCAAAGAGGCAGCCATGTTAGGCTACTCCAGCCAAAAAAGACAAGGAGTCTGATGGCACTGAAAGACTAACAGATTTATTTTTTGCATGCGCTTTAGTGGGAGAAAAATCCCACTTCGTCAGATGCTTTGAAGATGGGGGAATTTACAGAATCATCTTCAAAGCATCTGACAAAGTGGGATTTTCTCCCACAAACGCTCGTGTGAAAAATAAATCGGTTAGTCTTTGAGTGCCTCAGGACTGGGGTTACCACCAGATACCAAAGCACGGAAGGGAGGACAGGGAAGTACAAAAAGGAGGATGCATGGAGAAAATGTAATATTAATGTAATACCTTCCATTTTTAGGGGGCCCTGGGACACTTCCCCCTAAAAAATAGGGTGCTCTGGCACATTCCCGCACACTTTAACACCTGTAAATAAAAAGCCAGACAAAATCATGTATTTTAAAAATGCCTGCCGGGCAGAGGAAGTGAAAGTAAAAAGGAGGACATGTCCTCTTTTTGCCTGAGACCTGGTAATCCTACACAGGAGTCCTTGTTTGTTTGTTATACTCTTATCAGCTTCTCTTCTGTTGACTGGCATAGGTGGCTCCCTCCCTGCCTAGCATGCTGGCTTTCGTGGGTCACATTCTAGGGCTCTTGTCTCTCACTTTTTAGTGTATGTGGAGCCTGGGTGACTAACTCGCCTTTATGGATCACAGTGTTGTTCCTGTGGTTTTCTAGGCATCTAAAATTTAGGCACTGTGCTGCTCACTGTTGCAACACGTAGGTTCCCCTATGGATCTCATTCTAAGTCCCTTGGTCAACCAGTACAGAAAATTTCATTTTCTGTGCCCACTCCAGCTGCTATACCACAGAGCTCAGCCGTATCACTATGTGTGGACTTGCTTCCCATGTCTGGTTAGTGCTCTTCCAGCAAAGATGACCTGTAACTCTTGATGGTGTGGGGGCAGAATTTAAGGAGGGCACATGACTGCCCAGGTGTCACCTATGGCCACTCCTTCTCCCCTTGCAGCTCCTACACCTGCTCCAAGCCAGAACAACCCACTCCCCTCACAGCTCCTTCCTCATTTTCTTCTTCCATCTTCTTTCTTCTGTGGGTGCAGCATGAGCTGGAGCAGGCAATGGACACGCACCGCTTATCAGGGAACTGCAATTGTAGATGAAGGCACAGGACTCAGGGGTCTTCCCTGTGCCCCCTTTGGGAGAGGTGTGCTGGTAGCCCCATCTTTCTTCTCTACTCTGGGAATTTCAGGAGACTTCATGAGAGCACTCAGTGCCAGGATCGTTCCTAACTACATTCCTGTCAGCTGCACTCAGCCCAGTTTCCACAATGGCAAAAATCTGGAGGGTGGGAGGGCATGTGACCCCATGAATCCCCTCATCTTGCATATGTCTCCTGGTACATGATGGCCAAAGGATCTGTCTAACACAGGAGGGTCTGTGAGAGCTGAAGGGTGTCAAATCATTTAATTTGCTGGTGTTTTGTATACGCTTTGTTGCAACATTTAATTTTAGAGACATGTAAAATGTTTCTTCTGATCTTTGCTTCTCTTTTCAGAGGATAATACAATCTAAAGTACTGAATGATTCAAACTTTCAAATACACTGACTACTTTGTCCTGTTTCTGCCACTAAGGCCATATCTATGCTTACAAGCTCACAGAGGCACAGCTGTACCGATACAGCAGCTGCATCACTGTACACTGTAGGAACATTTGTGTTGCCCTGTTATGCCAGCAGTAGATTGCTCTCCCATTGACAATAAACACAACTCAATGAGTGGTAGCAGCTATGTTGGCAGGAGAGGATCTCCTGCCAATATAGTGTTTATTCCCACAAAACACCTATTGCTCAGGGGTGTGTTTTTTTCCATACCCCCCAGTGGTGGAAGTTTTTCCAACATAAGTGCTAGTGTAGACATGGCCTGAGAAACCTATTAATGGGTCGAGTCTGAGGTGCTGGAAATGGTGAAGAACAGATAGTGGCAGGTCATGTGGTGGGAATGTCTTCCAACCATGTTCTAACTTCTGGAAGACTTTCTTATGACTGATACTAAAAACTTCTCAAACGTTCTATTTACCCATTTGACAGTGCTTAATAGGAACTTTATTAGCATAAAAAACTCTAAGCATGTTTATTACCTGGATTTTGTAATTTAATGTTATTCTTAGGACAGATTTTTGATTGACAACAGTGGAAATTTAATTCTTCTAGTTACAGAACAAGTACAGCAGCATGCAAACCTCCTCTCCAAGTGTGCCTCAGATTGTGTGGAAGGGACCATCTCCATGTTTAATCTGGTCTAATCTAGTTTAATCTCTATGCCTGTTCAGTTCTTGAATTCTATGACTTTCACTGCCAATAAAGCACTATCTATTTGGCATGATTTACAATAATGTTTTTGTTGATGTTTTCAATAACTGGACCTGCTGCTAGAAAATTGGTTAGTGCTACAAAGGCCATTGCAGAAGGTCTTTTCAGCTGTAAGAGAGGTTTGGGATGAGTATCAATGGAGGGGACAGGGAAGTATCTGCTGATTAGCATCTTCTCCTAACATACAGAACTCCAAAATTTATCCCCAGTTAGCCAAAACTCCCTCCCTTGACTTCTGTCCTTCTACTACTGTACCTGGCAAGATGAAGGTGCTCTCTGCAGCGGCTGCTTTGGAATTTTTGTACAATGTGGTAGGTAATGGCATCTAGCATGCTCCAAAGTACTCTGGGTCAAAACTCAGATATGGAACTTCACATTCCATTTTGAGCTTTATAGTATTTTTAAAATGGGCCTTGAAGATCCTTCTAACCAAATTTCCAAAGCCTTAAGATTATACCGTATACAGCCTGGCAAATAATCTGCAATACTTCTTTCTTTTTAGTCTTTTATTAAAATAGTCATTTTTTGCTTCTTCCATTAATAAAGAATTATGCACAAATTAGAAGGGGACAAAGAAATTATCAAAATTCTACACTGTATATTTTCCTAATATATTAAAAGTCTCTCTGAGTCACAGAAAAGAACTTCTGCTTCTTAAATTTGAGGCTTTTGTACTGAGTTATTCCATGTCTATTTTATAGCATGTGAAATTTCATCTTGTTAAAGACCATAAGTCATATCTATTTTGAAATTGTGACAATGTAAAAGCAATATTGATTTCTCATAAAACCATTAAGAAAACTGTCTGAACGTTCCAAGGGTGATTCACCTTTGGAATCTACTTTGGAGTGTTTTTGTATCTGACTCACATTTATATTATTATATCATTTATATAACACATAAATAGATTTCTTATGGAAAAATTATTTAATGCAGAATGGAATTCTATTCCAATAAAATTCAATTCAGTTCCAGTATTATTTTATTAACACCCAAATGCTCTTGTTTCTATCGTATGTATTCATAAGGACCTATTAATGAAGTATGTGGGTACCTCACAATCTTTAGTATCCTTATCCAAGGGGTAAGGCAATACTCTTATCTTCATTTTACAGATGGGGGACTGAGGCACAGAGGAACTAAGAGTATGATTCATAGGAAGGACTCATGGGAAGAGGGAGACTCAAGTTCAAATCCTTTCTCCACACTAGGTGTGGCGGGGGGTTGAACTTTTTTATGGGTTTCCTAATTCTGGCACCTCCTCTTCATCCTCTGGCTGTTTTATGTGGGCTTAGACTCAGCATGCCTACTGTATGGGGCCCAAGCCTTTGGGGAACCCTGCTGAGGTGTACTCATGTGTTAGGTGCCGAATGGCTAGTGTCAGGCCAAGGTGTTTGTGTGCATGACTAGCTATTGACTTGTAGGCACTTTGGGGACTTGAAAAATGGAAGCTTAAGTACCTAAGGCCTGTAGGCACCAGCTGACCATGGGTTTTGTGAATGTCAGTGACACCTAAATCCTCCTTATGAATCCCACCAAAGTGGCTTGCCCAGTGTCACCCAGGAAGACTGTGCAAAGCAAAAAATTGATTCTCCTGGGCTAGCATCCTAACGACTGGGACATGTATTGTTCTCTCTTTAAGGCAATAGGACTAGGACAGGACTCCTTGTGTTCATTTAGAAATGTTTCCGGGATCTGGATTTTATGTTCATCCTATCTCATCAGTTAGTACTGTATTAACAACTTATTCAATGATAAAGGCTGAATAATAAAAAAGAGAGTGGAATGTGGAGCTTCACAGGTTAGTGAAGGTTTCCTCCTCCTTCTGGAGTTATTTAACATATTTTTATTACGTACTTTGGTAACATTTTTCTTAAAGGTTAAGTTTAAAGAGTTGTAAAAAAACAGGTGTCTGAACCTGAAAAAGTTCATATTACTGGCCTAGGAGTTCTGGAAGGGGCATGGCCAAATAAATAGAGCCACATTGTAACAGGTTGCCAGGCAACAATCATATTAATCAGAAGCCTCCAACTCTACTTGATTATATCTAATACTTGAAGCAGAAAAGGAATTTTAAATAGTTATTGCTGGGGACAGCCTTGCAAAATTTAACTTGGCCACTAGTCTTCAGTGTGTCATATTTTTCATAGTAAAATACTAGTTTTCTCATTATCATTAATCAAGATTGGGCAAAGAAATTTTGTGCATTGCCCAATTTTCATAACAGTTTTTGCAGCTCTGATTAGTGGTGTTTTATGATGGTTAGGCTCTCCATTTTTGTAATTTATATTTATCTTTCTACATTGATTGTGTTTGTTTGCTTGTTCATCGCTAGTCCTCAGGATCCTGATTTGCAAAACCATTTTAGTCTACAGATTGCTCGCTATTCATGTTGGTTCTCTCTCTCTCTAGATATAAAACAAAAAAATAGAATATCTGTCTACAAATATATATTCTTTTTATTTTATACTATCCAACCAGTGAAATGCCTTTGATTTTTGTCTTTAATGTCATATTGAGCTCACAAACAAGATAAGGTTTTACAACCTGCCTAACCTGCCAAGCATTAGGCCTGGGAATTGAGTTTGTGAACTGTAATACTTGGCACCTTGCAGTTCAGGGTTAAAGATCAGTATTGAGGAATCCAAATCCAGCCCTAGTTCTCTTTTTTAATGACTTGTAGTGTTTCCTTTAAGGCCTGAAACTGTGATAAATTGACCTTGGTGCAGTAAAATATATATTGTTGAGCATTTTGGTGTAGAGTGATTTGCATCTGGGATGAAAAGAATTCCTTTGCTAATATTTTCAGTGAGATAATGTAAGCACATTTGTTAATGGGCAGCCTAAAGAATGCTGTATTTCCTGAATGACAAAATCTAAGTGACCTCAGAAAGGTGATCTTCAAAGGATTTACATAATCCATATTTACTGGAATTTTTAATTATTTCAAAGCTTCAAAATGAAAATAAAATTTAGACTTTATTTTATCTTTTTCTGTCTCACTCATCCAAATGAAAATGGATTCAGACCCAAAAGTTTGTATGTTTCAAACGCAGTAAATTGATGATTTCAATACCATATTTCTTCTTCTTTTTATTGTGAACTAGGATAAAGCCTTTTCAAGTTCATAATTCAGTGAAATCAGTGAGAAGCTGTCCTTGTGTTTTAATCAAGATGAACTTGAAAGGTGAACATTGTAGGTAGTGGAAATTATTTATAATTTAGTAATAAAAATTTATGTCTAATACTCCAAATTTCATACAACTGCTGTGTGCTGGCCTCGAGATATAAAACAATTGCAGAGATGCCTTTACATTTGGTCTTAAATGTAAGGTCATAAATTACACTGATCCCAGCTCCAAAAATTTTCATATTAACATCTTCACGTCAAACATAAATGGTTACAAAATTACAATAAAAAAGAGTTGTGTTGACCTTTGTCAACTGAGCTTTATGATGGAAATCTGTGTAACATTTACTTGTTGCTGAGCCTTAAACATGAAGCATTTCAGAATTGTGTAGAGGATCTAATTAAAACTTTGTGCCCAACTTTAAAAAATCAAATGATGTTTGGTGTTCTCTCTTCTTTTAATGTAGTAAAAACTGCTTCAAAATGGTGTTCCCCCCACATTACTTAAAATATAAGCCTTTCCAGAGTGAGACAGAGTTGCATAACAGAGTAAAAAGGAGCACCTAGTTCTTCACCTTTTCTCTCATGAGGGCAAAAAAAAAAAAATTATAATAAATTGATGACACAAAAGCAACAATTCAGATGACAAGAAAATGAATCCAAAGTTAAGTACAGATAGTCTGTGCAATTCCAGGCTATAATGACTTCAAGATAAAAGGAAGATACAGTAAATGTGAGGACAAAGGCAGCACCTGAAACTGGGATCTTGTAGGATGAACTTACTCTGCCACCCAAAGGACAAAGAAAATTGGGCAGAAAATCACTGCAACCCTCAGTGATTTTAAATGCTTACTCCAGTAAATTTAATTGGAAGAAACAGCTGCTGAAATGCATGCTAAAATGATGCATAGAGTATCTGCTAGTTTAGAGCACAGGAGAATGTGGGGAAAGGGGAAGCAAACTCCTGGAACAGCACGTGGAAACATCTCACTGCAAAAGTAGAGAAGCTTAAAAAGTTCAATCTCCATGGGAATATTAGAAATGTAGAGTTCTATGAGGGTACAGTGGGAGGGTACAGTGAGCAAATGTAACCTATGTGCATAAAAAGGTGCAGTGTTTTTCAGAGATCCCTTATGGCTGGGTTATGTTGCTGGGCAGATTTTGCAGGCCAGAAACCAGAACCTTCTGGTGAGAGGGTGTCGGAGCACATTGAGCATACTCCACAAGTTTCATTGTTATGCTGGAGTTGCATGCCCAGGGAGAAGCCTGAGAAGAGCTACCTGGAGAGGAGCAAACAGAGAGCTGCAGAGTACATCTGCTAAGGGACTTAGTGAAAGGAGTCGAGTAGGAGTGGACTGCAAGATGTCTCCCTGCTTTGGACTGCTTTGCAGGGGAGTTGTCTGCAGTGGAACTGAGAGTTGGCTGGCCAGTGACCTGATTGCATGGTGCTGGCTACGCAGGAGGAAGAAAGGACTGCATGGCATCTGCCTGAAGATTCCTGCAGCTAGAAAGGATGAGGATTCCTTACGTTCTGCATTTAAGCTTCAAGGACTTAAGAGACTGCAATAGAGATAAGGGTAACTCCACCTGAACATTGGGACTCCTGGGTTTCTTACTGTTTTGTTTACATTTATTATGTTTTCTTAGGATAAGGTCTGTTTAGTTAGTTAATAAAGTTCATTGTTATGTTTCTGCTGAGTGGCAGTTTGGTGTGGGATGGGAACTCTGAGCAGTCTTTGCTGTGAGTCCTGAATAAACTGGATCCTGGCTCTCCAGCTGCTTTCTGCAGAGGTTTCTCTGTGGGGCACTGGAGAGGGGCAAGTAGATGCATTTGAGGCCACCCTAGCAGGTTACACAAACACTAATGCGTTTCTTGAAAATCAGAGCCAAGGGATGAAAACCGGGATTCATTGATGTGAATGAAAGTCCCACCAAAGGAGCCAAAATTTCACCCTAAAATCCTCAAAATAGGATGGAAAGAATTAAAAACTCAAAATAAAGTTGTTTTATTGACCTAGTAGCTTTCTCAGTAACAGGGCTGCTAGGTAAGGCCCCTCCATGCCTAGAACCCAAGTCTATAGGTACTTCAGGCCACTGCCTAGCAGGAGCTAAGACCTACTTGCATTCCACTTCCCAATACCCTCTGTGGACACAGACTATGAGACATTCCACTTCACTGGTTTGACAGATGCCTCATGGCACCTCACCAACTCCCTACTTATATAAACCTGAGTATCTAACTGAGGATCTCTTTTATCTGTCATCAGAGTTTTGAATTCCTGACTTCCGCGTCAGCTTGATTTGGACTTTGCCAGCCGACTCTGATTCTAAGTCTTGGTATCAGCCCTGTCCTGGAACCTGACTACAAACTCCTCCATGATGCCCATCCTCAGGTTTGCCCCTGTTCTGACTCTTCACTCTGACTACTCTTGTTGTGATCCTTGTAGTTGGACTGAGGATGGTTATTAGTTTTCACAACTCTTGGCTGCAAAAGCAGTGAAGAGTCTAAAGGTCTGATTCAAAGCCCATTGAACTCAATGAAAGTCTTTCCAAAGGACTTTGGATCAGGCTCTAAATGAGGGAAATAGAGATGGGCCCAAGATGGGATCCAAATTTTTCCAGAATTTAAAATTGTTTAGGTCCAATGTTTTTGCATAACTCATTACAAATTAAAGGATTATCTGCAAAATTAATATTCAAACTGTGTTTTGAATTTTTCAAAGTTCAGGGGTGTTAGAAGCTAGAGTTTTGTTAGCATCTATCTTTAGAAAGATATCATCATTGATTTCAAAAGTCTTGGATCATGGATCAGGCCTCCTGGTGGGCAGTCCGAACTTTGACTATTTGGTAATTGTACTTGGAGACTTATACCCTAGTTATTCTGCAATTTAGACCCGTCTTTATTATCCTCTCTGGAGTGGGTACCTGAGCAATGTGTAGGCCCTTCTAGAAGAATATGTTAGCTCTAATGTAGCAGTACTTGATTCACCATGTGCCACCTGTTTTCCTTGTGACAAATTAAAAGAAATAGGGGAACAAACAGTTACAGAATAAGTACAAATCTGAGCATAGGGAGAACTTGGAAAGGCTTGTTTACTAAGGGTGATTTTTTTGTGTAGAATGGATTCCCAACCCAGTAGTTGAGGCAGTTTTTGTATATGTTGACGAATGGGTTAGACAATTAAAAAAAGTAAAATATAACAAGGTCAAGTCAGTACATAAACTGGACTGGAGTGAAGAAACCAAAAATAAGATGAGAATTGCATCCTTCCATCCTCAAAGTTTGTGTCTTCCACATATCAGGAAATGTAAGCCGATTCCAATGGGGGTACTTTATTGGATAGAATAGTTAATATAATTTAAGTATATAATAGGTTGCAAAATGGTTAACTGAATTTCACTGAGACAGACCGGTATATCATATAAAAAAAGGTAAAGTAACTAAGTGAAGTATTAAAAGTATGCACTGAAAAAGATGATAAAGGATAGGAAGATGAAGGACTGAGACCATAGACCAGGGGTCTCAAACTCAAATCACCATGAGGGCTGCATGAGGACTAATACATTAGCCCAAAGGCTGTACCACAGAAACCTGTTCATAAAACTATATTGCAAATATTGGTAACAACAGTGTCCTTGAGGGCTGCAGGAAATACCCTTTGGGGCTGCATGCGGCCCCGAGGCCGCGTATTTGAGACCCTGCCATAGACTGTTAGCTCATTGGGGAAGGGACCATCTCTTTGTTATATGTTTGTATGGGGCATAGTACCAACAGACTGGAGTCTCTTGGCACAACTGCAAAACAAATAATAATAATCGTATGTCAGAAGAGAAAGAAAAAAATAGGTACAGTATGTGAAAATGATTCAGTAGGTTAGTGTGAGGAGAGTGCTTTCTTGGATATTAGCCAGCCTGCCAGCCACAGGTGGTAGCCGCAAAGTAGCTGTTTAGCAGCTGACATACAGTACTATCATGAGGAAAAGAGAATAGCTGAGGAACTGAAAATGAACTGGAAGGATGGTGTTGATTATACAGCACAGGGATCAGATCTGGGTTGTCACATGGATCTGTGATAGACATCCTGTGTTGCCTCTGGCAAAATGCTAAATGCTCATTACCTCAATTCTTCCACTTTTAAAATGGATATAATAGCTAATTGGCAAAGGTTTGGTTAGATGTAAGATGAAATAAAAAAGACTAAACATTATTAGTATAAATTTTAAAATATTGAGGAAAAATGGTTAAAATGTTTGGAAAATCTCAATTATTAATGGTTTCAATATTTTTAAGCATAAAAGATTTAGTTTAATGTAAGTACTTAAAATATTAGAGATTGTGATGCAATCATCCTGTTCTTGCTAGGCCATTATTAGCTGGAGTATGGGAGAGTTCAGTTTCATTAGAAAAGGAGAAGTGATTTAGTGTCAGTGTTAGGTCATTCTTACAGCTTTCATGAGTACAGATTTTCAGTGGACCCAGCTCATGGTCATTGACCACAAAATCATTATGTCTGAGGTAAAGGCAGTGAAACTGAATATGAAAACTATTTTGCTATTTAATAACAAGAATAGATTAAATCAAAGAATAAGACTAGAAGTAAAAAATACATTTTATATAGATAAAATCTTACGAAGCTTTACACAAGTTGTAAGTTAAATATGTTAAATTAAAAAGATACTTTCTACAACAGTGTCTTTCTGTTTAACTTTGTTTCTTTAGTAGATACAGTAGGGCACCCTGTACCTCAAAGTAGTACCCCAGAACCCCCATATTTACCACTGTGATATGATTTGATGTTTGTACAACATATGCCTTGTGAAGTCTCATTTCAAAAGGCTTGATTTGCTGAACATTAATATCCTGTATCCAATAGCCTGGATTGTATAGGCTATCATTATATGTGGAGTTATGAAGTACTGCTGTATGAATTACTGCAATATGTTGAGGTTGGGAGATGTCCACAGCTGAACTTTGAACTGCAACAAAGGAGCAGCCTGACAATGTCTGCTGTTCCATTAAAGGGAATCCACTCTCCCAATGGCCATCAAGAGACATTTCAGAGAGGCATGTATGTAATGGAAACTGCCTGACTAATGGAGGCTGCCTAACCCCCACATCACAGCACAGAACTTTCTAGCAGACTGTTAGAAGGTGTAAAAACAGAGACAGAGATATCATCACTTAGCCTATCTTCCCACCCCATCTTAACACCTGGGGGAACATATGGATGACAAAGACTTTGAACTGGGGATAGGTGGTCACAGGCTGGAAAGTAGACCCAGCCTGTGTATTGAGAAAATGTAAGCTGCTCATGTCATCTGTCAAGCAGCGGAAAGCAGTTTGATGCAACTCTCTTAGATTAAAAGTTTAGGCTTAAGAATGTGTTCTTACTTTTATTTTCTTGAGGTAATTGTCTCTGACCTTTACGCCTATCAATTATAATCACTTAAAATCTATCTGTAGTTAATGAATCTGTTTTATATTTTACCTAAACCACTGTGTTTTGGTGAAATGCTCAGGAAATCTCAGCTCTGTTGCACACAACTGATGAACTGGGCAATTCGCTTACACTGGTTAGGCTTCTGACCACTGATCAGTGCAAGATTGTACAGTTCTGGGGTGCAAGATTAGGGGCTGAAGGTAATTGGCTGAAGCCTCTCTACTGATCGTTCATGAGTGATTGGGAAATTATCCACATAACTCTGTTGGATGTGCCTGTGCCTGTGGATGTCTGTGTAAGTGCAGCAGCTGTCAGAGGTTTGTAGCTTGAACCAGCATCACAGTGTCAGAGGCAGATCACCTTGGTATCTTTTGAGTGCTCAGCAATCACAGAGTCCAGGTTGCATCCTGAGGACCCCGTCACAGTGCATTCCACATCACTGTCTTTCCTTTTCACTCTATTTCTGTTTCAGAAGGCATAATATTAAAAATAAATAAAGTAACCTGTAAACACAGAATCAGCCATAGACCGTTTATCTGTGAACCAGTCCTGGCACATGATGCTTCAGACGAGGACAAAAAGCAAACTATAATGTACCTAATTATGCAGGGCTCCTTCCTACTTTATTTCTTGCTTTAAAACAAAACAAAACAAAAAAATCTATTCCAGAAAAAAAACCCACAAAAAAATAAAAATAAAATGAGCCACTATAGATTATATATTAATGTCTCTCTGCTTCATGGTCAGAGATAGGACTGTAACATTCTAGGAAAGAGAAACAGCATAGGACAAGTGACTCACTACTTCATTGCCCACACTTAGCTTTTCATAAAACTTGCTATCAGTGCTGCTTCTCGAGCACTCAGAACAGTCATAGCTCTATCTCTGACAAGGTGTAGGGTTTTACCATCGTGTCATACGATGCTTTTCAGAAAATCTCTAGGTGACATAATGGTAAAAATACCTGTAACCAACAATGTCTTCTTTCATTAGAAATTGTACTGTTGCTATCACTGGTGGAGCCATGCTGATGTTAGCAACAATGGGAAATTTGAGGAAAAGCTTAATATGGACAAGATCTATGACTGTGGAACTCAAAATGTTTGATTTGTTCTTCTGGAGATAGGATAGAAGTCACAAGGGCAAGATCTGTAGCTTCTGAAGGCTTGTGTGGCTAGGATGATGTTAGATATATTCAAGTGAAGTGGGCTATACATTCTTATGAAATGGACCATAGGAAAACAATACTTACTCATTACTTGTCTGCTTTTATTGAAAATAAAATATTCTATTTATTCACTTTTTACATAAAGGAAGAGAGTCACAGACAATGGAAAACAGCCTGAGGTGAGAGACAAGTCATGTGGGAAGAATGAAAGACTAGGGCAGAGATAAATAGTGGAACATCAAAGGAGAGGTTGTAAGGGTGTGTGGTGGTGGTAGTGGAAGAGTTACAGCTGAAAGACAGAAGGAGGAAAGGAATGCATATCTCTTCCTCCACAGTGGGTACCTTGCACCATATGCCCCTTTCTCGCCATTTCTGTTATCTACTCCAGCTGTTAGCTACTCCATATACTTCAGAATTTTTCCTCCTTCCTTCCCACACATATTTACTTCAAACCCTATTGCTACCCATGTCTAGTGACATGTCTCAACTTGACCCCCTCTTCAGCTGCCAAAACCTCTTTGTCACATGACGCACACTGGCTATGACCTGTGTAACTTTTCTGTTCACCTTTGCACTGCAATTGTATGATTTGATGCCAGTTATGCCACACAAGTTCCCTTTTGAATGCTCTACCATATTTGTTATGTATCATGTTTCCTGCAGCATCATGTATGTGTCCAGATGTGAAGCATGTTACATGCCTCAGACCAGCATGCACTATCTCAGAACAGAGGCTGGTAAGATACATGACGGAGACAATGAAAATTGAACTCCCAAGCTCAGGAGGAACAAAGGAAATTACCATGGCCCAGGAGAAAGGGGGGTTGAGGGGGAATTGAAAGGAAATGCAGACACTTTGAATCAGTTGAAACGCTTTTGGCTTTTGCCAGAGCAAGACCAGCTTGTAAGCAACTCCAAGAGACTAGGCCTATCCACATGAGGAGGGCCTAGACTGACTGAACGCCTCCAACAGCCAGCTTGTGAGTAAGAGTAAGGAGAATAGACAAAAGAGCACTCTTGAAATAGTGTTACTAGATTATCATAACAAGCAAGGAGTCCTATGGAACTTTTAAAGACTAGCAAATTTATTTATTTGTTAGTCTTTAAAAGTGCCACAGGACTCGCAATGTTCCCTCTAAGGCCCGAACATAGCTGAGCAACAGGTTGCTCACTGCGTGGCCCCCTGTGGGCCCGATCCTACCCCTGGTGGCCCGATCCTGCCCGCCTGCACTCTCCCTGCAATGGGGGAGTGGGGTGCCGCTGACCACCAGGGCCACAAGCTCCACTGCCTCCCTGGCCTCCCGGCAGCGGGGTGGACCTTCTAACCCTGCCTATCCCCAGCTGGCCATGCCTCCCCGGCGGGCGGAGTAGGCCGGCACTGAGTCCCAGTATGCAGGTTTGGGGCCCTGCAGCGGCCCGCTCCTAAAGAGTTTGGGCCACTTCATCCCCGGGCCCCCCAGGCCATGGATCAGTCCCATTCAGGCTGGGGGGGGGCTGGGGATGAAGCAGCCCAAACTCTTTGGGAGCGGGCCACTCTAGGGCTCCAACCCTGCATGCCGGAGCTCAACACCAGCCCCCTCTGCCCCCCTGGGGAGGCGCAGCCAGCTGGGGGTAGGCTGGGCTGGCTGCTCTACCCTGCTGCAGTGAGGCTGAGCAGGCAGGTGGGTGGAGGAGTCTCCAGCCCCAAAGGTCCATGGCCACGCCCATTCCCCACCACCCAAGAGTTGGAAGGAGGGGGTTAGGGCCCGCTTACCTGGCCATCGGAGTGGCGCGGAGAGTCTGTGCATGCTCAGTGAAAGTTTACTCTAAGCAGGAGTTTTAAAAATTCCCAGCTCAGAGGAGCTCTTCAGGCAGGAACTGCAGCTGCCGGCCATGCGCGGCCAGCAGCGTTCCCCGTGCCAGGCAGCAATGGAGGCCAGAGGGAACATTGACTCCTTGCTTGTTTTGTTGAACTAGACTAACACAGCTACCCCTTTGGAACTAGATTAGCATGCATTTTATATCTTTTATTTGCTTGTGGTGACTCCTGACTTCTTTATTAAATGATTATGCATTGTTTTGCTATATACTCATTTAGTATCATATTCTAATCAATAAACTATTATTTGTTTTATCTAAAGGTGTATGGACTTTAGAAGGTGCGAATGAGTGAGACTGGGTCTACCCATCTTACTGTTAAATGGACAGATATGGGTCTATGAGTCTATGGTGATTTGGGGAAGGGTCCCAATCCCTACAGAACAGAAGTTCCTAATGTGGTATCTGGGGCTGGAGGTGCTCACTTGGGGACCATCACCTGAGTGTCCAGAGAGTGCATACCCATGGCCTGGGACTGGTTACACACAGGAGGTTGGTGTGGACTGACTTGGGAGTGAGAGTGGTCACCTGGCAAAGCAGAGTAAGTCAGGGATCAGGAGTGGAGGTTAGGGAATCATAGTGGCACAACGGACCAGATTTTAGGAGGACATCATCACACTCTTATTCCAATCATAAAAATGGTGTCCCAGTTTCTACCTTCAACAATTTAGTTGCCATATCCTGGACCTTTGGCCATTTGGAACTGGACTGAGACCAATTAATTTCACACGATATGCAGCATAAACAGTAAAACCATTATTTCTGTTCCTGCTGTCATGGGGTTCATATACGAACCAGTGGCTTGTAGATTAAAGGTTTCATAACTCATTAATACCTTCTTGAGCCATTCATTCTCTGCTCAATGAATAGAGTATGAACAATGGACTATTTCATGTGGATAAAGACATTTGACAGTGCTCCATTTTGAAAGACTACCAGTCTGAGAATGCTTCCATCTTCTTAAAGAGAATACCAATAGAACTGGTAATTTATCTCAAAATGGAAATCTTTTATAGTGCAATCTAAAAAAAGTAATGATTTTTTTGCTTTTATAAGAAGTCAGCTGCTAGATGGATACAATTCAGACGTACTCCACCAGAGACACCAAACTAAGCACAGAGTAACAAATTCAAATAGGCTGTGTCTACACTTGGAATTTAGTTCAAATTAATGAAGATTAATTCAAACTAAATTAGTGCATGGCCACACTGGCTTTCATTACTTCAAACTAAGGAATTCCTTAGTTTGAAGTAATGAAGCTTTACTTCAAAGTTATAAAACCTCCCTTAACTTCGAAGTAACGGTTAATTCGAACTTATTAGTTCGAATTAAGCTAATGGATCCGCATTAATTCAAACTAAGCATTAGTTTGAATTAACGTGGTTTGATCTTCTTCATCCCAAGGTGCCTTTCTCTTTCTATGTATTGGGTGGGGGTGCCATGTTGCCACACTTCCCATGGTGCCCCCTTCCTAAGTTGAACTAGCAAGTTGGACATGCCAGTTCAATTTGGGTTTCTAGTGGGACATGTTACTTTGAATTAACTTAGTTTGAATTAACCATTATTAGTTCAAATTAATTAATTCAAAGAAAGTTAATTCGGACTAACTTCTTAAGTGTAAACATAGCCATAGTGTCTGGGTCACTAGACTGGAAGTCCATAGATATGGGTTTTTCTTTATACTAGGTTTTGCCACTGGCCTGTTCTATGACTTTGGGCAAATCAGATCACCTCCCCGTGCCTCAATTTTCCTTCTGTAAAGGACTTTCAAATCAAAGGAAAAAGCACTGCATAGCAACTAAGTATTATTAACATCCCAATATTGCCATGAGACAAAGATCAATAATTATTTATTTTTTCCTTTCTACTTAGGTTTTTTGCTACAAGTCGTTTTCTGAAATTCCTATTACTATTTCTTACAGACCACACAGGTCTTTTGTTCTATACATGATTTAAAGATGACAAACCAGTTAAATTCTTGTATGGCGTTTCCCTCAAGGCTGGAGGGCTAACGTCAAAGGAAAAGATTAGTGATTTACTGCATGAGCAAGTGTAAAATATATGCATTAATAAATTTTACAGTACTGTATATTAATGCTTTACTCATATGGTTTTAAGCCTGGATTAAAAAAAAGAAAGAAAGAAGGGATTTATTTTGAAAATTGCCCCAAATTATATAGTTCACAGTTAAGAAAATGTAAATTTATTTTTAAAGTAACCTCATTACTAGTAGGCTACTTTTTTTCTTTTGACAGTAAAACAGAGTGCTTATCTTCATATTTTCATAATGAAAGCTCCCCAAGCACAGGCTACTGTGGCAGATTTACAGCCTTTGAGCAGGAGAACTGACAGGCATTTTAATATGAAAGGAGATATGATGTCTTTAATGTACAGTGATGTCACTTCTAACAAGGTAGAAGCAGCTTTTTGCACTGCAATCACCATAACAAGTGAAACCTGCCTACTGCATGAGTGACCTTTTAACCCATAGAAAGGTCACAAATAATAGAAAAAAGCAGGGACTCTTCTTACTCTGGTAGAAGGGCACACTCTGAGGTTACAGAAGCAAGTTTATTGTGGATGTACATTAGCTGCAGGAAGTTGAAATCAGGAACAGTCTAGCCAGAGCTAACCTTGAGAACAGAAAAGGAAAGGATAATGAAAATCCTCAAGGGAGTGTTAAAATAAAAGCTAGATTGCCTGTTGACCATCTTTTTTCTTTTTATGCAACATTGATTGGGTCTAATAATTTCAAAGTGATGTTGACAGCAATACAGTCAGTCATTAGCTAGGTGAATGATTATTTCACTGAGAGAAAAAACAGCAAGTAAGTATCAAACGCTGGGGTCTTTTATTTGTAAATTAGGCCTTACGGGTTTAGTATCTTGCTTAGGAAACATTGCCATGGATTTTAAGATGTCTTGAAATTCTTAAACTGATTTCAAATGTTCTTCTTTTAAGTCTCCACTTAAACCTGCTACCTACTTCTGACTTAAATACATAGGATTTTATCATTAGTCCTGATGCTGTAACTAACAAGAGAAAACGTATACTGGGTATTCAGTTCTCTAGCCTCCTTAAGAGCTTTTTGAACTTGATTTTTTTTATTCAGGATTTCATAAAAGATTCAAAAGGCCTTAAGATGGGCAGAAAATTCACTGCCAAATATGTATTTTCTCTTATGTTAGTATACACCTGGTGATTTGAGTCAATGAACAGTGGTCAGAAAAAATGAAGTACCCAGGGAAGCACACTACGTTGAGGAACTGAAGTAGACCTAAAGAATTTAAACTAAGATTCAAGAAGATCAAGTTGTCAGCACAGAATATCATGCTTTTTAGTATTTTGACAATTGTATCTTAAAGGACATACTGAGGAATGAATACAGTTCTGTTGGCATGAAAAATAGAATTCTCTTTTCCTGCTACCTATACCAAAAGCTTAATATATATCATTTTTAAAAGTTCCCCCAGCATGGTCTGAACTAGTATCCCCTGGCTAGTGTAGCATCGCCTAGACCCCTGTTCTCAAATAATCATAGGCAGGCTAAAAGAGAAAGGAAAAAGCCATGGCGTGGGCCAGGCTTCATAGCAGTATCCTTGGAGCGCATGTCATGGCCAGTGCATTTCTATGTGCAGGTTTTCTGTAATATTAGCAATAATCACTGGTCTAATGGAGCTCCAATGAAGATTGAACAGTTACTTACCAGTTTAGTTTTCATAACTATTTGTAGTCCTAGAGCTGACATTGTGGACTTTTCCCTCCACTGAAAAAGCTGTCTCACTTCTGTCCTCTTCAAAACAGAAAAGACAAGCTGCAAAACAAAGATTACATATAAACAGTCAACTCAAAATTACAATAGGCAATATCAGAAATGTTGGGTCTAGCACTAATTTCTTCTCTCTGGTTAAAGCCTATTAAAGTATTCTGACAGAAGTTAAACTTTTCAGAGATCTATCATGTGTGCTGTTGGAGATATGACAATTATAACTTGCAAAAAAAAATTGTGATTCCCCGGCAGATTCTTAGATATCTGCAACCATTCAGATGCCCATAATGTAATTTAAGTTTTAAACGATTCTTTAATGATTTGAAAATATCCCATGTTCAAGAACCTGATGGAAGGAACAGTTTAACAAATACAAGGAAGATATGAACTGCTTTCCTTTTTCCTGCTATCTTTCTTCTGTTAACAAATGAGCTAATGGAGTTCTGCACAGACCAGTCTTGAAAGATAGACTTGTCACACTGTCTGACTCACAATCTTGAGTTCCCCATCTTCAAGCATCTGATGAAGTGGGATTTTCTCTCATGAAAGCTCATGATAAATAAGTTTGTTAGTCTTTAAAAGTGCCACAGGACTCCTTGTTTGTTTTGCTAAACTAGACTAACACAGCTATTCCTTTGGAACACTTCAGGGGAGACGGTCATAAACAGGACAGATACCCTGAACTGGACATGTGTTCCACAGAGTTAGATTTCATCAACCCAGTAACAAATGTGAGCTCCTGGATTACTATACCAGTCTTACTGTGGAGTCACAGACAATCCCCTTAGACTCTCTAGTCTGTCTTGCAACCCAGATGAACTGGACTTAATGATAAATGGTCACTTACCCCAGCAACTTAGACCAAGAATTTACACTTCCAGTCCCAAGAAAACAGTCATTTAGCCAAGATCAATTGGTACTCTAGTCATACCAAAGATAATGTCTGTAACCAATTCTTTCATAAAATATCTAAAGATTTATTAACTAGGAAAAGAAATGAGTAATTTACAAGTTAAAGCAAGCAAACCTATACACACAAAGCAGTTACCATCTAAATTCTAAGAATTACAGAATTGTAGTGAACACTGTCAAAGTGTTTTTTAGAATGGCCCCAGGAGTGGCCTGCCATGAGTGCAGGGGACTGGACTCGATAATCCCTCATGGTCCTTTCCAGTTTCTATGGCTGTATTCACACACAGGGGGTTATTTCGATACAGTTGTTTCGAAACAACTTGTATCAAAATAACGTCTTATTTCGAAATAACTTAATTTGAATTAACAGCATGTTAATTCGAATTAAGGAAAAAAGCTCAAAGCGAAATAGCAGGTTCAGGCAACAGTTATTTTGAAACAAGTCACCGTTGTTTCGAAACAACGTGTTCACATGGCAAAACAACGTTGTTTCGTCCCCGCATGGGGTTTAACTTGTTTCGAAACAACGGTTCCCGTTGTTCCAAAACAACAGTTCCCGTTGTTCCGAAACAACCGTGCATCGTGTGAACAGCCTAAATCTTATTTTGAAACAACCTCTGTTGTTTCAAAATAAGAGGGCTGTGTGAACACAGCCTATGATTCTGTTATTCTACGAGGTGGCCCCTGGGAATCCCTGGCTTTAGTCTGGTGTCTTTAGCCATCTGAGAGTTCAAACAGAAGAGATGGAAAATTTTCCTGTGACTATTTGTAATTTCCTTCATTCAGCTTTCAAGTTCACAGGCTGAGCTTCCTTCCACGCAGGGCCAGTCCACCCATAGAAGCAACCTAGGCAGCTGCCTAGGGCACCAGCCTGTAGGGGTCACCAAGGGCTGGGCTAGGGCTCAGGCTGGGGCCAGCAAGCTTCCTGCTCTGCTCCACCGACATCAGACCATGGGTGGGGAGCCAGCCCTGGCTGGGGGAACAAAACTGCTGCCACGATTCGGCCAGGTAACCTGCGCCCACCTGCCATCTGGCCAGGCTTGGGGTGGGCACAGGGTGGAGGGCCCATCGTCTGGCCCGGCCTGGCCCAGGCCACCGGGGAGGGGCACCAAAATCTCAGGCCCCTAGGGTGCCAAAATAGCTTGGGCCAGCCCTGCTTCCATGTAGCATTTCCAAGGGGCAACAGGGGCCATTAACCAATCCTGTCTGTTTTGTTCCTTGATGACCTGTCTGCTTTTTGATAGCCCTTCTGATTTACATTTCCCTGCATTTATTTTGCTCCCATTCTGTAAGCTCCCCATCTTCAAGTGTCTGACAAAGTGGGATTATCTCCCACGGAAGCTCATGCAACAAATTAATTTGTTAGTCTTTAAAAGTGCCACCAGACTCCTTGTTTGTTTTTCTAGATAGTGGGCAGGGGTAACAATTCCTAGGCTGGGTTCACAAGTTCAAAGCAAACATTCTCAAAGTTAAGAAGTAAACCAACATGACAAGTAAGATTAATGCATGAGTCAGCATGCAATCATTTCAGAGTCTAAACACTAAATACGTTCTTATAAGATATGACTATTTTGAGCAAAACTAACATACAGGTGAACTGGTCTGGTCTCCAGCTATGAGTTTGTCAGTTCTTAGCTAATGCCTGCAGGCAGGGCAAGAGCTGGCATCTGGCTTCCCAGTTTCAAAAGACCATCACCTCTCTCAAAAGATTAAAAATTCTTAATGATATAGAGAACAGAGGGGAGCAAACTAATACACAGGAGCAGCTCTAGAAGTCAGCATTTTGTGTTTATGTTCAATGAACAAGACATCAGAAGGAAAATGGAACTGGTAAAAGGCATCTTATTGCCTCCCCTTCACAGAGGACACTATTCTTATTACTTTTCCATGGGCAAGATTCAAGACACTTTAAGTAGAATGGGAAAAGAGTTCAGGAGAGAGGCAGTCATAGATGATATAGTGTTCAATCTCAGATGAATAGATCATCATCAGTAGTGAAGCTCTGAGCACTTACATAGCTTGTCCACCAGAAAGATCTCACACAAGAGATGTTATTAGCTGCAATCTCAATCTGCCTAAACAAAATAAATATTAATAAATATTTTCATAGCATAGCTCAAATCTCTAATGAAAAGGCATTTCCTATATCACTTCCCCTTTATATGTCAATATAAGGACCAGGGAAGGCTAGAACCCAGGGCTGCAGAGCCTGAGACAGCTGAGTTTGTACATAATCATTGAGAGGGCATGTAGGAAGATATACAAAGAGAACTGTGGCAATTAGGATGCTACTCTAGGAAGTACTACCCAAAGGGTTTAGAGCAGGGGAGGCCAAGCTTACAGAACTCAAGAGCCACACCAGTCAATTATTAAACCTTCGAGAGCTACACTGAGGCGTATAATCACATACTTTTACCTACTCCAAAATTACTAAGCTTAAAATTTGTTGTGCACTTTATTTTTATCTTAAAAATAGGGCACATATTGATGCTACTAATGTCATATTCTAATAATTAAGGTTACCATGAAAACTAGGCCTATACAGTAAAAAGTTAGCTGTTGATGGATGTAGAATACTGCAGGCTAGTGGCAAGTTTTTTAAAATCTGGGCAGTAACTTGTCAATGCAGTACGTAAAAGCTCTCACAGGTGCTGATCTCTAAGTATTGCACAATGTTTTAATTTAACAAATTTCATTGTGGAAAACAATACTTTGCAGCAGTAAGTTGTGCTAAAAATTGAAAGTAAGCTATATTCAGTTTAAAAAACTTTTCTCCTTTGATATTTTTGTTTCTTAGTATTCCATGTCATGTTTAGGACTTGTAAAACATGATTTTAACAACACGTAAACTGCATTAGGGCCTATAAGAAAATCTGAACATGCCGCAGCTTCCCTGACCATGCCGAGCTCCCCCCCCCCACCCCATTGCTGTATCCCTGCCGTCTCTTACCATGCTGCTGCTTCTCTGCTGTCCTCGACCATTGCTCACTTCTCCCTCCGTCTCCCACCATGCCACGCTTCCCTGCTATGTTCCCTCTAAGATGATGATTCAGCTGAGCAATTTTTAGATGCAGCTGAGTAAGTTCCCTCCTGGTTCCTGGACCCGGTGCCAGGCCCCTGCTCATCGGCTCCCCAAAATGCATCCATAACTTGCTCAGCTGCATCATCAGCTTAGAGGGAGCATTGCTCCTGTCTCCCATTACAACTCAACTGTCCTGGGAAACACTTTCCTACTCCATATGTGGCCCAACACTTGTCTTTCAAAACAGGCTTGGTTTTGTGGAATAGGATTCTGTATAAAATAAGTCTAAGGGGGAGGATGCTATGGAAAACAGCTCATCCCTAGTCCCAATGCCTCAAAGTCTCTGAAAAGCCTCAACTGTCCAGAGCTCTAAAGAGGTAGCCGTGTTAGTCTAGTTCAGCAAACAAACAAGGAGTCCTGCAGCATTTTTAAAAATGAACCCATTTATTTATTGTGTGAGCTTTCATGGGAGAAATGTGATAAATACATGTGTTAGTCTTTAAAAGTTCCATGAAACTCCTTGTTTAACTGTCCAAAGCTCGATCTAAAGGTTTCTGTACAATTGGCAAGAAGGAGCAGGATTCTTCATTGGCTTATTCCTTTCTCCCTCTGATACGATGGAAGACTTTTTAACCTGTTTTCCTGACTACCATACTTGTAAAGGGAGTGCATGAGGTGCCCGTAAATTTGGAAAGTGCTGTGGACAGGACTGAGACTGCCATGGCATGTAGTGTAAGATAAATAGAAAAAAAATAAACAAACCCACCCAAACCAAAAGAAAATAAAAAAATACAAAGTACACAAAAATAAATAAAGCACAGCAAAATAAAATCCACATTGAAATCTACGAAACAGAAAATAACAATAATTTGTTAGTCTTTCAGTCCTTTACAGCTGTCTCCTCCCTGATCCCCTCAGTCACTTTCCTCATTGCCTGTATTCCCTGAAGTTCCTTTCTGTGCTAAGACCCCCCCCTTTGCTTCCCTGAGCTGCCCATCTGCTCCTTCCCCACCCTTCTGTGAGCCGGGGCTGCTGTTCCCCCCTCCCCACCGCTTCTCTGAGCTGTGGGCTGCTGCTCCGTGTCCCTGCCCCTCCTCTGAGCCATCTGCTCCCTCCTCCCTGCCCCTTCTCTGAGCTGCTGGCTGCTGCCCCCTGCTCCCTCGTCCCCAGCGCCACCCCTCCTCTGAGTTCTCCGCTGCCGGCTGGCTCCTCCTTCCCACCCCTCCTCTGAGCTGCTGGCTGCGGAGCTGCTTGACCCGCCAGAGATTTTAATTCCCCCAGCCTGAAGCAGTCCCTGCCCACCAGCCACATTTTTTCTTTGAAGAGCCGAATGCGGCTCGCGAGCTGCAGTTTGGCCACGCCTGGTTTAGAGTGACAGCACCTTGCAGAGCTCTGTTAGGCCATGCGCACTGTTTAAAGCTCGAGGGTAGCAAGCCTGTTCTTTGGGTAATTATATAGACTTTTAGTGATTCTAGGGTGTGTCTTGCTTTCTGATCTCTAGTCTCTGATCCTGAGTCCAGCCACGTAACTACCTCAGATCTCTAACCACAGCCTGACTCATATTCTAGCTGACTAGCTATCTCTGATCTCTTGCTCTGAACCTGACTCTTGCTTGTTGATCCCAGCTCTGGTAATTACTCTGATCACTGACTACTGCCTCATGGCAGTCCTTGATTTGTAGCTACCAGCCTAGCTGTGATTGCTTGGCAAAACTGCCTATGCCCTAGTTCCTTATATCATGACTGTGTGGAGCAACTCCTTTCACACTGGTGATGTGGAATCTCTGTGGTACGTATGGCAATTGTTCATATTGAAAAGTGATATTAGGAAAAAACTTAATTAAATTTTAGCTGTCTCTTAATAAAATTTGGCTGCTAGAAACATGAAAGAGAGGCCAGCATCACATGATCAGTCAAGTCATGGAGTCATAAAAGATTAGAGTTGGAAGGGACCTAAGGAGGTCTTGTAGTCTAACCCCCCTGCTCCAAAGCAGGACCAACCCCAACAAAATCATCCTGGCCAGGGCTTTGTCAAGCCATTCTTTAAAAACCTCTAAGGATGGAGATTCCACCACCTACTTAGGGAACCCATTCCAGTGCTTCACCACCCTCCTGGTGAAATCTTTTCATAATATCCAACCTAGACCTCCTCCACTGTAGCTTAAGACCATTGCTCCTAGTTCTGTCATCTACCACCACTAAGAACAGTTTAACTCCATCCTCCCCGCAGCCCCTTTTCAAATAGTTAACAGTCAGTATCAAATCCCCCCTCATTCTTCCCTTCTGAAGACTAAAAAAGCCTGCTTCCCTCAGTCTCTGCTCATAAGTCACATACTCCAGCCCCCCTAATCATTTCTGTTGCCCTCCTCTGGACTTTCTCCAGTTTATTTACAAACATTTAAGAAGTGCTCTAAATATCCATGAACCACTGTTTTGGACTCCCTGAATCACTGTTCTGGAATATCTATCCTAAGCCCCTATTTGATTTTGAGTCTTGCTTTCTCAAAATTAGCTTCTTTCCTTCCTGTGTTAAAGAATGCTGAAGGTAGTATGGAAAAAGTTTTGCCACTTATCCTATTCAATGTGTATGTGAAGCTGTATAGGGTGGTGGTGAGGTGGGTAGTTTAACTCGCAATACCATATCTACGTGGATAGCACGTAGCTCAGCTGTTTTGTCAAATCCAGATCATACAGTGTCTGGACACAGAGCACTTTCTGTGAGGGCTCTCTGCACTAGACTTTCATTCACCTTTTAATTTAAGAGCCTTGGTTTGCCTGCATTTATGCTGTGATATTAAACCCATCCATTCACTCAGGGAAGCTGTTAAGCACAAGTAATTCCATTGATTACTTGTCAATGAACACACATTCCACTGAAAGTTGTAAATAGGCCTCCAAAATGTTACTGTAACCATCTGGGTCCAAGGATATTAGAGAGACAAGGTGGTGAGGTAACATTTTCTTAGTGAACCAACTTCTATTGGTGAGAGAGAGCAACTTTCAGGCTTACACAGAGCACTTCTACTTTGCCAGAACTTAAGAAAAGCTCTGTGTAAGCTTGAAAGCTTGTCTCTCACCATCGTAGTATGTCCAATAAAAAAATATTACCTCACCCACCTGGTCTCTCAGCTAGGCATATGTAATATAAAGTTCTTGATTCAAAATTAGCTAACTTCAATGGGACCACATGGATGTTTAAAGTTAAGCATGTGCTTAAGTGCTTTTGAATGGGGCCTTATGCTTTTGCCATGCGAGAGCTATTAGAAGGTGTGCTGGCAGTTTAACTCTGTGGTTCAAGTCTGGAATTTGTAGTTTGATTTTGATTAGTTAATGTTGCCCTTGGTTTATATGTGCCCATTAAAAATCTCGATAGGCATTATTTGAAAGAGATAAATAAGCTACATATGGTGTGTGCACACCTTTCAGTAGCAGCATGTAGAGTTGCATACATACTTCCAGGCTATTAAGATAAGTATATACCATATTAAATATTAATTTCCTAATTTTAAAAAGTCTGGGTTCAAACTGCATCAATTATGATTCCAGCCAATCAAACTTCTTTTGGACTCCTTCCACATATACAACATCATTCACATTCTGTTTAAATATCAAGATTGATGAGAATGATATTTTATGTTTTAGGCATCTTCTATTTATGACAAATTAAAAGGTCATTTTTGGGAAAACTGGTCATTTTTAGCTCAGTCATTTCTATTCAGTTTGTTAATTCTTCCTGGTTAATGGTCCTTTCAAATATAGATTACATGGTTACATCGACTCTCATCAAGTACTCTTCTGAAATGGAAGCTTGCAGTGGGAAAATAAAAGCTATTTCTTTCAACTATTCCAGTTTTATCTGTGAATGATTGATATCACAAGATTGATTAGGGTTCTATAGGCACCCAGAATACTAAAATATTTTACTGTCATGGTTTGTCGCAAAGGATAGATAGACATCTCAGATTCTAGTCAACTCTGTCTGAAATCTGAAACCAGCTGAATATGTCTATCAATTAGGATGCCTGTGTTTATAACAATATTCAGAGTATAATGGTAATGAGGGACCACAGTCATGGCTCCAATAGAACATATTAGTATTAACCTCAGTGCTAGGTCATGCACTATCCTTTTTAATGAGTGATGTTGGGGCTTCTTAGACAAGCACATTCCAAGCAGAATTCCTAGCCTGTTATTTCAGGTGGCCTACTTAAACCACCCTAGGACAGATTAACCCCATCTCTCACTACAGACAATTTAATTTCAAAATCATCTTTCTCCTTTATCTTCCATTAAGATGCTCTAGGTGATAAACAACATTAATAAAAACATCCAAAAAATGGGGGGATTGAACACTGGTCCTGGTCCTCTTCCCCCACCTTAATAAACTCATTAACTGGAATGTATCTCACATGCATTAACTATAGAGAGGTAAGTCATTCATAAGGAAAGTAATTGGTGAATTTAGATATCGTCTCATTGACTGCCTTGCTTTTGGGGTCATCTGTCTGCACTTCATTTGAAGTAACTGTACCCTCAGAAACCTGAAGGATACCTCAAGGACCAATACTTCCTCACTGTACCTAATTTGCAACTCCAGTGACTGGTTTTCCACAGGTGGTTATGGAGAGTAGGAGGAATAGACTGAACCAATTTGTTAAAGGCCCTTGTTAGGTGGCATGCTCTTATTTTCTTGCATGCGCTCTCATGAGCACCGTGGATAGTCTCTTGCTAACTACATTTTCAAATATGTATGCACAATTCCAGGAAAGTGCATTTCTTCAGGTTTATAATTGAAAGTTTCTTAGGGGGACCTTCCCTTTTTATCTACTCTGATATACACACACACACACACACACTGTCATGGATAAATAGGTATATTTCAATTTAGTTTTAGATCTGTGTCTCAACTATTGAAAAATAAAAGTAACTAATTTCATTAGCCATCACTTAGAAGTGGTGCACTTGGTATGGTAGTGTTTAGCTGGGAGGAAGTAAAATCCAATGGAATATGCTGCCTTCCTTCTCTAGGTAGGACACCTTGGTTCTGCTCCTGAGACCTACCTCTAATGTGCTTTGACCTTGGATGAGTCATCTAAATGGCTTGTGCCTCAGTTTCCCCATCCATAAAATGGGTATAATGACACCACCCAATTATTATCCTCCTTTGTAAAATGCTTTACATTGATTGAAAGTATTATATTTATTATTAACATGATCAGAGATTACACTAAGCAGGTGCACTTTAATATATGTTGAGAGTAGAATAGGATTGGCATATGACTAAATTGCTCTATGTCCTCTGAAATGAACTCAGTCCCTTGTATGTTATAGACTGGCTGACATTAAAGCAACAACACAAGTTTGTGACTGCCTATAAAACAGTTTAGCAGAGATGTATCAGTCAATTGCATTAGGAGAAGTAGGGTTAGAGTAGGTCAGCACTAACAAGTTCCACCATCTTCAAAGTATCTGACAAAGTGGAATTTTCTCTCATCAAAGCTCATGCAATAAATAAATTTGTTAGTCCTTAAGTGCCACAGGACACCTTGTTTGTTTTTACTGATTTTTATAGTTGCCCATCCATTCACATGTAATTGGTTTAATTTCAGTGAAATTATATGTAACTTAATATTATGAATGGTAGTGTGTTTTAGTCATATGAAGACATTCTCAGAGCTTCTATTACATCTGTTTGGCATTTGGTAGGATATAGAATTCCCTTTGCTTAAGAACAGCAGTGGTTCTGTATGTAGCTAGAAAGCCAGCTGTTTCCAGAACTTTCAGGAAGTTTTGCTTAGTAGAGTGAGCTTCAGCAGCAACAGAAACATGTTGCTGAAATGAGCATTCCTCTCTTAGCCCTCCCATTCACTGATTCCAGTTAGGGACAGCTCTATATTTGAATTAAGATTCAGAAACTTGCTGTGTGAGCAATCACTGATTAGTCATTACTTGTTTCTGGGGACTGATTTCAGATGTTGGAGAAAATTTTGTTATATTTTGTATACTGATAGAATTGTTTCTAGTGCATCAAAGTGTTGTATTACATAGCAACACTGAAAATACAGCAGCAGTGATATGGCATCTGAAATATGACTTCTTAATCCATTCAGATTCAAGAAAAGAACATGCCTTTGAGTTGCCTGAGGGATGGTGTGATTAGCATCAAGTACACTATAAACCTGACTTCCTTTAAAGTTTAGGTATTGTGTTCAGACAGATCTCAGTTCTGATCAATGCTACCGAAACACAGCCATCAATAATAAAGGAAATCCATGACAGGAAAGGATTGTCTCACATCACAAAGGGCCTCTTGTTAATAGCAATGCTATGCCACTTGGTGCTGGGCTTATAGGTTGAGGAATAAAATGGCATCCATTTTTGGGCCTGCATAACATAATTGCTTGTTATGTTAAAACTTGTGTACTATTATTTCTGCTTCAGATGTTGAAATAGGTCCTTTGCTGTATGTGAGTTGAGTAGGGCTGTATTGTGCCCCCATATCAATACCTGATTTGTTAATTCATTTGCATGTTTACCACCTACCTCCTTTTCTGTTACATAGGAGAATGTGAGACCTCCCACCTCCACTTTTTTATTCTTCCTTTCAATACTGCCCTGAACTGCTGCAGGACTGAGAACAGCTGGGATCCAGGAACACCTGAGTTTTAATTTTAGCTCTACTGGCCTGATCCAAGCCCACTGAAGTTAATGGAAAGACTGTCATTGACTTCAGTTCACTTCTGATGAAGCTTTGTGTAGAATTTGCCAAGTTTCCTAGAACCAAATTTTCAACTGTTGGGTCTCCAATTTAGGGCCTGAATCTCAGAGTTGCTGAGCACCCGTAATTCTAACTGAACTCCAGAGAAACTATGGAACATCAGAGCCTGCAAAAATCAAGACTTAGCCATCTAAAGGTGGGAATCAAAAACCTGATGCATTAAAAGTAATTGGTCACTTCAAGTGCGAGTTCTCAGTTTCCCCACTATAAAATGGGGCTGTCGCTGCATACAAACATACCCAAGGGTATTGGTGAGGTTCTGTTGGTATCAAGCTTTGAAAGTGTAAAACACTATGTAAATACAAAATTTTTAAATTCTCTGATTTCCTGTTGTCACAGGAATGCACAGCCCCCCTCAGAGAGAGCCCAGAAAGATCTGCATGACAGCAGGGGGGTGGAGCAAGGAGTAGGCTGTCAGTCAGGCCAGAAGCAGAGGGGTAGGACAGAAAGTTTAAAAGGGGAGGCAGCCAGCTTAGTTCAAGCCAGGCCAGCAAGGGGGAAGGATGCAGCTCTGCTCCCTCCTAACCTTGGGCCGCCCCGCAGGGGAGCTGGGCTCTGGCCTCCAGACCCAGGCCTGGCTGTCTGGCGGGGGCCGCCCACGGCCAGTGACAGGCGACCACTGCCTGAGCCCTGGGCTGCCCCATGCCTGCAGGAGGAGCTGCTAGTAGGGGAGCTTGTGAGTGGTCCTGAGTCATCACCCATCAAAGACCTCAAACCTTGACCCACCCCATGCAACTTGGAGGAGCTACCTCTGACTGCTGAGGACCCCATGCCCCTCCCCACCTCCTTCAACCTGGGGGAGTTACTCCTGGCAGAAGAACCTGAAGGACTCCCTGACTTACCACCGCCCGATGAAATGGAGGGGTTTTACAATCTACCCCTGGGTGACTACGCTGAGGAGCTGGTGGATGAGGTACTGCTAGAGCCTGGGATCAGGGGTGACCCAGGGGAGTGCAGGACTCAACCCGCAGTGGGGAGCTACATCTCAGGGACTGCATGTTGCAGTCAAGACCCCGCTGACCCCTGCACAAATGCCCCGGACCCTTTTGGGGACCTGAGCTGGAACACAGTGGAGTGGTATGACCCTATGCCTCTGCTGATCCCTTCCCTGAGCACCCCCGCTATCTGCAAACCTTGGGGTAGCGCCATCAGTTCCCAGCTATCCTAAAAGATGTGAATTGTGACTTTACCATGCCAAGAGGCTAAAGACTTGGAGCCTGGCCCTACAGAGGGTTGAGGGCTGTGAGACTTTGTCTAGCCAAGAGGCCAGAGACTTGGTAGTCCCACTTGATGCGGGGCTGGTGACTGTGCAACCCTGCCCAGTGCAAGGAATTAGAGACTTGGAGGTCTCACCCTGGAAAGGGGCTGGAGATCCTGGCAGGCCTCCCCTCTATGTCAGGAGGGTAAGGAGCCCTGCTATATCTGGTGCCTTCTCCAAGGAAGAGTCAATACTGGGGCATTGACGATACAAATGTCCAAACTCCCCACAGGTAAAGCAGGGACCGACTTCTATGGACTCTGTTGTAGGTCCTGCATCCTGTTTTGTGGGCGGGTTTCTGGGAGGAAGTCCTGGTGACTGGCCCCTGTCCTGGCGGGGCAAGCCCCATACGGAATTTGGACAATCCAGACCTGTTCTTGGACGAACCTGGTCTGTTCTAGTACTGGAAGATGGGGGGCCCCTAGAAGCTGGGGCCCGTCGTTCAGAGCCCAGCAGCACTTGGGCCCCTGGAGCAGAGGCTGGGCCACTTGCCCCTTCTGCAGCCAGAACGCCTTCTGTTTGTTCCACAGCATCCTGCAATGTCAAGGGCCTGTGTCACAGGACCCATGTCTTTCCTCATGGAGGCAACAGGTGTATAAAGTGCTCCAAGGCCACTTGTTCGACAACTTCATCTGCTGTTCGTTGAGTGGGTTAGAGACACCGACAGCACAAGTCTTTTACTGTTTGTGCCGTGGCCTGCAGTCGAGCCCCGACCGGGTAGGTCTGGTTTTGCAAGTGGCGGCAGTAGGTCTCCGGGCTGATCTCTAATGCATCTAGGATGGCTGCTTTCGCACAGTCGTTTTTGGGCATCCTTATCCGAGAGCTCTCTAAGCTGCTTGACCGGGCCCGGTAAGGTATGGGGCAAGCAGTGTGGTCTATTGGTTGTTGGGCCACCCCGCAGCAGAAGTGACTCACTTGAATGTCACCAAAAGTGCCTCAGTCATCACTAGGGCCCATCTTTGAGAGGCATAGCAGCATTGTGGGAGCTGAGGGCATCACCAGGCTGGCCACAGAGGTCTCCATCCTACATGTCAGTAGGGCCATTAACTTCTCAAACCCCCTTTTCTGTTGCTTCTCCTGATGGGCCACTAGTTGCTAGAGCAACTGTTGCTGCTGGGTGGCTAGCTGTTGAAACAGCTGCTGCTGCTGCATCATTTCTGCCCACCACTTGGTATGAATCCATCTTGGGATCATCTCTGCTATTCTCCTCCTCCCCAGCTGGGGTTCCCTCTTCTCCTCAAGAGGGAAGTTCAGAGTCCTTGGAGAAGGCACCAGAGGTAGCAGGACCCCTTACCCTCCTGAAGGGGAGGGGTGGCTTGCCAGGGTCTCCAGCCCCTTTCCAGGGTGAGACCTCCAAGTCTCTAATTCCTTGCACTGGGCAAGGTCGCACAGTCACCAGCCCTGCGTAGGGCAGGACTACCAAGTCTCTGGCCCCTTGGCTAGACAAAGTCTCACAGCCCTCAACCCTCTGTAGGGCCAGGCTCCAAGTCTTTAGCTTCTTGGCACAGTAAAGTCAAAGTCACAATCAATGTCTTTTAGGATATCTGGGAACTGACAGTGTTACCCCAAGGTTCGCAGACTGCACAAGTGCTCGGGGTAGGGGAAGGGATCAGTGGAGGCATAGGGTCATCCCACTCCAGTGTCCCAGCTCAGGTCCCCAAAAGGGTCTGGGGCATTTGCACAGGGGTCAGCAGGGCCCTGACTGCAACATGCAGCCTCTGAGATGTGGCTCCCCACTGAGGGTTGAGTCCTGCACTCCCCTGGGTCACCCCAGATCCCAGGCTCTAGCAGTACCTCATCCACCAGCTCCTTAGCATAGTCACCCAGGGGTAGATTGTAAAACCCCTCCATCTCATCAGGCAGTGGTAAGTCAGGGAGTCCTTCAGGTTCTTCTGCCAGGGGTAACTCCTCCAGGTTGCAGGAGGTGGGCAGGGGCATGGGATCTTCAGCAGCCAGAGGCAGCTCCTCCAAGTCACACAGAGTGGGTCAAGGTTCAGGGTCCCTGATGGGCATTGACTCAGGACCACTCACCAGCCCCCCTATTGGCAGCTCCTCCTGCAGGCATAGGGCAGCTCAGGCAGTGGTCCCCTGTCACTGGCTGTGGGCAGCCCCCACCAGACAGCCAGGCCTGGGTCCAGAGGCCAGAGCCAGCTCCTCCACAGGGGTAGCTCAGGGTCAGGAGAGAGCAGAGCTGTATCCTTCCCCATTGCTAGCCTAGCTTGACCTGAGCTGGCTGGCTCCACTTTTATACTTCCTGTCCCACCCCTCCGCTTCCAGCCTGATTGACAGCCCACTCCTTGCTCCGCCCCCTGCCGTCATGCAGATCTTTCTGGGCCCTCTCTGAGGGGGGCCATGTTTTCTTGCTATACCTGTACAAACAATATCCTGGAAAAACCATAAAATGTGTACTGAATTAATCTGATACTGAATACAAAATCAAATCAATAACTCATGAGAATAAATTTAACAACCATGTAGAAATTTTGCTTTCCCCAGACTGACTGACTGAACAGAGAATGGCGAATAACAGCAAAAGCAGAATGTTTTGTAGGACTGCTTTTTAACTAATTAGAGCTCTGCAAAATATTGGACTCAAGCCTTAAATGCAGTTGCAATCAGCCCTGGTTCAAGTTCAGCTTGTGTTAGTGAATTAGCAGTAGGTTTTGCTTTGATATTTTTATGTCCATGAACCATTCATCAATTATAGATGTGTATTTTTTTTTGCTCTGTCTGGATGTTTGGATATACTTTGAAGCTGATGTTCACTGATTCACGTCACAGAAGAATTATAAAGGATTAGGGTTAGAAGGGACCTCAGGAGGTCACATAGTCTGACTCCTTTGTCAAAGAAATATCAACCCCACCTAAATCATTCCAGACAGGGCTCTGTCAAGTCTGGACTTAAAAACCTCTAAAGACAGAGATTCCATCACCTGCCTTGGTAACCCATTCCAGTGCTTCATCACCTTCCTGGGGAAAAAGTTTTTCCTCAATCCAGCCTAGACTGCCCCCACTGCAAACTTGAGACCCCCATTCCTTGTTCTGGCATTTGCTATCAGTGAGAACACCCTAGCTCCATCCTCTTTGGACCTCCAACCCCAGGAACATCACTGCTCTGGGGAAAGACCTGGGGCACAGGCTCAGGCCCTGATCCCTGGCCGTGGTCTTGCACCCAGGCCCGATCCAGCGTCGGGCTCCTGCAGCTGCCAGGCTGGCCCCAGATTCCCCGGCCAGGTTTGGGGCTGGCAGAGTCGGGTGCTACTGCCGGCGGTCTGGCCTTGTTCCCTGGCCAGGAGAGGTAGGTGCTGCTGCAGGTGCCCCAGCCCCGGGTCCCCAGTCCCTGAGACTCAGGTCATATGCCCTGTGTGCCAGGCACCAGTGATGCCCCTGCCCCCCACTTCTGGTACTTAAAGGCTGCTATCAGATCCCTCCCATCACTCTTCTCTTCTGCAGACTAAATACACCCAGTTCTCTCAGCCTGTCCTCTTAAGTCATGTGCCTCAGTCCCCTAATAATTTTTATTGTCCTCCACTGGACTCTTTCCAATTTGTCCATGTATTTCTGTAACAAGGAGCCCAAAACTGGACATCATGGAACTCTTTTGTGGCCTCATCAGTGCTGCATAAGGGGAATAATCACTTCCCTTTACCTGCTGGAAGTGTTCCTACTAATGCAGCCCAATATGCTGCTAGTCTTCTTGGCAACAAGGCTACATTGACACAGTCAGCTTCTTGTCCACTGTAACCACAGAACTGATGCTTAGCTAGTCAATCCCCAATATGTAGCAGTGCATGGTATTCTTCCATGCTAAATGCAGTACTTCACACTTAACCCTTTTGTACCTCATCAGATTTTTTTTTTTTTTTTGGTCCAATCCTCCTATTTCTCCAGGTCACTCTGTATCTTACCCCTGCTTTCCAGCACATTTACCGCTCCCTGCAGCTTAGTGTCATCCACAAATTTGCTGAGTGCAAGCCAGCCTATCCACCATACAGATCTTTAATGAGTTATTTAACAATGAATTAAAGAACAAGTTTGAACCTTGTTCACTGAGGGTGAAAACGTGGAGCAAGTTTAATCAGGCCTCTCTCCTATGTCCCTGATTGACTGAACCTATCTTTTTTTGATGTTTCCACTAGGCCTCCATCAAGGCTTATTTTTCATTCCACCCCTATGCAGGCAATGTCCCCCTTTTCCCTGTTTGCCTATGTACTTTCTTCATCTCATTCCAATACCTCCTTAGAACATATTCATGTCATACTGCCCACACTGCAATCATGGGAGTTACCACAACCTGAGTGGACATATTCAAGGTAATTTGACTGGTGCAGGTACCTGAGCACTAATGCCAAGGCAGTGCATGTTTTATTGAGTGCTAAGACCCTGAGTAATTACCCAGAGCTTGGGCAGGCTTGTATGGCATACTCTAAAGCTTGTAGTGCCACAGTTCCCTGCTCTAACACCTGACTAGCTAGATTAAAGCTAGCTTGAGTCAGTATATGTGAGCTGAAATTGCACTCCGTGACCACAGTTAATTTGATAAAGAAAAAAATTACACATTCCATTGATCTGTTAACATGTGCAAATAACTCAGATTGATTATCCACATGACTTATTTGATGTAGGGGGAGATCTTCATCATCAAGAAGAGATTGTACACCTAGTAACCTGTGATTTGTCATTGAAAGTCTTCCCCCTGAATCTTCTTTCCTCTCCACACCTTTTCTCTAAAGTTTGCTCCCTACATGTGTTGACTCATGTATATTGATGATGAAGCTTTTAGGAAAGGCACTGCTGTCCTTCGGGGGGGGGGGGGGCAAGTGAGATGACTGCCTTGGGCCCACGCTGCTGTTCCCCATCCCACCCCCACTGCTGCACTGGCCCCCACTGCTGTATTCATCAGCAGGCAGGGGGCAGGGCAGGAGTGCAAAGCCAGGTCTCTGGGCTGGCCCGCCCTGGCCTCCCAGTGAAGGGGAGGCAGGGGTCCCCACAATCCGATTGGCCCTCCCCCTCCTCCCCAGGGATGGTCCTGGGGACAGGAATCATGATTTTTTATTTGCTCTGTAAAATGCATAGCCCATATTGTGCCTGGCTCCGCACTGTAAAGATAAATAATAAATTAAGATGAATGTGATCAGCTGGGTTGGAGAAGATATTGTTGCTCTTTTTCTGAAAAAAGAGGTTATGGTTTCACTGATCATTCTGATCCAGTTTAGAGTAGGGGAATTTTTTTTACCATTTTTATATCACATGCAAAATAATCAAAATAGGGGGAAGGCAGCAGAATTGTTTGATTTATATACCCCTGGCAACAATGCCATGTCCATCTCATTCACAAGTGGAAAAAGTCTAATAAAATAACAAACTACAGCATAGGCAACTGACTGTCACAGATTCCAGCAGGTAATCCTATGTGTTTGGTGGTGGCCAGTCACCGGTCTAGTAGGTTCTTCTGGCCTAAGCGATATCTGTGCTCCTGAGGCTAAGAGCTCAGTGCAGCCAACAGAGTCTCTAACGTTGATACCATCAGCTTTGCACTGGCAGTAGAATGCTGCAACAATTTGCCTAGTGCAATTGCTGAGCGCCATTGAACCATACTGAGTCCTGTGTATGATGGAAACCACTTCAGGTCAGCATTCCTAAATCCAGCACCTATGGTTAATGGTATAAATAGCCAGCCCAAAGGCCAACTTTTCCCTCATGCCGTCTGGAGTATATAATGAGTGTGTAACTGATGGTTGTTCAGATATCAGCTTCACAATTATACCATCCCCTCCCAATATGAAGCTCACAGGGAAAGCATTCAGAGCTGGCCATTTTCCTTCATCAGAGAGACCAAGGCTTTCTGTTCCCCTCGACAAGACCCTTGTGGTTCCACCACTTCAGTGTATTCAGTAATATATACAATGTGATTTAAGCAAAAGATACTGCATCTCACCAGCCACATCAGCCAGTCCACTCCTGGAAAATAGCCCCACCTAAGCCTCAACTCATACAGCAGCCCCTGGATATGTAAAGGTGGAAAGAAGGGAAAATTCCATTTTGATTAAAATAAATGGGAACACTTGACCGAGGACTATGATTTGGGGGTGGGGTAGTGAATTTGTTTGTAGAAATATGTCCTTGAATAGATAGCCTTGTTCATGAACAGTTTCACATATTTTACTGTTGTTTGCTTTGTGTGGACCTGATTGGAAGAAGGATTAATTGAGATTTGTAAATATGTGGTAGAAATGGAAGTTGCTTTTTGTTTATTTTTATCAACCAAAAATGCTATAACATGTGAAGTCTAAGTTTGCATTTCTAGTATCAGTATTTAATTTTATAAAAAGGACTGCAGTACTTACGGTTTTTCCCCTCAGTCAAAGACTTTAGTTTGAGTAGAGCCGCTGGAAAAGTTAGGACTTCTTATAATCATACTAAACAGGACACATTGCTATTTAATCCTCAATTAAGATGAAAATGTTATTTCCCACTGAGCATTGTGAATTTTCAAATTTTTTTGTGTTGATGCCCCCACAGAGGATAAAAATCTGCCCCCTCCCATAATTTGTAGGTAATTTCTAAATTCTATTGCTATGTTGAAGAAATGTGCTTTAACCCCAAGAATTTTTTACCTGTATTTTCAAAGAGGTATCAGAAGTGCAGATTATGATGCAATTGTGTGTGCCAGTAAATGGAAGTATTTTCATAAGAGCAACCTAAGAAACTCATACAGCCAAATTTGGAATATTTTGCACGTATACTAAAATTGCCTGGAACCTTCTCTGTCTGTCCTAGGTTATCTACTTTGAAGTTTTTTTTGTTTTCCACTACTGCACTGCTACCAGTGCTACTCTAGCCATGACAGAATCAGTGGCAACTCTAGTGAAGACAAGGAGTTTGTGTCTTTATCACCAGGAAACCCAACTTTCTTTCAAATGGTGGCGTCACTGGTGCTGGGCACAGGGGCTCATGCCCCAAGTCCCAGCACTCAGGGCACTGGTGATCCTGGCCGGGGGTCCAGGGCTGGGCTGACAGTGGCTGGAGCCCAATCCTGGGCTAGCGTTGCTCCTGCTTTCAAACAGGTCTGAGTGACACAGTGGTAAAAACACTAGCTGTGGTGAGTGCCTTCTGTACTATAGAAGGAACTGCACTGGTGATAGTACCACAGTAGGAAACATTTAAAAAAAAATCTCGTTACATAAGGGTTGTCTCCAATGTTCCCTCTAATTACTCGTAGACTGTGTGCGCAAACAATTTCTTTGTGTGCGCAAAAACATTTCTTTGTGAGCACCAATATTGGCTCTATTGAATTTTTTTGTGTGCGCAGGTTTCATGACTTGTGTGCGTGCGCACACACGCACAGCTTAGAGGGAACAGTAGTTGTCTCTCTTCCCACCCCCTCTACATTCTTCTCTATGTCTCATATATGTAAGCAGGAAGATCAGAACTAGACAATGTTTACACTTCACCTGCTGGTTCTATGTAGATAACTCAAATTGCCTCATGCTCTGGTGTCTGTCTCTGTTAGCGCCACGGGAGCATGTCTCATTCTCACCACGAAACTTCACATTTGTCTGAACCCTTGTTAAGTCATATGAGATTGTCATATCTCTGGCTATTCAAATTGTCCTTCTGATGAGCAGGGCCAGCTTAACTGCCCCAGGGGCCATGGGCCGCCCCGACCACAACCCCCCACTTGGGCCACGCAGCCTGGTCCCTCCGTCACTGGGGGGGGGCCCCTTGGGCCAAAAGGTGCTCTTGCCCTGGCCCTGCTCTGGCCGCTCTGCCTGGGGGTGGGGGGCTGGCTGATGTGAGTTGGGCCCTAGAAGGCTGAGGTGGGAGCATTGGGGGCCTCGTTGGCCATGAGCCAACCGGTCCCCCCCCCCCACACTAGTTGAGGAAGTGCTACAGACCAGCCAGGCAGGGGCGAGGTGGAGTGCAGAGCCCGGCCTCTGGCCCAGGGCCCTGCTCCACCCCTCTTTCCCCACCATGGTGCCCCAGGGCCACCAGGGTAGGAGCACTCTTAGTGTTCCTGTCCGGCTGGCGCTGCACCAGGCAAGGAGCACTGAATTATTGCAGGAGTTTTAGGGCCTGCAGCCTATGGCCCCCCTTTTTTGCCAGGGCCTGGGGCTTAAGCCCCTAAAGTCCCTTTGATAATCCAGCCCCGCTGATGGGGAAAATAATGACTAGTATTTTGTGGTCATCAGATCCAAAAGATAGATGTCACATCATTGAGATACGTATCATTTCACCATTGGCTTGGACGGCAGCAGGAGAAATGGAATACAACACAGTAGCCAATAGCTGAGGGAATTTAAAATTTTGGTCAGTGAAACCACGGTAAATTACTAGTATCCAGAAAAGTTCTATGGTCTTTAATATTCATTAGACTATAAGAACCTAAATTTATAAGGACTTGCTTCAAAGACCAAAGCCTGTCAAATCCTGATGTTGTCTAGCCCAATGGTTCTCAACCACCATGTCGGGATGCATTACTGTGCTGCCACACAGCAGTAAGTGTATTACAGAGAGTCAGAGAGATGGCTGGATTTGGCCTGGAGGGACTGGGCTGGTGTATCCTGCAGTGTTGCAATATGCTGCCAAGTGTGTTGTGACCCAAAAAAAGATGGAGAACCACTGGTCTAGCTCACAGTAAATGTCACAATGGTCAATTTATTTATTTAAGTATGATAAAAGGCTCAGGTGACCTTGTTGGGATTTGAGACTCTGACTTCAGAGAAGTATTTTTCAAACCCACTACATCATATTATTCTCTTAGATTCATCCATTACAACTGGAGGTGTTAGTGATCCTCATACAACTGAACAAATGAGCAATTTTTTTGTAGATTTACTAAGATTCTATTAAATTACAAGGATGCACTTACGCCCTGATTCTGCAAATTGCTGAGCACTTCCTGTAGGTGCTTTCACTCTCCATTGACTTCAGTGGGAGTTCAAGTTGCTCATTGTTTCATAGCAGAAGCACAATAATGTGGAAAGACTAAGGTCAGATCAAATGCAGAGACAGCTTACAGGATGCTCAGATTTAACCATAAAAATATCTTTAGTTTTTATGTTGCCAATTCTTTTAACTTCATCTGTATTCTTATGATATTTGGTATTTTTCTTCAAGACTCAGCACCTGGAGTCCTGGGATTATACAAGACTATTCATTGTCACTGTACTGGAAAAAAAAGTTAGAAAACATTGAACCCTAAAGGCTCAAAAGCCAGGAACAAAAAACAAGACTAAAATTTTATTAAACTTTAAGTGATTTGGGGAAAGCCTGATTCATGATTTGAATATTTGGAGTTGGCATTACCAGGACTTAAAGGTTTCTTTCAGCAATTTGGATTTAAGTAAAATGAGATAAACTTGGCAGAGATCTCTGACTGCTCCTGCCATGAAGCTTTATAGTCCATTTGCTTTACAAGACAAAACAAATGCATAAACCAAAACACATGAAGGTTCTTCAGAGCTCCCTTCTATCTTCTGGGCAGTAAAATCACCTCTCCCCTTATACAACATGAGTACCACACACCTCTGCATTGCTGAGACTGACAAGCTGTCTCTGGACAGAGTTTGCTCCCAAGTGGGAGTACTGTATTTCCTTGGACCTACTATGGACACCAATGCTGCAAGGGGTGTGAGGTCTGTGGGGACGCAGAAAAGGGAGTCCAGCAAGGCACAGAGAGAAATGCTGTGAACATTGTCAAATACCTTCTAGATGTAGTCCTTCAGCCCACAGCTCTAATTAATTTCTAAAATACCATTGTTTTACACTAAGCACACAAATCCCTCTGATGGGCATCTATAATTCCACTAGAGAAAAATTTAAAAAGATCGTAATGTTCTTAAACAACATCAGCTGTTGCCTGGAATATATTGGTTGTCATTCCCTCATACATTAAAATTTTGATATCTTCTTTTACTGCTCCCTAATTTTTAATGGTTTAATGTATTATATTAATTGTAGTTTTATAAAGTGACCATTGTAAAAGCAGGACTGGGTTAGGATGTGAGCCAGAATTTTTCATATGAGCTCCCAGAGACCACACCACTAGACTTTTACTATCCATAAATAATTAGCCTTATTCTTTTGTCAAAATAGTTGGCTAACCTATTAGAAAACCACTTTAATTTCTTAAAATTTTCTGTAGCATTTCTTCTGTCTAATGTTTTAGTATTAACATATAAAAGATGCTTTTCTGCTTGCCTGCCTGGATTATGAGTCTTGCATCTGAAAGATGCAATTTGTTATCAATACATGAAGTGGATTGCTATAGCGTCTGCAGTTTATTAATAGCTGTATCCATTATTTTCTTTTCAAAAAAATCTCCTGCGCCCTTCCTGTGATACAAGCAATACTGCTAACTGAAGAGCTGGCTGGAAAATATGATAGTGTACCCTGCTATTATAAATCTAGTGAGCTCACCTTTAAACGTCTGTCTTTGCTGGCTTTATTCTCCCTTTTGGGCATTGTTCCAGTCACTTTTTGGCCTTTTTTATTTTAAAGAAAAATTCTATCCATATGGTCAAAGGACGGAAGTATATTTGCCCCCGGATTCAATTAATGAGTGCTTTTTCTATATATTTTACAAGACTGCCATTGTGCAGAGAGGTGGGGTGTTCAAAGATTTCAATTTAATATGGTAAATTACTAACCCAGCTGCATCAAACAGAAGGCCTTGATGGATAATAATTCATCTGAATATGCATGCTGTGTTTCACATGGCTGTTAAACTCTTTGAGACAGACATTATTTGACCTATAAAATAATTTGAGTCTTGTGATGGGGTGTACAGACACCATGCCGGAAAGCAAAGGGTTAATGAACAGCTCTGGGACCAGCTGGACCAGCCCAACCACGCCTACACAGTCTGCACAGGCAGAGCCTGGGGTTTAACATAAGAAGCAGAAGGGCTCAAAATGCGAAAGAGTGGAGGGGAGCAGACCGGTGTTCTGAAGAAAGTTCTGACCAGCCGCTCACTGCCTGAGACCCAATACCTCAGACCTAAGCAAATCTGTCAAGGAGAGAGTGGTGAGATGCTTTTATTTTACTTTCTAGGGAACATGAGACTTTGGTAGGAAGTAGTCGAGGGCATTGGTGGCATAGCATCCCAACATATGGAGAGTAGCTGCCTACTAGTGGGCCCTGAACCAGAGTCTGGTGGATTTGGGCTCCCCTACCCACTCTGATATGACAACAAGAATCTTCATTTCAGGGGAGAAATCACAGAGGGCTGATCCTGACCTTTTAGGGGCCCCAAAAGTCCCTATGCTAAATGAGAGACTAGAAACCCTTAGGAGAGCCCGAAGAACAGAGGTGTATTTGTAACAGTTCCACATGCCTGCCTGACCACTAGGTAGCACTGTTGGTGGTTCACCTTCTGCAAGCTATAGCCCAGAGGCTGAAGCCTGTAGTTAAGGATGCCACCAGCTCCATTGTTAGGAAGCACTAATTTTGCTTAACTAGATCTTTGCCTTAGCCCGCTTTGGCTGTAAAATTACTAGCTTGTCTCGGAAGATAAATGAGAGAGTTTCTGCAGAATTTGAAGAAAACTGGTGCAAGTGTTTTGAGTTATAGATCATTTAAAACATTGTTGTTCTTTGAAAAGTTGCTTTTCCCATCTAGCCTAAAAATATCTTGTTACTCCTTCAATCTTTTCATATAGGAGTTTTCAAGAAGACACAATTATGCTTGGAAGTGGTGAGGGAAGGTTGTAATTAAGGAAGATTTATTAAGTTTTGCGAAGGACAGTTTGGGAACTAATCTTTCTTTCACTGATGTCAGTAGGAGTTCATTGGTAATAGGATCTGTGTATGCCTAGGTGTGTTTGGTCCAGATCCACAAAGTGATTTACAGATTGTGAAGCTGAGTATTGCAACACTTAAGTTTTAGGCATCTTGAATCATGGAATCCACAAAGTCTAAATCAGGCCCCTCATCTCCCTGGAGAAACAGGCACCTGACAATGGCAGCCACAAAAGTCAGCACGCTAGGTACTGAGCTTCTGAAAGTAGCCTGTAAAGAAGGTTGCATCCTAAGCCTCACCCCTCCTATGGAGTTAGGTGCCTCTCTTTGCTAGTGTTCCACAGCTGTGATCTCCTTTCCTGTCTCAGTCTCCAACTCTGACGCAGCTTTCCAGGGTGCATGGCCCTGGGGAGCTGCATCAAGACCTCTGCACTCTGCTGTGAGCAAGTCCCCACCCTCAGGCAGACTGGCCAGAGTGGGGCTGGGACTGGAGCCAGTGATTGTGGACCAGGGTCCCTGTCCCCATGGTGGATGTAGGGCCACAGGTGGGGGTGTGTAGTGGGGGGCAACACGGGGTCCCTAGGACAGTTAATCCAACCCTGCTTACGTGCCTGCTTACCTGCACAGGAAGTGTGGAGAGAGCATATAATTGTACAGTACTGACTGAAAAGCGCATAGTTTGAGATATGTTGCCCACAATCTGCACAGGAGATGAAGAGGAGGTGTCTGTAGGAGGTCCCAGTTCAATACCCTTCTCTGCGTGAAGAGAAAGAATTTCCTACTGCTCACACCACTGCCCTAACTGCTGGACTATGGGATATTCTGCTGTAGGGCTCTGACTCTTTTTTCATGCTGGTCTACTTTATATTAAATATTAACTGGGCCAAGTTATGCATGAGACGTTATAGCCCAACGTTTAAGATGCTCACCTGAAATGGGGGAAACCCGGGCTCAAATCCCTTCTCTTCAGGCGGAGGAGGGAAATGAATTGGAGTTTCCCATGTCCCAGGTGAGTACCTTAACCCTAAGCTATAGGTTATAATGGAAGCCTGACCTTTCTCTGGACACTTTGAGTGGAGTTAAGCATGCTCAGGGTATACCTACCAGAATGAGCCCTACAAGCAAGACAGGCATTGCCTTACCTCACCTGGTTTGAGGACTTAGCTGTAAGACAGGCACCCAGGCACCTTCCTGAGGCAGCAGTATGTATGCTGATAGGCCAAAACATAGTACTTATGGGAACTATTACAGCAGAAATTTAGGTGCCAAGTGAGTTTTGCCATCTGTAGAGTTAGATGGCAGTTGAATGAGGGTTTTGTGGATAACAGTTGTGCTTTAGGTGCCTAAATCTCTTAGAATCTGGGTTTTTCTTTCTGTTGTCATTTATAAAAGAAAATAAAGAGTTTTCTACAGGTGTTAGCTCAGGGAAGTCTTTTTAGCTCAAAGGGAAGATGCACATGTTTTGAAACTATAGGACCAGTTTTTTAGTTCTAGTTCTACAGTTGTTCGACTTATTATGGAGAGGTGGTCTCTTCATAGGTCAGGTTAATTGTGAACTATTCTTAATTAAAAGAAAGAGAAAGGCTTATGCTTCCATCTTTGGGGAGTTCGGTAACATTGACAATTAGAAAGTCTTCTGACATCTTTGAATAATTTGAAAATATTTACTGAAATCCTAAGGCTTTTAATCTCAAAGCTTAAAAAAAAAGAGAGAGAGAGAGAGCAAGAGAGAGAGAGCCAACTGTCTCATCTTATCCTCCATCTGCCTAATGAAATCACACACACACCAAATTTGGAATACTACTAGCTTCTGACACTGGCCCATTAGGCAGGTTTTAAGGGCAGGGTAGCAAACCGCTTAGAAAATTGTATAGGTTTAAAATAACCACAACTTCTTGTCATTAAAAGCCAACAATGAAAAAATGTGATGAATACTTCTGTTCAAAATGGTTCTGAAAACACTTTTCAAAACTGAAAGGCAACTCCAAGATCTCATCATATGGCTTCTCTTTTGCATTTGGGAAGCTATGTAGGTCCTGAATTCTTAGACTGCTTCGTAGAGTGAAAAGCCATAATAAACATCTGCCCTGCACAACCCTTACTTGAAGTCTGTTCATACCTGTTCCAAAAGAACACTATTGTTGCTTCCATTTTTCAGTGAGGTGAGGGAAAGTTTTAAGCAACTTGCCAAAGGCCACAGAAATGGTCTATTGCAGATCCAGAAAAAGAAAACTTACTTCTGATGGGGTAGATTTACACTCTAGACCAGAGTGCCTTTCTTACAAACTGCTTCTAATCCTGCTACTTAAAACAGCTCTAGTTCATGCTAATAATGCTCACTCACTTTCATAAAGACCTTTGAATGTTAAAAATGAAAAATAATCTCAACAAATGTAAGGATTTTCCAGAGGGAGCAATTAAAAGACAGAAGATATTTTCAAAACTTCTAAGGGATATAGGAGCACAATGACTTTCTGTGAGACTTCACTTGTACTCCTGAACTCATTAGGCACTTCCAAAAACCCTTCTTAGAGAAGTTCAGGCCCAGAGCCACAAGGCTATGTCTACACTAGTTCAGTTCAAATTAAGGAGCCTTAATTCAAACTACTTTGCTCCTTGTCTACACTAGGCTTTGCCTAGTTTGAACTTAAAATTTTTTTAGTTCAAATTAAGCAAAGCTTAGTTCAAACTAGTTAGTTCAAATAGTAAGTTTGAACTAACTGCTTAGTTCAAACTTATTTCAAACTTTAGTTCAAACTAGCATGATGTAGTCATGCTAGTTCGAACTAGCAGTTAATTCAAACTGAGCACTTTTTTTTTAGTTTGAACTAACTTTTAGTTTGAACTAACTTTGAACTGCTTAGTTTGGACTGAGCACATCCAAACTAAGCAGTTAGATGTAGATGTAGCCATAGATTCTATCATCTAGGCCTCACTAATTTGCGTATGTAGTTAGTGGGAATTTAAAAGAAAAGATAAGACTCTAGTTCTGGGATTTCCAATTAACATGGTGCGACTGCTTTTTTTTTAAAGTACTTTTTACCAAATTTGTAGTGAAAGTATAACAAGCTACATATGAGTTGTGAAAATTTTATACTGAATGAGTATAAACACCATGTATGCTTTAATGTAGGTGGGGTTTTAAAGATCTGCATCACAGGCTGCTTTATAAGATCTCCTAAGGTGTGTAGGAAATGGCACTCTGGTGATTGTCTAGCCAAATAATTCCAGGCTATGGAATTTCTCTTTCCTTTTCCCATTGTCCAACCACGCCACCACGCCCCACTAATCTAAGCAATTCCATATAAGAATTATGTTAAGAATGTTACATGCTTAAGCAAACATCATAAAAGTCAAAATGAGAAAGGTCAGATTTCACAAAGAGCCCATATAACACATTGTTTTATGATATGAGTTTGCAAATAATGGAAGAAGGATACATTTTCTACAAGTTTGCATGGAGTACACACAATGATTCCTCCCTCGTGGTTAGTCAGCTAGGATGGAATCCAGGACATTTTGCACCGTAAGTAGAAGCCTATACTAGTTAAGCTAAAAGTTGCCTATAAATATTTGATAGATGCTTATAGATTTTAAGGTCAGAAAGGACAAATATGATCACCTAGGCTGATGTTCTGCACAATACAGGCCACAGAACCTCACCCACCCACTCCTACAATAGATACCTAAACTATGATTGAGTCACTGAAGTCCCCAGATCATGATTTAAAGACCTTGAGGTACAGAGAAACCACCAGCAAGTGACCAATGTTCACGCTACAGGGGAAGGTGAAAAAACCCTCAGGCGCCCTGCCAGTTGGCTCCCAGGGCAAATCATCTCCTGATCCCAAGTATGGTGGCCAGTTAATCCCTGAGCATGAGGGCATGACTCAGCAGCCAGATACCCAAAGAAGAATTTTCTTACATTCTGTGAGCCAGCTGTGATGTGATCACTCACCTTATGGCCTCTTTTTCAAAGAATCCGATAACTTGCATCACCTGTTGACTTCAGAGGGATTTAAGGATGCCCAGTCTTTCTGAAAAATCAAGCCACTAGTGTAACACACTTCCTTCTTTTAAAGAAAACTTATCATAAGCAACTAAGGTACACACAGTAGTTCAGGTCCTCATGGGACACCATTTTGTATTAAAGCCCCCATGAATCACTATAAAGGGGTATGTCTATACTGGAGCCTTAGGTCAACTTAACCTTCCTTAAGTTGACCTGAGGAAAGCTCCATCCACACTGGAAATTTATTAAGTCGACTTAAGCACTTCCTTAAGTTGACTTAATAACACTGCCTTTTAAGATTGACTTAATACTTAAGTGGACCTTATTAAGTTGACTTAAACCAGTGTAGATGGGGGAACAGTCCTTACGTTGACCCTATTAACTAGACCTAAGGGCTATGTCCCGTCTACACTGGCTTAAGTCGACTTAATAAGGCCCACTTAAGCGTTAAGTCAACCTAGCAGCTGCCAGGGTGGACATGGGCAGTCTACAGGAATTTGGAATGTGGACTCTCTAAGTTGACTTAAAATCGACCTTGTTAAGCTGATTTAACAGAGCCTCCAGTGTAGACATAGCCAAGGATAGGAACTATGGACGCAAGCACCAAAACACAAACATTTACCATCTGAGCTTATGACTGTTTCCTTCCAAAGATACCATGAGTTGAGGGAGGGAAGGCCTCTGGGCTAGAGGAGGACCATAAGCAAGTTTAACATACAGGAATTCACTGCACTATGTCAAGGCAATTCCACATTGCCCCTGCTGGAGGCTAGTGTACCAAAGGCATTATCTGGCCTACAGATGGGACAAAACCAGAATCCCACATACCATCATCCCAGACTTTGGAGATGTTCAGATCTAGACTTGAAGTTTGCAGCATGGACTCTGTTTTGAGATACCAGGCACCACTGTTGAATTAACTCAGTTAGAGGTAAGGTGAATTAGTTTTCAATACAACAAACCACATCCTGTTATTTTTGGGTCCTAGCTTCTCCTTTTTCAAAACTTTTTAAGACCAAGACAGGAATGTTCTTATTCTGTTTGACTTGGAAAAGGAATGTTTTAATTCAGGGATATAGTGTGAATACCCCAGGAAACTAACTTGTGGAATAGCTAATCAATCTCTTCCTTTTTGTCCTTACTGGCTACAGTTGCTGTGCATTTGAACTTTTGTATCCATTCTCCGTTATGTAATGGGCTAGAGGTCACATGTGTTCCTCTGCTTTGAATAATACATATCTATGAAACCTCTGTATTTGTGTGGAAATTTATTTCTCTCATTTTAATATTTTATCAATTTTGTCCTAAAAGGATGACCTTAACTGGTTGCAGTTCATTTCATTTCTTCTCTGCTTAAATATTTTAAAAGTTCCAGAGTACAAACATCACTCATGTGATGTTTTAACAAATGCTCAACTTAAGCTTCAGGTTATTTAACTGGAAAATCCTGCTTCATAAAAGCTGGATAATTACAATTGTTCTCCTTTTGGGTTTTTATTCTTTTGCCATGTGTTTTACTGTTGGTATTTAGTCATGTTGCTGACTGCTTACATATGAGATACAAAATAGCATTGCATCAATGTTTAGCATCATAGATTCATAGACTGTAAACGTGGAAGCCATTGTAATTACCTAGTCCAATCTCAGGTTTAACATAGACAATGGGATTTCACTAAACTTAATTCCTGTATGAACTAGAGTTCCACTACCGTCAGTTGGTGGCACCAGCCTGCTTCTTGTGAGCTTCTGGAAAGACCTACAAAGACTGCGTGGTGGTGGGTAGGTGGCATGTTAGGTCGTGCTAATGTTTTGAGAAAATTTATGTATAGTAGCAAATCCAGCACTGAGTATGATAATCTGTTTTAGTCAGAGTACAGCTAACTGATCTTTCTTATGGAAAAATTATCACCTGGTACTGCTTTGTGCTGTAGATCCTCTTTAATTTCAGTAGGGGGGGAAAAGGCATTACTTGAATGGTACATCTCCAGGAAACACGAATGTGCACCAAGAAGTGATGGTGAAGAAGGATTTTCTCCCTTAATTAATGGAGGCACTATGTGACTGCATTTCTCATCTTTTTGGATGAGACATAAAATCAATGTCCAGATTTGTCTTGGCAATGTCTTTGGTAAAGATGCCATTGCACTCTGTGTAAAAGTAGCAGCATAAGCCCTTCTCAAATCTCATTCAGGTAATTAAATTCTGTCTGCATAAACTTCTCCTTCTCTTCCATTTGGATATGGGTTTCTTTGCTTCCTGTCCTGAACTGCCAAGTCCTGTTCTACATCAAGAGTATTTAGAATCATAGAATCATAGGGTTGGAAGGGACCTCATAGGTCATCTAGTCCTATTTGAATTTCTGCAGTTGGTGACCCTTATCTATAAAGTGCTTTGGGATCCTTAGAGATGAAAGGCAGTAAATGCTGGTAAATTCAAGTTATTTTTAGCATTATTATTCTACATATATGCTATGATAAGACGAAACAGATATATTTCATACATATACATTTATTATAGATGTAAGTAAAAACAGCAAACAACTGATTTATCATTTAAAGTGATTCTAGAAGAACTTTACCTTTCATTGAACTTACAAATAAAGAAAAGACTGCATTCTGATTTTAACCTAGTACTTCATAAGGAAATAGTTAATACTTTTAGAGGTTATTTTAGTTGTGTTTGCCTTTATTCTGGTGATGATCTTTCCTATTTTCTTCAACCTAATTTTTAGTTAACACTAAAACCTCTCACAATTGCAAAACCTATCAGCATCTTTTTCTTCCTTAGGCTTGATTTATCAAGGCTTTGTGCCATCTTACAGCATCTTCAGGGGTCAAATTCTGGTATGCTATCCTGCACCAGAAGTGCAAATTAAATCTTCTCACTCATTAACTACCATGATGAGCACACAGTGAAAGAAATGAGAACCTCCTCTTTGGCTATTCCTTTCTCTTTGGGTGGTACCACAACAGCTGAAATCATTGGAGGCACTCATGTTATCTTCATAGTTTACAGACCTGGCCCTGAAGGCTGGTGATCTTCGGTGAGGGGTCTTGAATTGTGGAATTAGCTTTCCTCTGCACAGGGGTGATGGAGGATGGAGCTGCTAGGAAGTGTAGTGAATGACTGGATATGGAGTTTAGTTGATCATGGGATGAAGTGCTGTGAGTGTCTGGTTCCACGGGACATTGGTGCAATTGTTTGTCCTGGTAGTTGTTTTTAAAGTAATTATGTATTCAGCAAGAGCTTTTATTGCTGTATGTAAACTGTGATGAATTCTATGAATGTATTTCTGAAGAATACTTGAAACATTCTGAAAATCGTTTGTCACCTTGCAGAAATAATTGTCCAAGTTCTAGTTCACTGTTTCAAGTGGAATAAGGTGGCTAAACAACGATGGTTTTGTATTTATATTTATATCTTATTCAGATGATGTGAGCCAAGCTTTTTAGTCTAATGGGCAGTATGCTTAGTGTAATCCTTCAGAAAGTTTAGGCAAATATATGCTCTACAACCCTAAATACGATAGTAAGAGTATAAGGTACTGAAAATCCTATTTCAACACTTCGTCTAAATTCTAAAAGATTTTGCTACACTGAAGTCTCCAACTAGGCAAGAACATGAAGAAGCTTAGCAACGTTTCTGGGTTCTACTGGAGTATTTCAGAATCTCAATGAAAACTGAAATTTGAAAATTCACTTCCAGCAGATTTTCATTGTATAAATAGACAAGATAAACAGAGTGGGGAAAAAAAGGCAGACAAGCAAAAGATTAGAAACTGAGAGAGAGTGGATTTTTAGCAAGAGCACAACTAATAATGTTCAAAGAATATCCAGTGTGTGGTTAATGATCTAGATGTGACATGCTGCTCACAAGTCATGAATAGAGCAACAACAAGCATAAGTACTCTGAAAACCATATGGAGCTGCCATTTTTCTAGACCTAGATTTGCCTGGGAATTGTCACTCTGGAGGATATTGGCCTAAGTGGGAAATGTCTGCTATCCTTTACCACAACATCGTAAACTTGCTGATGTATAATAGTATTTTCTGAGAGTACAGCTGCTCTTTTTAACATGCTGGATACAGGCCTGTGTTGGGAGCTAAAGGTTACGAATTCAAATCCCAGTCCCCAAGATAAATGTATACAATTAGCTGGAAACAAAGGTGTTTGTATGAATGCAGCCACAGATCATCACAGCAGCACATGTCAATTAGTGTTTGATGACATTTTATCACCCAGTGAAATAATTTTATGAATACTTAATAGGCTACTGTCAAAAGGATGGCCCTGACAACCACAGTGCAGAAAGCCTAAGGGTAGTACGAGAACTAAGTTTTTCCACAAGCCTCCAAGCACCTCTGTGTTTGCAGATACCTGAACTTTTTTATGCCTATTTGGTCTCTCTCTTGAAACAAAGTATAACAATTAACCTTTACTTACCACAAACCATGAAAAACAATTGAAGATACTTTCAGGCCACATGTCTCTTTTGATCTGTCTGCAGGTGTTTGCAGTGATGTGCATTATGTGCAAATGAAGATGGCTTGCACTGAGGTCCCTGATTAAAATGTGATTCTATCAGTCCTCATTTGTCTAAGCAGTGACACACAAGTTGTCATCTAACATGTGGCACTTCATAAGAATTATGTTAGTATCAGACATAGACCATTAATTCCATAGTAGCTCTCTTATACACAAGTACAGTGGGGACCCATTAACACACAACCGGTTAGCGCGCAGATCCGCTTAACGTGCATTTCGGTCATGTCCCCCAAAGGCAGCAAGTTAACGCGTGGGACTCAGTAACGCGCACTGCCTACAAGCAGAAGTTGGCCGGGGCAGGAAACACACAGACCGAGCCTTACCAATGCTGCCTTTTTCTTTTCAGGTGCCTTGGATAGAGTCTTCAGGCTGTCAGGGAGCAGCGGGGATCCGGATGCGTCCCCAGCTGCTTCTGGGCGAGCTGGGAAGCTTCCGTCGCGGGGGCCATCCGGATCCACTCCCCACCCTCCCACGGCTTGCCGGTGTGGTGGAAGCTCCTTCGCTTGTGTGGTGGCAGATGGGGACAAATCTGGATCCCTGCAGCCTGCCAGTGGTGGCAGAAGCTTTGCACCATTACCGGCAGGCCGGGGGAATCTGGATCCGTCCTCAGCTGCCAGGACAAGCAGAGGAGCTTCCGCCACACTGGCAAGCCGCGGGGTGGTGGTGGAGCAGATCCGGATGGCCCCTGCAACGGAAGCTTCCCAGCTCGTCCAGAAGCAGCTGGGGACGCATCCGGATCCCCGCTGCTCCCTGCCAGCCCGACGACTGTGTCTTCAGGCTGTCTAGGGTTCCTTGGTGCTGGCTCTGTGCTGCCAGCACTGATTTGTGCGGGGGGAGTGGTGTCTGCTGCGCGTGCATGCGCAGAACTTGGGGGAGACTTGGTCCCTTTTACCCGCGGTCTGCTTAACACGCGGTCATCAGGGCTTGTCCCCTGACACCCACGCGTTAACGGGTCCCCACTGTATGTTGTAAAATAGCAAAAGGTACCCTGGAGAAAAATTTGCATCACTAGCCATTTATAGATAGTTGTCCACTTTTGCCACCAAAATCTGTTTTTCTCAAACTCTTCATTTAGCTTAGATTCAGCTAAGAATATAAGGGTCCTCTGTAAACCAAGTCCAGAGGTGGCTTTCATGCCACCACCCAGTGGCCATGGTACAGCTGTAATCCATGTCCTAGAAATGCTGGAGAAAAAAGTACCTTGGGAAGTGCTGCCATGGGAGATCAGATTGGCACCACTACCTATGAGCACTGAGTGGTCCAGGTGCACTATTTGAATATGGAGGGACTTATAGCTCTTTGTGTAACCTGGCCATATATGTGACTTGGTGCTACAACAGATCCTGCTCTTGTTCTGACTCTGGCTCTGACCCTTGGCTTGATTTCCATTCTGATCCCGAAGCCTGACTCCTGGTTTCACTCTCCATATCCTAGTTGTGCTAAAGGATTTTTTCTTTTGGTAGCTTGAGATCTGTAACTTCCCATGTGGGGGAGAAGAGCATCCTCTGCTTGCTCCTTTTGACTATGAAGTCAATAGCGACCTCTCTTAATGAGCAGTAAATAACCTAGCATAAGAAATTAACAGTAATACTTGACTCAGATGAGTGCGCCTAAGGAGAGAGTTTAAGCCTTAAGTCTCAGTATCTCAGTTTTTGTGAGTTTGGTTTTATTTATAATGCGATAATCTTCACATTAGTTTAAGGTAGCTTTTGTGTATGAATTTCCTCCTCTTTTCTTTTTTAAAAAATCCATGCAAGTTCACAAGAGCTGAGAAATTTTCCTTGGAATAAACAGCTGGTGAAGAGACTAAAGAAAATAGGCATCATATATGGTTACATTAAACATGGTTCCTCACAAACTGCTCATAAAAAACTAAATAAATATGGAGTAGAGTAGATGAAAATACTATATTGGGAGGATGGCTACATGGCTACCTTAAAAAAAACTGAGGCTAATGGCTAAATATTGCTTGTTTGAATAGTCACTGTAAAGTCAAATGCATAGTCCCACTGACCATAGTGCTAGGGGAGATTTCAGATTCAAAACTTCAACAGTTTGAAGGATGCAATGGAAAGTGCATTAGCAATATACAGATGATCTGAATCTGGGAGGAATGTAAGTACTCTGGAGAAGAAGATTACGATGCAGTACACTTACAATAAGTTGCAGAAATGGGCTTCAATTCATAAAATGAAATTCAATAAAGATAGAGTACTTGATAGAAAAATAAAATTTTTACAAATATAGGATGAAAGAATGAGCAAGAAGATACTACACTATCTCTAAAGAAGACGGTATAATAAAGGAAGGTAACATTGTTAATACATATATATCTTAAATCCTTAATTGTTTACTAATAAAAACAACAAGAGTCCTGTGGCAGCTTATAGACTAACAGATTTCTTTGGGCATAAGCTTTCGTGGGCTCCAACCCACTTCATCTTTCATCTGATGAAGTGGGTTGGAGCCCACAAAAGGTTATGTCCAAAGAAATCCGTCTATAAGGTGACACAGGGCTCTTGTTGTTTTTGCTGTACACAGACTAACATAGCTACCCTTCTGGATATGTTTACTAAAACTATAATAGATTATTAAAACTGAATGAATTTGTCACATTTATTTTTACCATTTATGCTCCCTTCTTAGTTTCTGTGTTCCACAGAGCTTAAATAATAAAACTAGATGAATATGCTTGTCGTCCATTTAATTTCTCATTCACTAGCACAATTGGGAACTGCTTGGATTGCAAATAGTGCACTTTGCTTGCAGACGTTTAAAATTACCTTTATGAAAATTTGTATTGAAAATTAACAAAAAAAGAGTTAAATATTACCAGTAAAGGAAAAATATGGGTTTGGACCACATTTTGCTGCTTTATGATCCTCCAAAAAGACCTTGCCAATGCCTCCCCATTCCACAGCATGCTCGTTATTTACATACCAAATTTAGGTCTTGTCTACTGTTTTTCATGGGTGACTAGAAAGTTAGTAGGCTTATTAGTCATAGATACCAATGAAGTGAAATAATTTAGAGCAAAGTAATCTTTAGATAGGATTTATAAGTCTTTGATTTTGTTTGAAATTAAAAAATTAACAAAATAAAATGCCTCATGTACAACTGCAAGAAAAGCCTCACTGATAAACATTCAGTATTCCTATCCCTTAAGTTAAAGATTAAGAAATCTCACAGACCACTTCATTTTTTCTCCATCTGAGACCTGCAGCAAAAACTGAGAAAACAGGATGTTGCCAACTCCACGTAGCAGGAAGTTACAAGCAAACCCTGAAACATCACTAGATGTAGCTGTTTAAGCACTCAAAAGGAGTCAAATGTCACTAAACCAAATGCCCAGAGAATTCAACAGAGAATTATATGCATGCTCAGGCAAGTATAGTCACAAAATCATTCACAAGCAGCTCAAGAGTGTTAATAAAATCCATTCTGCCCTCTGCTTACTGCATTTTGTTGCACACCAAGTCAGTGTCATGATGTCTGAACTGAACATTTCTTGAGAAGGAATCTCATTCCAGGGCTTCTTGGTCTATCATTATAATCTGCAGGAAAGGAAAAGAAGCTTGTGGAGGCTAATTAAATACTTCACTAAAGTCATCTGCACTTTTGAGAAAGCAGCACTTTAGTCGGCATTTGTTTTTATCAAAATGTGTTCTTTCTCTGGCTATGTTTATTTGTTAAACACGGCTTTCAGCATATGTTTCTGTCACATGAAAAATAGAAGTTCCAAAGGGGTAGCTATGTTAGTCTAGTCCAACAAAACAAACAAGGAGTCTGGTGGCACTTTTAAAGATTAACAAATATATTTATCACATGAGCTTTCATGGGAGAGGATCCCACTTTGCCAGATGCTTGAAGATGGGGAACTCTCTAAGTTACAGAAGGTTCCCCATCTTCAAGCATCTGATTAAGTGGGATTCTCTCCCACAAAAGCTTATGTGATAAATGAATCTGTTAGTCTTTAAAAGTGCCCCAGGACTCCTTGTGTATGAAGAATAGAAGGCTCTTTAGTGCATCAGTGAACAAAAAGTTGGATTTATAGATTTAAATATTCCATAGCTATAGATACTTGCATAAATCCAGCTGAATTTGGCACACTGAGAAATATGACCTTTTATAATATTACAGTTACTACTTCTTTGAAAGTGACTTTTCTTTGGTTGAGCTACGAAAGTCATTCTTTTTTCTGTTTGTTTCACCACTGATGCCTCATTAGCCCTTACAGAAATAGGATTGCTTTTGCTGTGGTTTGCATAAAAGCTAGAACAAAATATATGCACATACAGAATTTTAAAACACAGATTATGTCAAATGAGTGTTTAGGAACAATCTATTAATGTAGTTTATATTTAATGTAGTCCGACAATAACAGCACCGAAGCATTTTAAAATAAAGTCATGAAATCACAGGACTATCAGTGGGTCAGCACCATCCCTTCTGCAGTGCACAGGTTTGACTTGGGCCAGAAAGCAGGGCTGGCCTCACTGTGACGTGAACTGAGGAGGCCACCTTAAGTGCCAGACTGTGGGGGATAAGGGGTGCCATCAGGACAGAGAGTGTAGAAAATTGTCTGCTGCTGGTGCATATGTGTTGTGTCTGCTCTAGATGTACAGAGATGGTGGAGTGTTGTGCTGGAGGAAGGAGGGCGCAAGAGATATAAAAGGCAGCCAGGAGAGAACCCAGTTGAGGACAACAGACAGTCAGCTGAAGTAGTATGAGCCAGTTAGGCCCTTAAGACATTGATATCTTCCCTCCCTCAGGCTCTGCTACAAGCCTACTTATTTGTCCACTTCAAATGAGTGTTGAGAGCCACTATAGCTGGCACAGAACAGCAGTCATGAGTGCAAGAAGAAAACTCCCCTCTGTGGCAGCATTCAGAAAAATAAAGAAAGCAAAGGAAGGTTTTCTATCTAAGCAGGAAGGAGATCTCCTGAGATACTTAGACACTTCCGGCCTCAGTGAGGATGTGACTAGTGAGGAGATGCCTGATCTTCCAGTTAGTCAGAGTGCTGGAGACCTGGCAGCTACCGCAGCATCCATCTCAAATGGATGTAACCATGTTGTACAGTAAAAACAATGAGGGTCCTGGGGCACCTTAATGACTAAAATATTTCTTTGGGCATAAGCTTTCGTGGGCTCCAACCCACTTTGTTACATCTGATTCTATTATTCTAAATCTGTGAGTCTTAAGGTGCCACAGTACTCTTTGTTTTTTCTATGGGAATTTGCACTCCTGTAAAGCCTGATACCCTTTATATAAACTTCATTAGGGTAATCGAGCAGGGATTAATATGTGCAACTCTGTCATGTACCCTTTTAGTAGTTGCTTAATATAGAGGAGAGTTTCATACTGCTTACCAGCTAACAGAATTAGTCCTTTAGATCATATGGTAGAGGCTTGTGCTGTTAATAGAGAATGTCCTGGGCCCTATTTCTACAGTGATTCACAGAGACTGTGTTTGTTGCAAATGCCTACTCCGTATGCATAAAGATTGATTAAAATCATGACTAGTGTTGAGAAATTGAATAAAGTGTATAACAGAAGTCACCCAGAAAAATTTAATAGGCAGCAGGCTTAAAACAAACATAAGGAAGTATTTCTTTACACAATGCACAATTAACCAGTGGAACTTCTTGCCAGAGGATGCTGAAGGCCAAAAATATAACTGGGATTAAAAACTGATAAATTCAGAGAGGATAGCTTCATTGAATGCTAAGCTATTCAGGGCCATAACCCCATATTCTGAGTGTCCCTAATCCTCTGACAGTTCAAAAATGAGACTGTACAACAGGGGGTGGATCACCTCATACTTTCCTTTGTTTGTTCACTCCCTCTGAAGCATCAGGTACAGGTTGTTTTCAGCAGTATGGATACTAGGCTAGATGGACCATTGGTATGACCATTACCTCCAGTCTTATATTCTTATGACCTTCTGTATAAGGTCATACAACCAGACAATGACTAATTTGAAGTGTTCTTTCTTTAAAATTTGCTGAAAGTCTGTGGAGGTGATATGGCAGATGCTGAAACATGCCTTTGAATTGTGAAATTGTGCACATTTCTGAAGAACTATGGGGAAGGTAGGCTTAGAAGCTGTGCCTAACAGCTTCTGAGGTAGGGTATCTAATCTGCATGGGTCCTGTATTAGCATGAACACAAAGAGCACAATTAGGTATTAGCATACTGGGTGTAGGGCAAATTGGTATTTGGGGTTAATCTGATCACAAATCTGTCAATATCTGTAATTCTACTGAGGGGAAATATGAAATACTGTCTTTTTGTGAATTGCTACATTCTGTTTGTTTCAAATCTGTCTGGGTTAGTTAAAGGGTAAAAACTACCCTTAGTTAAAAAGAGATTTGTAGGAAAGGTGACCACATGTTTCAGCCTGAAAGAAGTTGAAAATAGGGGTGGGGGTTTGAGATTATCTCTGCCTCATCTCCTATTGCCTCCTCTGTCTAATGACAGATCTGGCTAGGCTTCTTCTGAGGACTTTGTCATTTAAATAGAAATAGCTATTTGCAGCTACTTGAAGTTAAGAGCTGGAATCACTAGAGAGAGAAGCAAACTTTCTCTGAGCTAAAATTACTAGAGAAAGAGAAAACCCTTTCTCTGATCTGAAATCACTGAAGAGAAACAGCAGATGAAGGAGCCAATGGATGGTAAGAGTGGCTGGTGAACAGTGGGCAGAGCCAGCAGATGGTGAGTGTGGCCAGTGGCGAGCTGGGCAGTGTGTGTGACCGGTGGACAGTGGGTGGAGCTAACAGATGGTGCTGTTGGATGGAGTGAGTGGCCAGTAGATGGTGCCGGTGGACAGCTGGCTTGAAAGACACTCCCTATGTACCCTAGAGTTGGTTGGGAGCCTAGTTAGCACTGATTCCCCAGATCAGTGCTGGTTTTGCCATTAAGTCTTGTATGTTCTGTTATGTGGTGTGGGTTGTTGGGAACCTTGCTCTGTACTGATTTGCTAGCTCTGTGCTGATTTCTGTTATTTGGACATTTATACTCTGTTTTACTACTACCCAAGAAACCAACACACACCACTATCTTGGAAAAAAAACAATTCAAAATTAGATCATACAGTTACTGGCAACAGAAGTCAAACAGAAGATTGTGGCACATCTGAAGTCAGCAAAATATTACTCTGTTATTCTGGGCTGCACACCTGACATCAGCCATACAGAACAAATGACTTTAATGGTCTGTTTTGTAACAACAACAGAACATAGTGAAAATGTCCCTGCAATGGTGATTCTCAGAGAGCATTTTCTAGAATTTATTGACATTGATGATACTACAGGAGCTGGTATGACACATGTGCTTCTTAAAAAGCTGGAAGATACGCAAGTTGCAATAGCTGACATGAGAGGTCAGGGCTACAATAATGGTGCCAACATGAGAGGAAAGAACAGAGGAATGCAGACACAAATCTGAGAGTTAAACCCTCAGGCTTTTTTTGTCCCATGCAGTCCTCGTTCATTGAACTTGGTGGTCAGTGATGCAGCATCAGCTTCTAGTGAGGCTGCTGAATTTCTTAATGCAATACGAAGCATCTATGTATTTTTCTCTGCATCAGCTCATCGATGGCAAATTTTGAAGCAACATCTGGGAGCATCCTCTCTGATGCTGAAACCACTGAATGCCATATGATGGAAAAGTTGAGTGGAGGCAATAAAGTCTATCAAACACCAAATTGGGAAGACAGATGATGCCCTAATGGAGGATAGTGCTATGACAGGAACTGTTCATGGGAGAACAGTGGCAGAGGGAAATAGGTTCACCAGAAACATACTTAACTTCAAATTTCTGTGTGGCTTAGTGTTGTGGCATGACATACTGTTTGAAATAAATGTTCTATACAAGAGACTCCAAGGTGTTGACCTTGATATATCTGGAACAATGGAACACCTGGACAAAGCAAAGTCATACCTACTGTCTTACTGGTTAGATGAGGGATTTCAAAATGTTCTGAAAAGTGTACAGAAGTTGGCAGTGGAACTTCACACTGAAGCTATTTTCCCATCCATTCAAGAATACAAGAGTCACCAAAGAAGACAACATTTTGATTACAAGGCACAGGATAATCCCATAAGAGACCCCAAACAACAATTCCAAGTTGAATTCTTTAATCAGATGCTAGATTGTGCAATACAGTCAGCTGAAGAACGTTTCATGCAGCTCAAGGAACCCAAGAGTATATCTGGGATGTTGAATGATATTCCAAAACTCCTCTCTATACCTGAAGACGACCTACAGCAGCAATGCAGGGCACTAGAGACAGTGTTGACAAGATGACATGCACAATATTGATATGAATGATTTGGGTGATGAACTGAAACCTCTTTCAAGATGCATTTCAGTAGGATCAACTACAAAGGCTGTTTTGATATATATTTGCACAGATATGACCACCCTCTTTCCAAATGCTTCTGTTGCTCTCCGCATACTTCTAACACTTCCTCTAATAGTTACCAGTGGAGAACACAGCTTCTTGAAGCTGAAATTAATAAAAACTCTTCTGTGCTCCACAATGACACAGGAGAGGTTGGTTGGCCTTGCAACCATCTCAGCAAAGCATGAGCTGGCCCAGACTGTGGGCCTTCAGGAAGCAGTTGAAATCTTTGCAACCAGCAAGGCACAGAAAACACCACTTTGATTATTCAAACAGATAAAAATGCCAGTGTTTACTATGCAGACAAGATGCCAAAATGTTGGGGGCCAGCCCTGCTAGAAAGGGGTGAATCTTGATGATCCTCACCAAATCCATGCCTTCCATCTCCAGGATGTGCAGAGACTCCTGTACTATGCAGGTAGTCCTTCATGGAGCGTGCTGGCACATGTCTCTGATGAGACCAGCAGCTCTTTTACACTCAGCTAAGAGGTCTCCCCCAAAGACTTCTCTAAGGGGCTGGTTTTTTACCAGGACCTCCTCAGAACCAGGAAGGACTAGGTCTGTAGTGGCTGCTGAGAGGGAGGACCTCCTTATGGAACCCCTGGCACATAACTCTCCATCTCCAATGTGTAGGTGATGAAGTTCCCCTTGGTGTGTTGCAGATTGGTTCTGGGCAGGAGTGTTGCTGCCCCCCAAAAAGTGTCAGAGCCCAGGCCTGGGCCCTGCTCCCTGCCCTGTGCTGGGGCCCGATCAGTCTCCAGGGCCTGATCCAGCCCCAGCTGCTGCTGGCAAGCAGCAGGCAGCCTGGAGCCAGCCCTTTCTGGCTTCTGATGCTGTGCTGCTGGCCAGCTGTGGCAGGTGGCCCTGGAGCCGGCTCCTGCTGCTGCACTGCCAGCAGGGGTTAAAGTTAGCTGGAACGCACTGGAACAGCATCCCGGGGCCCCCTATTTTTAGGGGGCAATAGTCCAGGGTCCCTAAAAATAGAGGAATGTGCTGTAATGGTGTGTTCTTGGTCCCCTAAAAATAGTGGAACATGCTAGAATGCTGCATTCTGGAGCCCGCTAAAAATAGAAGGAACACGATGGAATGCAGCTGAAGGAGGGGGCTGCAGGCTGGAGCTAGCCTGGCCACTCCGTCCTCCCTTCCCTTTCCTGGGGCCTGCGGCAGCCTGGCCCCTTCCTGCTGGGCCCAGAGGCATGTGTGGCACCAACCCAGTCTCGGGCCTGGGCCCCTGCTTGCTGGCCAGCCAGTGCAGGCTGCAGCCTCCCTCCCCCCAGCCTGGCTCCTCAGCCACCTTGGTGGTACAGGTAAGGGGGACTTAGAGGGTTGGGGCAGCAGGTGGGGAAAGCACACGAGGGGGTGGGGTTGGGATTGGGACGGGTGCTGAGAGGAGGACATGGGGGGCAGTAGATGGTGTGAAGGGCAGGTGTTTGGGGAGCAATAGCTGGAGCAGATGAAGGGGGGCCCAGACCTGTGGGAAAGGAGTCTGGAAATTTAGGAGGGTTCCAGGGCCTGCCAAATTATACTTTAACCCCTGTCTGCCAGCGAGGCATGGCAGGCAGCTAGAGCCAGTTCTGGGGCACAGCCAGGGAGATGCAGGGCCCATGCCCAGCGGGCCCAGTGCCAGCAACATCCGTGGTTCCGGGTGGTACCACCAGAACTGGAGACTTCCTGGAGTACAACTGAAGAGACTGACCTCCAGAACTTGGTTATCCCATGTGAACCCTGTCACATGCTCCAGAAGATGAAGGAAGCCTTGCCTCCTGCTTCTTTGGCATTCCTTAAACGGGCTCTGCTCCCTATCCACCTTGTCACAAGGCCCCTGCTCCATGAACCTACACAACTGTGGTTGATGTGCCACCTGAACCAAATGAATAAGATCCAGCCAGTCTGTCTCCAGATGGCACCCAGAAAACATCTGTATGAGTTCATGTTTCATATTATCCATTTCCTCACCCTTGTTGTCTATCCCAACACCATGTAACAGGAACCCCCTGTCAGGGATAGCAAAAAGGGGATTCTCCACAGAGCCATAAGCACAGGAATGTACCCAGGGCAGTTGACAAACTCCTTCGATACATCTCCTTTCTGCAGCAAGAGGAAGATCCTGTTGCACATCAATGTAGAGCATCAGGCTTTAGTCCCTCTTCCAGCTCCTCTAGCACTTCTGAGTGAGATTCTTGCTGCACTTGTCCCCCCACCACCTGTTCTGCTCACACATTATCTGTGGTCCCCAAAATCACAGGACCTCCATGTTGTCATGCTCCTGGTGCTGGTCAAGATGGATCTCCATGACAGCAGGAGGAGGAGGAGGAAGCTGGATGGGTGTGTTCTATGTGGCTGTTGGGCTACTTTCAGTCCTTAGTGTTTGCTGCCTTCTTGAATGCCTTTGAGAAGCAGTTGCTACTATTGGGGTTTCCATGCTCAGTGTCCCCTTGTAGGGTTGCCAGTTTAGAGGTTTCATCATGGCATAATATATAATTAAAGATTAATCTTTAATTCCTGGAGAATCCAGGAGAACCCTAGAGTGTTGGCAATCTTACTCTTGGCATACCTGATCATCAACTTTTGATCTCTCTGCTGTGTTTTCATTTCTTGCCCCCAGAAATCATTTCTAGCCTGTTGCCCCAAACCTATGTGGCCCTTTACTACAAATAGTACATATCTTCTAACTTCTGAAACAAATGAGGGAAGATCTTACAGTCAACTATGGGACCCCATGCTAATCCCAGACCAGGTCCACTTTGACTACAGTGGGGATGGGGCCCAGAGGCACGTACAGAACATGAGCATGTAACTGAATACTGGATCATAATGCATATGCACAAGGGAGCCAAACTGAAGTTGCATAGGCAACTGTAAATCTGGCTCTTCCCAATTTTTGACTTTGTAATGTTTCAGCCTTATTTTTTTCTATATAGTATTTTGTGTAGTTTCCTAATTTTTTTTTTAAAAAAGCAAACTTTTTTCTTTTTTAAAAGAAAAAACAGAAATTCCACTGTCATTACACTGACACTCACGTGGTACCTCAGTGAAGTCAGACCCTTTAGATCCAGCACACCAACTGCTGCCACTTGTTTAAGACTAACTGATAACACTAGTTGTCATCATCTATATAAACCAGTACCATAGGTCATCATCTATATAGTCCAGTACTACAGGGCATAAGCTATATACAGATATTTGCTTACCGAAGAGGGCTGGCAAGACTCAGGAATTTGTGGTTCCATTCTAGGTTCTGGAGAAGAGTTCTGTTGTGGGCCCAGTCTCTTCTGCCCCCTTTGCCTAATCTTGAACCATTTTTCCATCTCATTTTCAATTGGTCCCTGTCTCAGTTCTGTCTGCTCCCACCTGTTTCTTTGTCCCAATCCCATCCTCCTTGCCTGCCCACTCTGTTTCCACTCCTCAAGGTTCTCATCCAAGTCCCAGTCTCCTTGTCCAACTACCCTCAGACTCTCTCTCTCCCTCCATTCACCCAGTCCCAGTTCTCCCAGTCTAGTTCTGACCCTCTTCACTAGTTGGATTTTTGTCACCATTGCATTCTAATCCAATGGTTTCATGCTCCAACAGGCAATGTCATTGACAGCACAGGAAACGTAGGCTCCCCACTCTCAGCATGCTCAGTCATTCCATGGGGATGGTGCATGTGCAGTCTGGTCAGCACTAGGAGCCGAGAGACAAGTGTTCATGGAGGACAGACTCTGGAGAATTTACCTGGTAAGTTATAGCAAGTGTCTACTGAGCATGTGTGATCTGCAATTTTCAAAGGCTCAGAACTTGGATAAATTTGGCAGACTTTCACAAGAATGACAAGATACAGCCTTGATACCAAAGTTACCTTTTTGCCTAATTTCAAATATCCATTCCAAAACAAGGGAGATACTAAATTATTTCACAGAAAAGATATCAAGGTTGTTTTGTTTTGTTTTGTTTTGTTTTGTCTTTTTAAATATAGACAAGTCTTATTCTCAGATATGGCTAAACTATTTTGGCTGAAAGTCTCCAAAACATTCAACCTGAGGAAGATATCCATCATGGACAATTTCAGCCCAAATGGTTAAAGTTTGGCAAAGTTATATGCAAAACTCTTGCAATGGACCATTTTGGATGACTCTTTAATAATAAATGGTACTACCAGTCCTGACTATGACATGATCATCATAATTGTTTCCCCAGAATGACATACAAAGGGCTAAAGCAGGATTCACTCCTGTTACAAGAAAAAATTATAAAGTGAAATCTCAGTTCACAGCTAAGGAAAAACTGTACGTTAGACATAATGAATGGCTGCTTATAGAGAATAATTAATACACAGAACCAAACTGTGAATTGACATAGTTAAGATGAATGAAATAATGTAAAGATATGATAAAATGTAAGGATATGGAAACTGTGCTATATCTAGCTATTCTTGCAGACAGGCATAGTAAATCTGCTTTTAGACAGGGAAGTGAACAGATGACATACAGAAGCAAGTATTATGGCTGCAATCATTAGTTTCCGGAAAAATTAGAGAACTAAGCAATTCATGACTGCCTTTGACTCACATCTTTATGCAGGTACTTATCTAATGAAAAATCAGGAGATGCATGAATATTAGAAGAGTTTGGTTTGTTAAGTCTAGAATTTTGATAATTTGTGAAGGTGGGTCACCCAATGCATTCCAATGCTGTGACAAACTACCAATGTGTATTAGTTCAGTTTGTCAAGGCATTGGAATGTCATTGTGTGAACCACCTTCACAAATAATCAAAATTCTAGACTGTGGACCTTCTCTCTCTCGTTCTCTCTCCCTCCCCCCCTTTTCCCCAGTTTATAGTAAAATATGTCCCTTATCCTTGTTTTTGGTTCTTAGTTTCTTACTGTAATGCCTCTGTCTTCCTTTCTCTTTTACCAATCAAACATCACATTGTGAACTAGATCCTCACCTAGTGTAAATCAATAGAGCTATGACAATTTTTACAACCACTGAGAATCTGGTCTTATATTTCCATATGAAAATTGAATTGGATTTGATAAGAGCTATAGCTTTTGTAATTTAGCAGCTGCACAGAAGTCACTGGAAAATATAAAGACTTTGTTACAGAGCATCTGAGGCAGAAGAGGATTAGATTACTTGACTATATAGATAAATTATAAGAAGCCATGCTACAAGTGAATTATTTTGCAAATGTACTGGCATATTTATTCTGGTGTGATTATTGTCCACTTCCCCTGATTGGAGGATATTTGTAAAAGACTGAGCCTAATTAGGTAAATACCAGTATGTGACACCTCTGAATATCTGTCATATTTGAAAAGTGAAGGTAAATGAAGTAGAGCCACTTTCTTTTAGTGAAATTGCTTTACAGCCTTATAATTAAGTTAAAACTTATTAGCCTGAATATCACCACACATTGGCAGAGCGAAACTTCACACATCTTCATGAACAAAGAGCTTGTGAAATGCTATCGCCGTGATTGGATAGTATTTCATACCTACTTTGTACACTAGGCAATGGCTATACAAGGCACAAGCCTAGGGAATCCAGCTTAATGTGTTTGTTTTTCTTGTGTTATTGTCTTTGCATGTATACTGTTATGATTACTGCTTCTAAGTAAAAACTCTGGAGTCAAGGTGTAGATGATGGAGACAAAGGCAGGATAACTAATGGGAATGGGTATGCAGAAATGGAAATTGCCTCGTCCAAGGTGGAAGCAAAATTCAAAATGTAATGCATTAAAATCAGGGATATTGGCTAATCTCCACCCCAGAATACTGAAAGAACTGGCAAAAATATCAAATGGTGGGTGGTACCACATGACAAGAGATTAGCAAATATATTTAAATAAAGGGGTGGGAGGGAAATGACCCAGCACCTATAGACATGTTAGTCTGACCTCAATATAATGCAAGGTTTTAAAACAAATTTTGATGGAAGAATAATTAAATACATGGATGTAAACAGAAAATGAGATAAAAGGCAAACATTGTTTTACCATAAGCAAATCATGGCAGACTAACCCATATCTATCTTTGATAAGAAAACTGCATTTTTATATAAGGTAAATGCAGTAGATGTAACTTCTCTGGATTTTAGTGTAGTATTTGGCATGCTACCACATGGGAAAATGTAGTTAAACTGGAGAAGGTGGGGATGAATACAGGAATTGTAAGATATAGAGATACAGATATGAGGAAGATCAAAGGGGCAGTCTTTAAGTGTCACAGGACTCCAGATCTGATGAACTGTCTAAAGGAGAGTCAGCAATGGGATGTGTGGTATGGACACCAGTTGGGGTAGGGGGAAGCTACTAATGGAGTTTCTCAAGGATTGGTCTTGGGATCAATCTTCTTTAATATTTTAAAGGATGAGCTTCACAGAAAAAATGAACCTGTGCTAATGAAATTTGTTAATGCCTTAAAATTGGGAGGTAGTGTCAATACTGAGCAAGATCACAATATTACGTAGGAAGAACTGGATAACCCTGAGGACTAGTGTAATAGAAATTAAATGAAACTTAATAGTGCAAAATGCAAGATCATGCACATAGAGATGAATAATGAGAATTTTTTGTTAAAATCTGGGGGCTACTCAGTTGGAAACAATGGAAGAGGCTAAAGATGTAGGTTTGTTAGTTGATCACCTGATGATGATGATGATGGTAATAAGCCATAAATGTGATTATAAGACAGACAAGTAAGAGACTGAAATAAATCAGGTGAGGTGTTTCCAGTAAGAATAGGAGACTATTAATCTAATTACGTAAGGCATTATGTACAACATAGCATTAACATTTGTATACTGTATGAAATTTTGGTCACCCATATTCAAGAAACATAAATTCAGCCTGGAGCAAGTGCAAAGAAGGACTACTAGGTTATGTCTACATTGCAAAGCTTAGTTCAGACTTCCTTAGTCCGAACTAAGCAGTTCCGGTTAGTTTGAACTAACCACGGCTTTTTAGTTCCAACTAGATGCGCTTACTAGTTTGAACTAACTTTTCAGTTTGAACTAGTAAACGTGGCCAGTTCAAACTAATGGTTTAGTTCGAACTAAGCCATTAGTCTGTGTCTACATTGCACTAGTTCAAACTTAAAATCCAGACTAACCACTCAAATTTATTAGTTCAGACTAAACTTTGCTTAGTTTGAACTAAGAAATTTCACCACCCCCTACTAGCAAATGATGTAGGAGAAACTGCTTGACTTCCTCCTCTTTCCTTTTGGAGTTAGGTGTTGTTTTACTTGACTCATCCCTAAATAAAACATTTTGCATTCATATGTACACTCAAACATATTACATTGACTATGGGAAGTCTTCAGTCAGACAATTAGCAGCCACCATTGTACATAATCTGGCCTTGTTCGACTCTATGGCAATGTCTACACTAGCCAATTAGTCTGGACTAATTTAGTCCAGGCCTACACTAGGCTTTGCATAGTTCCAACTCAGAAATGTTTTAGTTTGAACTAAGCAAAGCTTAGTCCGAACTAATAAGTTTGAGTGGTTAGTCTGAACTAAGTGCTTATTTTGAACTTTAACTTCGAACTAGCATGATGTATACCTGGACTAATGGCTTAGTTCAAACTAGCCTCGCTGACTAGTTTGAACTAAAAAGCCGCAGCTGGTTCGAACTAACCTGCGGTTAGTTCAAACTAAGGGGGAACTGCTTAGTTTGGACTAAAAGTCTGAGCTTTGTGATGTAAACATAGCCTATGAGTGTGAGTTTATGGGAGGTTTTTCTTAGCAATATTTTTTCTTTGAACTATAATTGGTTATTTTCCAGATTGCAAGATCCTCTAAGCCCGAATACAAATGGGAATGGAGTTGATAGTGCTTCCATATGTAGTGCCAACTGGAGCACTGTGACATAGGCATACCTTTTGTCCTGTTGATCTGAATCTGCTCCTGGACTACTACTTGTCTGGATCATGCCATTTAATGAGAAATACATCATCATCATCATCATCATCATCCGAGTTCTTTGTTCAACTAATGTATTACCCTAATACATCTGTTGCTTTAATGATATATTAGTGTAATACATTATCAGAGTGAAGCATACCAATGATATATTACTCAAAAGGTGATGCCATTCAGGAATGAGTGGATTCATGGACATATTCAATGTAATTATAAGATAAAAGCCAAGATGCAGCCCTAGGGAAGTGCTTTCTTAGAACCAGGGAGAAATTCCACCATAATGTTAGCCTCTTTTGGTGCCATTTTCCAGTGCCATAGCACCAGATTTGTAAAACTGTGATTATGACATCTTATAAACCTTTTAAATACATTAAGAGCAACTATCATTAACCTTGCACTATTGTGAACCAGGCAGTACGCAGTTAAAATAATTTAGTTATACAGAAGTACAGTAGTTACTTACCTGTCACCATATGAAACCAAGTAATGTTTAACCTGGAGGTAGTCTGAAGAGCATATATGTATCTCAGTACAAGAATCTGGATACCATTTTTTGTTCAACATTAATTGTCTACTCTCAAATCTTCTTTGTTCCTTGGTAATTGAATCTGAGTCTACTGTTTAACTGTCAGTGTCTTCAACCTTAACCTTTTCCTACAATGGTACAAAACTCTTTTACACTTTAACCTCTGAAAGACAGTCAGCCAGGTTTCTGTTAGTTAGCATAATCCACAAAACAAAAATTTCTAAACGCCTTCCAGATATCTGTTACCAAATCAGAACACAGACAGCAGGATCCACAGATTAAATTTATTTCATGGCATGGACCCCACGGTAAACCTCGGATTCATTCCCACATCCATCTATTAGAGTATGTGCAGAGGTCAGAGAGAGGAATAACTGCAGAGAGAGAGATGTTTGTTAAATACCAACAGTAATTGTTTATTAACTAACTAACAATACACAGCGACAGCCACTGTTTGAACTATAGATCCCACCCAGCTTCTGGGGAGAGTCTCAGCTCCTTGATGTTGGTCTTTAGGCCTGAATGACTTATCTTGTGTTTCTAAGGGGAGCCATCTTCTCTTGTGTAGGTAATGAAGGAGTCCCTGCCTATGGCGTGGGCACTGGGTCAGGACCACAGAAGATGGATTCAGATAAGTTTGCTGGTCTTCTTATGGTCCCATGCTGTCTTCAGAACTATAAACAGGCACTCATGCAATGCTGTCACTCAAATGGTCAGTAAGAGTGCTAGGGGCTTGCTGTAATATATACCCTCATTTCCCGCCACTGGGTGAACACGGCACTGTAATGCTTTGCACACATCCTTTTACTTCTGCACTCAGTGCGCTGGTGTTATGCACACAATATCCTACCCTTTGTGCTCAGCACTATGATACTGTGCACACAGCACTCTATCTTCAGCACCATATCACCATCAAGTGCCTTAAAGTGGGAAAGCTTGCAGTTTAACCCTTGTTACCCAGACAACTTTTAACTGTCAGACTTTACCAACACATCTTAGGAAAAAAGATGTCCTTGTTCTTTTTCTTGTTTTTATTTCCCTGAAAGTATGGTGAAGAAAGGTAAGAGCACTATAAAAGTTCAAAAATTCAAACCCTCCTCTTCAGCCCTAAAATTATTGCTAATTTGTTCCACATTAAAGAAATATGCTCATGTGGGGGAGGATCATAAGAGCCTCTTTCCACCATGCAGTAGTTTAATTAAGACATCAGCATCAGTTCATATTTATTTACTTCTCCTCCAAATGCACTGATGTTAATTCCAAGCTTCCAGTTAACCTCTACTTAGGTGTTCCCCAAGTCAGAAGAAGGGGTCCTGGCTAAGAGGATTGATCATAAATCTGTTGAAAGCATATGAGGAGAAAAACTTTTACTTTTAATTTAACATAGATTGTTAAATTAGGCACTAGTGGCATTTTATCTTTATTTTCTCTCATAACAATTTTGGACTGTGATGCCTCATTACCTGTATGTACTTAAAATCTTTCTCTTTGTGGTTAATAAACTTACCATATTGTTTGATCTAAACCAGTGTTTAAACTGAGATGTTTAGGAAACTCCATTTGGGATAGAAGGATTTGTGCATATTATTTTTATTAATAAATGATGGTCTTTTGTGAGCTTGTGTTGGCCTGGAGAGGGTTACCAACATTCTATTTAAAAATGAGAGACTATTTTCTTAGCACCCCAGCCCACCTTTCTTTCCAATATTATCATTATTATAATAATTAATAAGCAGTACCCACCTATATTCGCTGGAGGTTTTTCTGGCTGCTTTTTGCAGCACTCAGCGATTCCTGATCTTCTTGCATGGAGAAGGGGGGGGGGGGGGAAGGGACATCGCTTATAATAAAGTACTGATGAGACTCTGTAAGTATATGACATACATTTCTGGGAGAAATCTGGAATAGGAAGTGTGCTAGGATACCCTGCAATATATTTCAGGGTGGTAAAGGCCTGTGTGTGATTGGTCAGCTGCAGGTGCACCCAGACATAAATGGGAGTGATTTTCATGTTGAAGGCTATTTATGAGCTACAACAACAAAGCATTTAAAAGCACACTGCAGGTTTATGGCAGGGTTAACATAGCTACTTACTAGTTTAGATAGTATCAGAGTATGTCAGGGGGAGTGTTTCGTCTTTCTTTTCTTCTTTTTAAGGTGCAGGAGCATTCAGAAGGGCTAGGCAAGATGACAGATATACATTAGTTATGCTGTGGTTTAGCTTTTATTTACTGCTTCCAGCTTCTTGCCACTTATAGAAATAGGGTCTTTTCAGGTTTCTAAGTCTGAAAAAGAGTGGCCAGTTATTCCTTTGGCACATACCTTGGAGGTGTATGATTTACACAGTAGGACTTGGCCAAGGAGAGGCTGTGTGGAAAGAATTCCAGCAAATGAGTGGTAAGTTCTGATATTGCTTTCCTACTCTAGCCCTTCAGACACTGCGTCACCGTGCTGACCTAAGTGCATTAAATAACTGCATAAAATATTTGTGGGCTCTGTCTCATCAGGTTTTTCCATTATGCTGAAAAGAGTGATCTGCAGTAAAAGGCTTTTTTTAAACCTGCTGGAACTGTCAGTAGCAACGTAGCCAATGTCTTCTCTGGTTGCTGATGTGGTGTCCCTCCCCTGATCTATATTAATAAATATTTCTGGGGAGAGTTTTGCAGAGTAGCTATAGCCTTCAAGACTAGATAATCTCCAAAGGGCCATGATAGTCAGTAAAAGGTTTACAAGATTGAAATAAGAATTCAGAGAATTGTTGGGAGCATCTGGAATACTGAAAATAGTTAAGATTTGAGGGTATGGTTGGTAAAAAATTTGGTTGAAACTGCTGTTCAGTGGAAAATTGGGGTTTTGACTAGACATGTTTTACAGAGAAAAATAGTTTGCTTTCCACAGAACATTTTGATTTGTTTTATGTAGATAAGAAAGAAAGAAAAAGAAAAAAACATCCAGAAAATGAAAAATTTGCTTTTTGGCTGAAAGGGATTTGAAAATGGAGCCCAGCCCATAGAGGAGAATGAAGGCATGAGGCAGGAAAGCTACAATTCCCAGAGGTGGTGTGGAGTTACCCCCAAATTGAAACTTTCAGGTTAAGGGTTTTTTTTGTTTTGTTTTTATCAAAAAGCAGAAATGTTCCAGTGGGGGAAAGGGGGATTCTAACCAGTTTTCCTTAAAAGATTTCCCAGAGAGTCTTAAAGATCTAACAGTATACAAACAACAAAATGAAGGAAATGGAGAAGAGGTTGAACATCCAAAATGTTAAAATAGTTCTTCTTTAAGTGAGGCTAACATGAGAAGAGCTAGAGACAGTTAATGCAAACTAAGAATTTCAGATCATCTAGCATTTTGGAATTAGCAGCTTGTTCTGTATCACTGAGGATACCTCATTTGGATACAAAGAGGGCTTTAGAAGAAGACCATGGAGGAACAAAGATTATTACTTCTTCTGCTTTGTGGAAACACAATAATATCTTAAAAGCAGCAAGCCTAGCTACTATCTTATGGTTAATGAGTCGCACAAAGCCTGCTTCCCAGACTACACCATAGCATCATTAAGAGGGGGAGGAAGTGTGTGTGTGTGAGAGTGAGAGAGAGATATGATTGCCCATCATGCCTACTTGTTTTCCTTTTTCAGGACAAAGTAGGAGTTTACTGCACAGTCAACAAATGTTTGTTAAAAAGTGATAAAAATATGAAAAACGGGGAAAAAAAAGCCGAAAAATTGTTGGGTCTTGAACCTAATGAGCTGGCACCCTTAACTGTGGTTTTATTTATTTATTTATTTCATATCAACACTTTTTTTTAGCATGAATTCTTCAATTCAAAACCTAAAATGAAGGCAGGCGTTCAGTTTTCTATTTTACCCCTTCCCTTGCTGTTGCCATTGGAAGTCTCACATGTTTAGCATCCATTCACTGTAGCACGTTGGGACATGATACCAAGTTCGTCTAGCAATGCTTACTAAAAACAAGTAGTGAGGAAGGTGCTTACAGCACCTAGAACATCTGTGCAGCAGTCAAATGAGTAACAGTGCTGGCACTCAGGCAATTATGATTGGCTTCAAAACTTGGCTTTAAATGAATGAGGAAAATTTACACCTCTCTAAAAGCCTGAGTCTGATTTCACATAGTTGGGTGTAAAAGAGGAGCAACTTCACTGAAGTCAAAACAGTTACACTTGTATAAGAGCAGCCTATGTGAAAGACCCATCAAATCACTTATTGTGTCAGTCCAACTGAAGCTGCTGTCCTGAGGAGGTTTTGGGTTGTTTTTTTGGGCAAGGATGGGGGAGGTTAAACAAACTTAAATTATGAAGACTACTAAAATACGTGAGAAGAGCTTAAATCTGGGCATAGAACATACCGTACTAGCCTACATAGTTTTCTCCAAGAACTAGCTGTTAAAGTAGCATGAAAGGCAGTGTTTTAATTAAGCAATAGGAAAAGGTTGGCTGCTATACATAGTGGCAGTTTTGAGTGCACAGTGAGGCATGTGTCCAGCCTGGCTAGAAAATGACTAGGGAACTTAAATATTTTTAAAATGGCATTGATGAATCCTTAGGAGCTACTCTCCAATTAGTGCTAAAAGCTGACATACACTACTGTTTTCATGACACAATAGTTAAAGGCCTGTCTGAAATTCCATTCTAAACCTCTATTTTTAGGTTTGCAGCATATGTAACTTTAAGTTACAGAAATAGTAATATAACAGACTGTTTCATACACTTCCAAGAGATTTTCTTTCTTCAGTTGTTTTTGTATCACACATCTCTTTTTGAGAGAGAGAGAGATTCAATAACAAAACCATGTTCAAATGACCTTAAGAGTCGGAGTTAATTTAGGGTTTTTTTTGCTTTTGTTTTTAACACTGAAATGCAACCAATATTTTCTCTATGTCAGCATACCCCTAACTTGGTTTTTTAAAATGCATCCTCTAGTGCTTTCTAATTACAGGATTTATCGAACATTTCATTTGATGTGCCAGTTCCATTTTTTGGTTTAATTCCACTGTCTTCTGAAGATTTACATCAGAGCTGAATTTAGCCCTGTGTGTTGAGACTCTTCACACTGCTTTATACAACAGCCGTGGAGTTTTTAGGTGGAGTTATTCAGTTTATGTAATTAGGTTCAATTAATGGAAAGTAGTTCTAACCAATAACTTTGCTATAAATATGACCACACAGAAAGACTGTTTCCATCAACAGATCAAATAAAATACAATTATATTGTGTAATATTCTTAGTACTGGGTAAGAATATTTTTACTATACATTTAACTAGTAGACAGCATAGTACAACACTGAATACGGTACAGTTTCTCTTTTTATGTTTCCCACTGCCTAATGAGTGGGAGTTACACTTAACATGTTACTTCTTCCTTTGGTTATGCCCGAGTGTATGTACAGCAGGCACAATAGAGGGAAGAGTGTGAGCTCTCTAGCTTTGGTCACAGTGCCAAAATCTGATTGGAGAGACGTACATTTTTTTCTACGGTGCTTGCACAGCACTAACACTCAGCAATTTAGCAACACTCCCTGGACTAAAACAAAGCAAGAAGGCACGCCCCCTTCTAGAGCCCAAATATGGACTACAGGCCACTCAGAAACTGTTACACGGACTTAAACGAGCATGCCCAGAAAGAACACTGACATGGACACATGGTGAGGACTGTCAGAGGAACACTGACAACACCCCCACAGCTGCCCTGTCTTAAAGGGAAACACATGTGTCTTGCTAATGCCTGCCAGCATTTTGCTAACAGACATTTATGGGCTCTGGCTCCTGAGTGGAACAAAGCTAAGGAAAACACACCTAGCAAAGTAAGCTAAATCTGCTTTCTTTTCGTTTTTAAGTTTCCCTGAAATGTATGAACTAAGGCAGAAGAATGGAGAAATACTTTCAAGAACAAAATAAGCATTTAAAAAGCCATGGTTTTGTCATGGCGGTATTGACACCAAATATCTCTTCCCACTTGGTGCCATTTACGCTAAAGCAAAATACATCTTCAGTAAAATATTTGTTTTAAAATGACTGTAATTTTTAGGCTACCAATCATTTATAGTTCCTGTATTGTTGGCTTTTATTCCTATGCTCATAAAGCCAGTTCATTTTCATCTGCTAATCAGAAATAAAAAAAGAGGTGGTCTCAGACCATTCATGACTTTTTCTGATTTCTTTCCTGTGCAGGCTTCTCCTCTGGAAATCTCTCAGAAGACAAAGGAAAGAATTTTGAGGTATTCCTATTTCAAGGGATAAGGGAAGCCTCTGTAAAAAATGAAAAGCAGTAAAGTGGGAATCAAACCTGGATGGGGAGATTTACTGGAAACATTGGCTTCTTATTTAGTGATTAAAAAGAACAGAATGATCAATAATATCAGAAGCCTCACTGAGGAGAAGTAGAATGAGATGGGAAAGGAATCTTTGATCTGACGCAAGGAGTAGATTATCAGTCCTTTGGACAAGGGCAGCCTGAATATTTTAAAGAGCCAAGTACAGAGTTGCAAATATTCAGTTAATCTGTGCTGAGGAAAGTGGTCGGATATTAAAGGTGACCACCTACTGCGAGATTTTCCTGAGGAGTACCAGTTAGAAGATGGAATGTTAGGTAATAAGTGAGGAAGGGGCAAGAGACAATTATTTTTGATAGCAGGTGAGGTCAGCACTTCTATGTGGGACAGGATAACTGATAACAGAAAGTATGTTAAGACCAAGGGCTAGATTCATAAGGGGAACTTAAGGGCCTATGGTGGCAGTTAGGCACCTAACGCCAACACTGAGGTGCCTGTGGCATTCACAAAATTGCCATTCAGCTGTGCCTAAACCTGTAAGATCCTAAAGTTCCTAGGCACCAATGTTTTCACAGGGAAGTCCCCCAGGTGCCTAAATTTCTGCTGATGGACATGTGCAAAACCACCTAATTCCTGACACTCATAAACAACTAAGTCCCTAACTCCTACGGACTTCACAAAGTAAAAATTCCTCTGTCTGATAGGCATTCTCAGCGCATATTTAAGCCACCCCAAAGACAGACAAGAGGAGGTGGTGTGTCACTTTATGTCCAAACTAGACTAGAGCACTCCCTAGGCAGTGGAAGATCCACTTCATATCCTCTCCAGTTTGCATCATTCAGAGCAGGAACATGAATATAGTGAATACTCAAACCACTGGGCTACAGGAGGATATTCTGGAGTGCATCTCTCCTGTTGAAGGTGTTTCATGTTGTATGAAATACTTAAATATGAAGTGGGACATAAATATTAAAAATTACTCTAGAGCCCAGTCATTAGGGCCCTCGTGAGAAGGGGAGAACTGGAGTCAGGTCCTGCTCTGAATCAGGCAAAGTGGAGAGAATTTGAACCTGGGTCTGCCACATTCTGCAGGACTGCTCTAACCGCTTGAGATGTAACCTAGCTTACATGCTTAACATGTCTATGAATCCTGAGGAGAGAGAAGCATTCTCCCTTACTCTGAAGTTGGAGGCCTTTCTTCATTGACGGATGGTGCCATTTTCCTCTACTCAGTATTTCCTGCTGGCTTGTTTAGGCAGTTTCCTGCTCAGCATTAAGGCTCCATTTGGTTTTTAAAGGTTGGTAATTCTCCCCATATACTGTACAGGGAGCCTGTGTGCCTAATTTTGGGATGAGAGTTACACTACAAGGCTCAGTCCTTCAACGCTTAAGTGTAGGCATCCATCAAAGTTGGAAGAGTGAACCAGAGGAAGACCCTGGTTCATGGAGATTATACTGTCTTTATTTGGAGGAAGCTGGGAGAACTGAAAGGGATGATAGTTGAAAGTAATGTGTAGGGTGGAGGGTTCTGGGGCCTAAGGAAGCAGTGAAGTTGTGTTATCTTCAGATGCAAAAGGAACTTCACTATCCACTAAACTTGGCAAACCATCTTACTTGGTTTGGACCTTAAACACGCCATCTCTGTTGTGTGATAACAGGGCAATTGCAATCCACTAAGGTGCTAAGGCTGTCAAACCTTAGGTTTAAAATAAAAGGCATTACTGGCAGAACACTTTCAGTGAGAGGTTTACAACTGTGGTACTTGCTTACCATTTGAGTTACCTGAATCCAGATTTACTGATGTCCAGGGCACCATGGAAGGTCTCTTCTGCAGGTCGGGGGAAGGGGGCTGAATGAGTTATCAGTGCATTAGGAAGAAGAGATGCTATTTATGGGAATTTGGGGGCTAGTTATCTGTTATAATTTTGTGGGTTTGCTCTTTCATAAATAATATACAAGCCTCAGTAAATCTTGCTCACACCTAGGGACCAGCCCAAAAGCTTAGGCAGCCCTAGGTCAGAGGCAGTGAAGGGGCCCCACAATGCCAAGAGACTGCCGCTCCCGCCACTTCTTCCAGTGACAGTGCAGAATGTATGGGGTCCCCTGCTGCTGAAAAGTCACTGTGATGCTGGTGTTTTTTGCTGCGGCAGCAGCATATGAAAGAAGCCACTCCCTTGGTACTGCTGAAAAAAGCTGCTGCTGGTGGTGCTTTCAGTGGGGCCAGGGTGGTGGCAGAAAGGAGAGAGAGAGACACGGTGGCAATGAAAATGTCAGTGCCACCACCTACTTTTTTTAGGTACCGGGGGCGTTTGCTTCTCCAGCTGCCTTGGTGCTGGTAGGTGAGAGGGGCAAGATTCTGGGTGCCATGGCAACCTGGCACCCAGGATTTATCGAGCCCTGATAGATAAGCACTTTAAGAGCCTAGGAAAGTTCCTTTTGAATAAATAAGTGTTCAAGGATAAGTGTTGTGAAGATTACCAGTATTTTCAGGTGCAATTATGAGAGCAAGATGGTCTTTGTACAGTCCTCTGAATTTGTAAGCACATGCTGAGCTTCCACGTTTCTTAATAATAACCAAGACCTGAGTTGGCAGAATTGAATTACAGAGAGGTAGTTGTGTGGAGTGAGATGAGAAAAGAGAGGCGCTGAACAGATTGATTGACTGAGGAATTGGCCTACTTATTACTGGGCCCCATTGTACTGGGTGCTGTACTAACAGGAAAAACAGATAATCCCTGCCCTGAAGGGCTGACTTTCTACTCCCTCAGTCTTTCTCCCAACACTTCCCCTTCTGATCCTTTATCAGAACACTGCTATATTTTGCTATTTATATATATTCTTGCTATATTTATTATATATAATAGTATATATTACACCTTTATAATATATCTAATTAATATATTTATCTACTAATATTATATATATATATTATATACAATATATTATACCTACTATATTTTTCTTTCTTAATTCATTTCCAGTTTCACACCCTGTGGAATTCTTTCCTTATGCTTTAATCTCTTTTGAACACCTACCACTGACCTCCTCTACCTGAACAAAAGCACCCTCAACAATATTTACATGCTGCCACCCTGCCAAACACAGCTGATGCCACCTAGTCTGTAAACATGCTCTTAAGGGAAAACAGGGTGACCAGGTTCCTGATTTTGTAGAGACAATCCCAATATTTGGGTCTTTTTGTTAGAGAGGTGCCTATTACCTGCATCCCATGTCCCAATTTTTCACACTTCTATCGGTCACCCTAGGGAAAAATAAAAAAATGAGACGAAAAAGGTTTGTCACACAACTGGCAGATGTGAATTTTGTGTTGAACAGAGCACCACTTAACTAAGTCTTAATGACCATAAGATGGCAAGAATGGAATATAAAATGTAAAATTACAAAAGCTTTTTTTTCTCATTATGTGTAGTACAATTCAACAAAACCCCCACAAATGAGTAAGAGTGTGTGTAAAACTGTGTTTATATAAAATACAGCTACTGAAAATAAAGGTTTTAACAACACAGTTGTCTTGCTCAACCCTCATTAGACCCTTACTTTATGTCTACACTAGCAATTTAGTTTGAATTAAGGAGACTTAATTCAAACTAAATTAGCCCATGGTCACACTAGCCTTTCCTTAGTTCGAACTAAGAAATTCCTCAGTTCAAACTAAGGAACGCTTAGTTGAACTGGTAAGTACCAATGGTTAATTCGGACTAAGTGCTTAGTTCAAACGTTAGTTCAGAGTTAAGTTCAAACTAAGGCAGTTAGTTTGAACTTGCAATATGGACTATTTCAAACTAAGAAGTTTGCGGTTAGTTCGAACTAACTTTGGGTAGTGGAGACATAGCCTTACTATCTTATTCTGCTGATCTGGGACTCCATAATTTATCTGCCATGCAGTGACTTTTAAAATACAAGATGGTAGCTCCTGATCCTGGACAGCAGGGATGGGGAGTACATCCTCTCCAAACTCCTTTAAAGCATCCATTGATTTAACAAGTGCAAAATCCTCCCCAAATGTGAGAAAGGATGGAAAAGGAAGCAATTCTGTCCTTAAAAACTTGTCCTGTTTCCCTATCCTCTAATTTCCTCTTCAGCGAAATCTACCCTAAAATCACAAAAACCAACAGGAGTTTGTCATTGCAGATGTAAAAAGGAATTAATCAGGGGCATACTATATTGTTCCAGTAAATTACATTGCTTTTTGTTACATTGCTTCTCCCAACCTTCACGGCTACACTGTCTATTTAAGGCAAGATTTTGTAGAGTAGTAGAGGGACAAAAGCCTAACTTCACAATTCATCTCTGTAACCTGCCAACATTGCTGTTTCAGGTGTGGGAACAGAGCAAGCTGAATGGGGCCATATTCCCTCCCACATTATTCGTTGCTGAAAGCCACTATTATTTATATTGAGCACTACTTTTCTTTAGACCATGAGTATTCCTACTGAAATCAATTGGAATATGTTCTCTGTGCACTCTAAGGTACTACTAACTATAAATAAGGATATTGGTATCTAGGCTGTAAAAATAACAGACAACAAATGAGGACAAGAACAGCAGAAGACTGAATTGATGCAAGTACTCACCAATTAATGTTTGTTTCCATGAGAAAGAAGACTTCATTAGGTCATGGTGGCCAATATACTCCAGGCAGTTTAAAGCAGAATACTTATTGGTTAAAAAAAAGAGAGAGAGTTGCAGCTAAGAAATGTTGATGTGGATCAATAAGAAAGAGAATTTAAATTCAGTTTAGGAGGTGATAGACATATCTTCTACATGCCTAGAATAAGGCATGAACTTTTTCTAAGAGTTGGTAATCAGGAACAGAAGCCTTAAATTCTGTGTCTGGCTCTGTCATGGAAATGATGGGTGCTTTTGGTAAATCATGTTACTTTTCTGTGCCTCAGTTTCCACATCTGTAAAATTGTGATAATGGTACTTATCCTTCTTTATAATGGACTTTTGAGATCTATGGATCTGAAAAATCAAGTATACGTACTAAGAAAAGAAAAAGATCAAACCCTGAATGTACAGTCTGTCTCATGTAAAATATCAGCATTGTATCTGCTCCTTTTTATTTTGTCTTTACTTGTCATATTACAGCATCATTCAAAGAGCAAATTCTTCAGGGCAGGGACCATGTCTTTTTTATTTCTGTGTATCATCTACCACACAGTAGGCACTATTTACATAATAATAATTACTATGTTTTGTTATCAAGAAATTCTTAAACCAGTAGGGATTTCTAGATAAATAATCTAAAGTTAAGAAAAGGAAAGTTAAATGTTTAAAGTTAGGAGGAGCTGGTCAGTGAAATATCTTGCTTAGTAATATGTAATAAAGATTGTGGAATATTTGGGTAAACTAATCCAAATCCTCTACACACATATCACATATAGGAATGGAAGAAACCACTAATGCAGTATTACATGCTTCCACTTCCCTGTTTCAGATACCGGTGTTTGGGTATCTCACATCTGGCTTGAGCTTCAATATCTCTGCATATCCTGTTCAAACACATAGTGCTCAAATTGCTTCTTTAAAAGGACTTAGGGGAATTAGGTTATATCTAAGGCTGGCCACTCTTGGAGATACAGAAGCTCCTTGTTAGGTAATGAAGTTTAGTGCCACCGCTCAGGTAAAGGGGACAGCCTTCTGTGTTTAGCTCACCCCAGGGGTGGATTAAGGGGCTTCAGGGTCCTGGGCCCCAGCCCACTGGTGGATCCCTTCACTTGGGACCCTGGTCTTCCACCGACAGCCCCCCTTCAGCCTAGGTCCCTGGCTCCCCAATCTGGCCAGTCTGCTTCAGGGGGTGGCAGGGCCGACAGGCATGTGGTGTGGCTTCTGGTGTGGCCCTCCAGGAGCATGGGTCCCAGAAGGCTGCGCCAGAGTCTGTCCAGCATGCTAGCCGGCCCCACTCCCAGGGCAGAACACCCATGTACCAGCCTGCCCCCGGGGTGAATCAGCTGGCTCAGCAATGGGGTGGGAGCGTGGAGCCTGGCCTCTGGCCCAGGGCAGCCCAGCCCCCCCCATCCCCCACTGCCACTGGCAGGGCTGGGAGCCCCCGCCTACTGCTGATATTTTCCCTGTAAGTTTGGTGTAACAGGTGGGCCACCACTACAGAAGCACTTCAGTAGTGGCAATAGTGCTGTATGAAAACAAGGATGTCACAGTGATAATTATTATCATCCTCTACAGCTAATCAAATGGCAATGTAGATAGTTTGAGTACTGCTCCTTTAACAGAAAAGGGGTGAAATGTTAGAGTTGTAAGCTTTCTTCAAGATTCCATGGCAGCTGGGAATGAGAGTTGAGGGCTGGCATTTATAAATCATGAGATCAGAAAATAAAACAAAAAATCATGGTTTTGTTTTGCTTCTTTTAATTTTTTTCTCACTTTTTAAAAGGAAGCCACCCACCTCTACTTTGTGTATGGCCGTTTTAAAGTTAGGATTCAAACTGAACTACATACTCTCTGTTCATTGATTGGAGAACACTCTGCTTACATTCCTCTATACCCCCAGGTAATGAGGACATACTGTTGTGTTCCCCTCTGTCCACCTGCCTACCTACACAAGATAGGAAGCTGCATCCCTCATCTGCCCTTACACAGTATCCTACCCTCCCACCCTGCCCATATGACCTTCCCTGTCCTGTGAAAGTCATTCCATATTTTCCAGCACTCCACTTGGTCAGTCGCCTACACAGTGCCTCTGAACCTCTTCCTATCTTTTTCAAGCCAAAGCCTCCCATATTCCTCACCCATTCAATCTGCCTCCGACCTCCAAATCCCCTTCACCCCTCTTCAGAGCTACCAAGTATTGTGGTACTCAATGCATGACATTTTATACATATTATTTAATTAGTTAATTTTTATCTATCCAAATAATTTACATATTGCCTGAAACATCAAGTTTAAACATCTAGTTGAGCTTAGTGGTGGCGAAAGGCATTAATTGGCTAGAGTAGTGGTTCCCAACCTTTTCCAGGCTGGTGACCCCTTTTTAAGAAAAAAAAAAATCTTTGCGCCCCCCCCCCCCAGCTGATTATGTAATCTGGCCTGTGCCACTCTGGTGGTGCCGCCGGGACAGCTGGGGAGCAGCACCGCTGCCACCATGGACCATGCCACTGGGGTGCCGAACTTTGATGGCTATGGCCCCCTGCCCTTGCCCCTCCCAGGGAGCTACTGCAGCCTCATCCCCCTGCTGGGAGCCAGCCATGGGCAGGGAGAGGGAGCCGTGGCAGGGTGCATCAGGGCTACACCTGGATTCCGGCCTTGGTAGGGAGAGGCTCTGCGGACCACTTGTAACCTGTCCGCAGACCCTCGGGGGTCCCTGGCCCTCAGATTGGGAATCACTGGGCTAGAGGGTAAATGTACACTGAGCAGTAGGAGCAGGTATGGGGCAGCAAAATCTTATTCCTTGCATTTCTTAGAGAAAAAGGGGATTGATTTTATGATACCTCGGTCCAATGTTCCCTCTAATTACTTGTAGACTGTATGTGCAAATGATTTTTTTGTGTGCACAAAAACATTTCTTTGTGAGCACTAATATTAGCACTATTGAATTTTTTTGTGCGCACTTCATTTTGTTGTGTGTGCAGGTTTCATGACCTGCGTGCGCGCACACATGCGCACAGCTTAGAGGGAACAGTGCCTCAGTCACTGCTTCCCTTCTGCTGATCCACGTGGCTGGAAGTTGGCAAGATAATCAGAGAGCACCCAGAGAAGAGGACCACTGGCACATCTAAGCTGCAAAAACCAATGCATGGCAGTGAGTCTCAGGGCCAGTGTCTACGGACTCAAGTTTTCACTGCAGCAGTAAAAATAACAATGGAGATGTTTCCGCTGGGGCTGGAGCTCAGAGTCTGAGACCCATTCCCTTTTGCAGAGTTTCAGATCCTGACTTCCAGCCCAAGCAAGAACTTCTATAATTCTATTTTTAGCATTGTAGTGCAAGCCAGAGTCTGACAACCTGAGCTAAGAATCACTGTTGCAGGTGGGTTTTATGGTTTGTTTGGGTGTTTTAGTTTGGTTTGGTTTGGGTTTTTGGTTTTTTTTTTTTAATGTAGCCACGCCCAGAGAGGCCACAGGCTCAGTGCTGAGCTGCAGCCTAACTCCTCCTGCTTGCCCAGACCACAGCCAAGTGCTAGACATTCAAGCTGTCCCGTGGAAGTGCCTGAGGACAGGCCTGTTTGTGTGTCACAGGAGATACATTGCACTTGAAAGATCTGACCCTTCAGTTGGACTCCTGGTCCCTGCATCCTGACTCCTGATAGTTTGATATCCCATAACATGATGGGATCCTCTTTCCTGATGACTTCCCAAGACCTCCATATTTTCCTGTCCTCTGCCTACCCTTGATATGATAACTGAGAGGCTATTATCTTCCCTAAGAACATACCCATACTTGTGACAGTAGTCTCCCAGAATTAAGGATCTACAAGTATTTTCAGTCACTATTTTGCTAGACAAGGGGAAAAGGAAGAAGAATATTTTGGTTGTTTCTGATACTTCTTCATGTTCTAACTCTTAACAGATCCATTTTAAAGATGAATTTGAATTACATGAATCTTTTCCAGCTTGATTCTGAGAGGTGCTGAATTCCTCAACTGCCACTGAATTCAATGGGATTTCAAGCTAGGCTATATTTCACGAGACACTTTGTATCCCAATTGAAAAGCCCCTATAGATTTAAATCCCCTTGATAATGTGTATTGAATTGAAATTTTAAGTAAAATCTGTTTAATCATAATAACTTGGAAGAGAGAAGGGGAATATGTGTATGTGGAAGAATAGGGGGTTAGATTAGAAATCCAGTTACTGGTAAATTAAATATCCCCAAAACTTCCTTCTGCAAATCATAAGAAAAAGATCCCGGCGTAGCTGAATTACATTTTAAAATGCTGTCACTAACATAATCCTTCCCTAGAACAACAAGCATGTTTAAAATGCAATCCAAATATCCTGGCCTGCAAAATTTGTAGGGGTGTATACCTGTAGGGATTCAACAGTAACCATCATGCATGGCATTTATTACTATTGAATTTTTAACAAAATTTTAGATCTGTGTCATCTCTTGTATGGCAAGTTACAAAGGACAGCTGTCTTAGTCTAGTAAAGCAAAAAAAGCAAGGAAATCTTGTGGCAGTTAAAGACTAACAGATTTATTTATCACATGAGCTTTTGTGGGAGAAAATCCCACTTCGTCAGCATGTGACGAAGTGGGATTTTCTCCTATGAAAGCTCACGGGATAAATAAATCTTATATGGCAGAAACTGTGTAATATTCAAACAGTGGCAAAATGTAAATGCCAGAGTTATAGTAAAGAATACATGCTAACATTTCCATAGAAGCTGAAGGTATCTTACGGTATTGTTACTGCAAAACAATTCATGCTAGTTGGTTTGCCAGGTTTTGTTAGAGACACTTGCAAAATCAGTTGTGCTTTGGATGTTAGATATAAGCACGACACACTGTGCTTTTCCTTCTTTGTGCCTTTCAACTCTAGATCTATGAGCATGCAGAATATATTGAAATTTACAATAGTTTTGATCTTTGAGCACTTCCAAGACAGTTATTTCAATATATTTCAAGCATAGTGCAGACTTTTAAGAGTGAGAAAAATGCCATCAGTGCATAGCTGTTATTTCAGAGAAGAACCGTGTACTGGGTTGTTATCCTGGGGTCACAAACAGTGCACTTTATTGTAGGGTGGTGATCATTTGGGGGAAGGCTGAGTGAATTATCTATTTCAAAACTAAAGCAGGGGACTGAATGGATCAGAGCTGATCAGCTACAGAACTTTTCACCTTTGGATATTTTTTTCCTAATCTGTCCCTAGGTGGTCAAGATTAAATAATTAAAAAAAAACAAACAAACCCCCAAACAAACTATGGTTGTTCATTGATCTCCATGAAATAAATTGCTATCCTCACCCATTATTATTAATGTTTCTGGTGTTTATTATTTTTTAACAGTTAAATAGTGCTTTTTTTTGCATTGGCAATCAATATGATTTAGGAACCTACATACCTCTGAGAATCTGAATATTACTCCTGGAATGGTGCCAATGACATCAGCAGGGATGGACAGAAGGGGATTTTAAGAAACAGGCTGAGGGATATGTCTTCTAGAGCGGGTAGGATAGTCAATGTATGTTTGGTGATCCATGCTATGCTGGATAGTAAATGTTAGGAGGATTAGGCCTATAGGTAATATCAGATTGTAATGTCTTTTTTGCCCCTCCCCACCCCCCCGAGTTGCAATCTCAATAAAACAAAACTGGACGTCATTTCAGGAGGGCCCAGGAGGCTTGATCAAGATCCATGTTATACATGCAAGCACACTCAGCTGGCCTGATGGAACAGTTTGGCGCAGGTTGTTAGGCCATATTTTTTGAAATTGCAACTGGGTTGGTTTAATTAGTAGTAGTAGTAGCAATAATAGTTAAGTATGGCTTCACAGGGAGTCCAAGATTTGCTTAAACTGGTTTTCTTTCCACAATGCTGAATTCACTTTTTTTTTTTTTTTTTTTTAAATTCCAGGCCCTGAAGAAAAATTTCTTGTAAGATAGTAAAATAAGCATGTAAGAATGGCTGTCATGGGTCAGACCATGCAGTCCACTATCCTGTCTTTTGACAATGGGCAGTGCCAGATGTTTCAGAGAGAAGAAACAGAATGGGGCAGTTATCAAATAATCCATCCTATCATCCAGTCCTAGCTTCTGGCAGAAATGTTAGCCTGCCATTCTTAAGTTCCAAAGGGGTAGCCGTGTTAGTCTAGTTCAGTGAAACAAGCAAGAAGTCCTGTGGCACTTTTAAAGACTAACAAATTTATTTATTATATGAGCTTTTGTGGGTGTAAATCCCACTTCATCAAACTTCACATCTTCAAAGCATCTACCCAAGTGGGATTTTCTCCCACAAAAGCTCATGTGATAAATAAATGTGTTGGTTTTTAAGAGTGCCATGGGACTGCTTGCTTATTTTACCATTCTGAAGTGTATCACCAATAACCCTTTCAGGCACCCACCTTACTTCTGGCATTGCATAAATAATGAATATTATGTCATATAAGTATTACACAAATCCAGAACCCAGGCAGTTAGAATGCTGTATCAGTGGGTAAATGTGTCCAGCTGAAGGTTCCAAAGATGTAATATCAATGGAGTATTTCTTTTATGCTGTTAGACACCTAGTCTTTATGCCTCAGTTTCTTTATCTGTGAAATTGGATAATGCTTACTTTACTCACAGGGATTTACTGAAGCTAAATTAATTCATATCTATAACAAGGTTTGGGAGATGACATAGCAGTGCAGAGTATTATTATAATTAATTAGTAGTGGGACCTGCTGGTGGAATTCATTATTTATGTTGCGATATCAACAAAAGACTTACAATTGGTTTGTGTTCATATATCAAGTCCAAAGGATCTGAGAATTCTCAGAAATGTGGTCAACTGAATTTTTTTTTTATATTTTAAAATATTTCAGCCATTAAAAATGTGACCGAAGGTGAATACAAAAATTACATAATATTAGTCATCTGCCCTAAACCAATAGACAAACGAATGTTGAGTAAGACTGGTGCTGCGTCTGTGATTTTTCATCTTTTGCCTGGATAATATAGTTACAGTATATCATATTCTTTTAAGATGCATGCAATGCTGTTGCATGGAGAGATTTCAGTGGTGCGGCCCTTGGGCTAACGTACTAGTCCTCGTGCGGCCCTCTACTAGTCCTCGTGCGGCCCTCGTGGTGATTTGAGTTTGAGACCCCTGCTCTAAAGGATGTTTTAAACTGGGGACAGGAAATGGGCATATTGTAAATTAATACTGAGACTGTTGGTGTTAATTTATGCCAGAAATCTACATGGAAGAGAGGGGGAAGGGTACGGGTGATGTTGCAGAAAGCAACCTTCCCTCAGATTCCATCCTCTCCTGATCTGTGCCCACAGAGGAGTTCTCTCAGGACTGTGTCTTAGAGCAGGGGTCTCAAACTCAAATCACCACGAGGGCCACATGAGCACTCGTACGTTACCCTGAGGGCTGCACCACTGAAACCTTTTCATACAGTGATATTGCAGCTATGGATGGCGTTGTTGTGGGCCGCAAGAAATAACTTTAGGGGCTACGTGCGGCCCACAGGCCGTGAGCTTGAGACCCTTGTCCTAGAGAGTCAGTCCTCCCTCCTTGTCTGAATCCGCTACTCTGTGGTCTCAGTCAGGGAACATTTGGACACAACCGCAGCAGTCCTAGCTCAGAAAGCTTCGTAGTTCAACACAAGAAGAGTTGCATTTGGGGTATATTTTTAAAAACAGTACGGGAGGATTTAGCTCCACGACGTCTATTCATTTTAACAAAAGTTGAGCAGCTAAACTCCCACGTATTTAGGCATTAATATTAAGGAAGGGTTCACGTGCCAAGATTTGGATTGTACTGTAATGGAGGGTGTCTTATGATATTGCTAGTACAGACTGTTAATTTTACGATATGCTGTGGGAAACAGAACGGTCTGGACAACTGGGTGCGGAATAAGAACTGAGGAGTTCCTGCTCTGCCATTGACTGGGTTTGGCCTTGGGCAAGAAATTTAACTTTTTTTTTGTATCTCAGTGTCTCCGGTTGTAAAATGGGTATAATGGTGTTACGTAACTACCGCCAGGATTGTTATAATAAGTATTATGTGAGTTTACTGTGCTTTAAAGACGTACTATGCCTCATTATTGCTGTGTGTCTCATTGTATCTAAAATGCAAGTTAATGGGATAAAATGTAATGTGGTTAAATGATGAGTCAGATTGTCAAACCTAAAAATCCAAAAGGATGTATATATAATCGCAGAATAATGCATTTGTTATTTTTACTATCTCTGACTCATGATTTTTATTACGTATTCCGCTATGTTCAAAGTTTCATTTCACAGAGAGACAGCTCTATGAAACAACTGTGCTTCAAACCGTTTATTTCAATTGTAGTAACAGGTTTTAGAGTTTAAATCATTAACAACCTCTAAGTGAACTTTTCTCCAAATGACTGCAAGTCACAGAGAGAACACTTCTTTTTCACCAACTACCTTCTGTGCTTTAGTGAGACCTAGTCCCTTTTCTATTTTTTTTCCCCTCCTCCTTCATGTCTGTCTTTGAAGGCAGATGTGTGATTTGTGAAGTAATGAAAGTCCGCCTCAGTTAATGAAAACTGCTATACTGGGTTCTCAATGCACACTGGAATTGCTTCAGCATAAGACTTCATATACCTGCTTTGCAGCAGGAAGAAAAGTAAATTTTAGAAGTCAAGATTGCTGTGTGCACTGTAGGACTCCCAGGTAGCAGTTAAACCATCCACTGGAGTGACCTAATCTTGATCCCCCACCCCCTCTTTCTATTTTCATGCTGACTGTCTTTTTCCCCAGTCTTTTTTTTTTTTAAATGAGTGAGGGATTTTCAAAACTTGATCTTACATCATTGCATCAACACAGTTATTTATCCCCCCCCCCTCCTTTGGGAAGGGGGGGAGGCACTCCTAGAATCATTTCTCTCTCTGGGGTGAGGGAGAGGAGGCGAGTGGTTTCCCCCCAGCCCTTCCCAATTATTTAAACGGCCAGCAACTACACCAGGTGTTCCTTTTCCTCCAACCAACCACCTCGCCCCCCCCAACACCTTCTTACAATTTTTGTAATCGCTTCAGTGCTCTGCTTTGCCAGAAAACGTGACTGAACGGCCGACAAACTCTCCCCCCCGCCTCCTGCGGATGGAAGACAAGTGGGTAAATAATTTAGGAATTGCATCCTCCTGCTGTGAACCCTGCCTAAGCGGCCGCTTGCAATTCAGCGTGTGAAGTACAGCCTGGGAGCCTGGGGGCACCTTCCTCTTAGCCCTGCCTCTGTGTGTGTCTGTCTCTCTTTCTCGCCAGCCTGTGTGTGAGCTGGGAGCTGTGCCGTCGCCGCCGCTGCCCTTTGATCCCTGCATTAGTGTTAGTTAGGGGCTCGGAGACACACAGGGAGCAGCCAGAGACGGCGCCGCGCCAGCCCTCCTACCTAGCACCCCTCACCCTAGAGCCCTTCCCAGGGAGGACTAGCGCGAGCGGGGAGCAGCCAGGTGCACGACCGGGGGCCCGAAAGCCCGAAGGGGGGGGGACGCCAAAGCATTTTAAAAAAAAAGCCTCCCTCCTTGCTGGCTCCCGCTTCACTCCCCTTCCCCAGCAGAAGAACCCCCCTTCGCGCCTGCCTCTGCCCCCCTTGGCTCTTCTTTGCTCTCCCATTAAACCAAGGAGGAGAATGTGAGGAAACAAAAAAAAAAAAAAGGGGGAAAATGCCCAGGAGGAAGCAGGAGCAGCCCAAGCGCCTCTCTTCACGTAAGTGCCCCCTCTTTTGCCCTTTTCGCCGTGGTGTGCATGAGTTTAGGGTTACAGAGGTGAAGCTGACAAAGACACAGCCTGGGTTAGTCCTCTTTTAGGGCTGAGCCGAGGCAGCCATGTTGGTGATGAGGAGCCTTGTGCCCTTTGCATTTTTCCTCTCCCTCGCCGTGCCCCCGCGCCCCGGCCTCCGCTCGCGCCTGCCGGGGGCTCTTTTCTGCCGGGTGGGGCGCGGGGCCGGGCGGCCCCGGGGCCGGGGAGGCGGCGGCGGCGGGAGCGGGTGGCACGCGAGGTCCCTGCAGAGGCGGCGGCGGCGGCGCCAGCAAATGCGGGTCAGAGCCGCGGCACGGCGCTTGCCCTCCCGCTGGCTGCCCCATTTTCTTTGCAAAAAAAAAGGTGAACTTTTCTCTGCGGGGAAAAGCCCGCGCCGGGGGGTCCGGCCGCCGGCTGCGGGGAGAGCCGGAGTGCTTATGTGTCAAAGCCATGGTCGGTCACCTGAAGTTCAGCAGGGAGGGGGAGGCTGTTTTTTCCGCCGCAGACAGGCTGCCGTGGGTTACCTCTCCCCGCCTGGGGGAGAGGGGCTTGGGGCAGCGCTTCCCCACCGCCAACGCGGAGGAGGGGGAAGACATGGCCCCGGCGGCTCCACCGATATTTCTCTCTCCCTTTCTTCCGCCGGAGGGCTCGGGGTTGTGCCTTTTTTATTTGCCCCTGTGCAGTCCTTTCGCCGTCTGCCCGCTAGAGGAGCTGAGCCTGAAGCACACGCAGGATTTCGCTGCCCGGTTCAGGAAGCTTGCACGAGGGAGTTCATGAAAGTGCAGGGATCTGGGTTTGCACCACGGCTGCTTTCCTCCGCTTCGCTCATAAGGGAGAGGAGAGAGTGGAGGGGCTAAGCTGGCCTTTGTCTGTAGGGGTTGAGTGTTGGCGTCAACCTTCAACTTCCAAAGAATCCTAACTTTGATGACAGCGGTGGAGAGAACAAGCTTTTTATATTTAAACCTCTTTTTTTTTGGTGGGGGGGGACACGACTGGGGAGAGCCGAAAATGCTTCTCGATTGACAGAGTTTGGAAATGGAGTTCTGTGTTGCGTACAGATCAAATGGCTTTGCAGGCAGCTGCAGACTGCCCTGCTGGTGACCTTGACCCTGACCTGGTGCGACTACCCTGTGTCTGTCTCTCTCTAGGGCTGAGATGAAATTCAGTCTCCATTTTAGTTCACTTGGGGTGTGCCTCTCCTGTGCACAGACTGCTGGTAATTATGCTCGGTTTTTTGTACTGGCTGCTCTGTACCCCCCCCCAGTCGCACGCTGTTACCCTTCATCCTCAGACTCCAGGCTCCCAGTTCTAGTAAAGTAACATTTATTGAACTAAGAAGCAATTTCTTTTGCTGAAGTACTGTGCAAATCCAGGTGATTAAATGCAGGGCCTAATTTGCAGAGCTTTGCACTCATTTTTGATCTAGGTAGGTTTTTTGCCCCCTCCCCCCCCATGTGGGCTAGATGTGCTAGATTTTCTAAACTAATGTTACTTTTGCTTGGTGGGATTTATATTTTTATAGCCGAATTGCAATGGGATTAAAAGATATTCTTGGCAAATAATATATTAGGTAATTCGGTGACAATTGTAAAATTGCTGGTATGCATTCAAATAGTTCTGTTTAGTTAGACAAAGCCTGGCAGTCAATTGCTATTAGCATGCAAATACTTATGACTAGTAAAATTAGTGTTAATGTATACTTAATATAAAATATATTTTGATTCTAAGGTTGAGATTGATTTTAGCCATATGTTTCCTAGAGAACTGATATTTACATATTGCATTTCAAAAACATCTCAAAGATTGTAGTAGAATATTAAAATTGCACACTTAAGGACTCGAGTCTGGAAATGAAGCAGTTAAGAATGCATTCGCAACCTTAACTCTTCCCTCCTTATGCCTTTGTTATGATACAGCCTTCAATTATATAGTCACTTGCTAATTCTTAAATGTAATATACAAATATTGTTGTATACCTAAAGTTGCCATGTACAACATATGCGTTGGACAATATTAAAGTCGGTTGTATGGAAAAACATGCAGTAAAACATTGTCACATAACAACATGCTGCAGGTTAACTATACCAGAGAATAAGTACATTAAGTACCTCAGCAAAATTTCACTATAAACATGTAACTTTTCTCATATGAATAGCCCTGTGGACTTTAATTGCACACTCTACAGGACTAATCTTGTCTATAAATTTTAGCATGTGCATGAGTACTGTATTTTCAGGATCTAGGCCTTAGTTACTTTTTTGTTAAGTCATATTCATTGGAGTATCCTTAAGGAAGGTCACATTACCCGTCGAAAAGAAATCGCAGTCCATGGTTGTCGTCCAAGGCCTCAATTCTGCATTACAGAAAGGACCACAGTGAAGTCACTCACATCTGTAAAGTTACAAGAATATGCAGGATTGGGGCCTCAATTATTAAAACACGTGCCTCAGAGAAAAAAGAGATATAAAAAAATTATCAAGGTTATACTGGACCCTTGTAACCATTAAAATGGCGTGAATAGAGGAGCATGAAAACAATTGTATGGTGGTAGCTCTGTTTATATATAGTTTATAGAATAAAAGATGTACCATGTTGTATTGAGAAACTGTAAAAATGTGTTCTAATGCATCTGTGCGAAAGAACTGAGATAAAGTTAAACATGCAACCGTATTTTTCCCATTTTCATGTCTTTTTCTGACTGTTTAACCTTGTGACATTAATACATATATATGAAAAGGAATTGCTTGGTTTTTTTTTTTTTTTATGAGCAAGAGATTAACCTTTTAGCCAGACCCTGCCAGAATGCTTACCTTCCACACCTTACAAAACACAAAGAGTGCTGCTCTCCTACTTTGCAGGTGCTGGTAAGTAAAGTAAAGCTAAGGCTTAACAAGTTGCCATGGAGCCTTGGCTAAGTTGCTACCCATCCTTACTAAATTTTCATTGGATACCTAACTTAGTCACAGCCCTGTGTAGCATAGTCTGTCTTAACTTACAAAGCTAGTAATACCTTTATTAAAAACTTGCCATGCATGTGGAGAGTGTGCTTTTCAAATACTCATAACTCACCCAAATCAATCAGTTTTCACTGGAACACACTCACAAAGCGTTCTTCTCAGCGAGGGATATTGCCAAAGCATGTTTAGTTTTTCTACATCCGTCTCCTTCAGTGCTTCAAGAGTGTTTTTTTTTGTTTAAAAAAAGTTGTAGGTGTGTATCTTATTTTTTTTTAAAAAAAAATTGCATCTTTACTTCCTCTCTTCCTTCCCCCATTGTTGAATTTTTTTATTTTATTTTATTTTATTTTTCCTCAGACTTTCCAACAAAATTCACTTTCTGGCAGGAGACCAGGCCTGACTGAAAATGCTGTGAGTCTGGAAAGCAAAAGTTTCAGAAAGTTGTGAGGCTTGAAACAGGTGGTTAGAATGGAAACTTTCAAGTCACCTTTACTATAGAAGTCACTGGTACTTTGGCTTTAATTCAGTTTTGAAAGGCTTACAAGAAGTGCAGATTGCGGCCCTGAAAACTGATATAATTTAGTTTAGTTATATAGTTTAAAACAGCGCCCTCCCCAATGTTAAATTGCTATTGTCTGAAGCATGTGTTTAATGAAGTACAAAGAGCAGTATCATTCTTTGTTGAATCCATTTTGCTAAGGAGTAGCTGTAATTGTGGCACTATATTGGTACAGCAATCATAGCTGAATTTTCAGGAGGAGCTTCATAACTGTTCAGTCATCGTGCCGAGTAGATAGTCCTGAACATTCCTTTTATGCTATTCTGAAGCTGAGTTTCAACTGCTTCACAGTCTACATAGTCTAATTTACCATGCTTTCCATATAGCCTTTTGCTATCTTACTTTTGTTACTGTAATTTATTGACAGAGCATAAATTTTACAAGATAGAAACTTTAAATAATATTGAATGATGTCTGTCTTTCCTCTTTTCTATTCTCTGTTTATTTTGAGAGTTGGTGGCAAGCATTATGGATGGGACTTTCAAAAGGCCCCCCATACAGTCTTTTGCCTTCCTGCAAGAATCTAGAGCTGCCAGTGAAAAAGGCTTTTATCAGCGACGGGAGTCTCTCTCTCTTCTAATAGTATTTATTACCTTGCTAGCAGACATCGCATGTACATGGAGAAGCTTTTAACATAGTTTCTATTTATTGTTTTAACCTCTTGCCACTGCTGGGATCATGGTATAGCTCATTGCTGACAAGAGAATACATGTAGGGAAAATTATTATTCTTAGTATGATTGGGTTAATAATTTCATTGCTATTGTCATAGTTATCCTAGTGGTATTGTGGTGCATCTTTTAACTAAAGAACAATTCGAGAGATGCATGGAGCGCTGTCTGCATTGCTCCATTTCAAATATATTGATCCTGTTTGGTCCCTCCCATTGATTTTTTGGAGGAAGAAAGAAGAAATAAATAAGGTGTGCCCAAATAAATTAAATATATATGTCAAACCACAAAAAGAAAAAGAATCAACTTCTTATGACTGGAATTTTAAAAATAATTTATTGGCGTTATAGTGGGACACCTGTCATAAGTCACACATTGGGCGTATGTGTCTTAGTGTGTGATGATACAAAACATTGCTAAAGCACATTGCCAGAGAATAAACGTTACTAGACTGCTCAAGAGCCAGTGTTGGAGCTCACTGAGCCATGTGTGATTTTTGGATCTTTTGAATGGTGTTTGGGATAGGGTGGGGATGCAAATTAGTGTAAAGTACAAATGCAAACTCTTAACAGCCCCAACTGAAGGAAATAGTGTGGTGGAGTGGAGGGGTTGATAGGGAGTATAGGAAGACATCTGTATTGAATACATTCTTTTACATCCATGAAAAAATAATTTAACCTCACCCTTTGCAAAAAAAAAAAAAAAAAAAGAGCAATATCCTTCTTTCTTTTTCATCTGTAGGAGGGTAGAATGGAGGGAATTAAGGAAACAAATAAAACCCAACGGCCAGGAGGAGCTGGTCTGTTCAGAAGGAAGTATTAGTAATTTTCTATAATTTAATCAGACCAGATCCCAGAACAAGATAATGAGAGCTTGACCAACACAGGAGTACTTTTTGGAAGTTAAAAGGTTTTCTAGTGTGAGGTTTCATAAGACGTGATGTGACATGAAACAGCATATATGAAACACGTTTCCCACCAAAGGGTTAAAACAATCAAGATCTAGACATCAGTTTAGATGTCTCTGAAAAGGTAATTTGGCTTCTGCTTAGAATATCTTTACTGTTCTATCTTAGTCACGCTACTCCAGAGTCGCACTTGAAGAGGGAGGTTATATTTTGTAAATAATGACGTGCCCTGTTTCTGATGTACTGTTTTCTGCTGCCTAGTTTGCCATGTTGTGGTATGGTAATCCATACCATTTAGGTGTAAGTGTACAAAACACTTCATGGTGTAAGGAGGCTGAAAGATCTGCTGGTGTATTTTATAAAAATAAGTTTGCAAAACCCTAGTCTTCAAAATAGCTAACAGTACCTGATGGTCTCCAGTTTGAGGGTTTTCTCTTTTTCTTTTCTCCTAAAAGCAAATCTTGTGTGTGTGTGTTCTAAGTTTTTAAATTATATTTTTGTGGCATGAAAGTACAGTAGCAGACTGGATGTTCAAGCAAAAAGTCCAAGGAAGGTGAATATTATTGCTCCCTAAAGCCTACTTTCAGAGAGAATGTCTTCTACTAGAAAAGTAATTTTATAAATTAAAATAATAAACCATAGGCTTGATTCTAATCTTAGATACGTGGTACATGTTGCTAGGTATCTTGTAAAATCAAGCTATTGGACCTACTCGGATGCACCACACTGTAGCTACTTTTACAAAATGTTCAGTGATCCATACCCAGACTGAAATAAGAATATGTCCTTTAGTAGCATCCTTTTCACAGACTGCCCTGGGGTCGTAGTTAATGCAGTAAGTGTCATGCTCCCAAAAGGCAGTTTTCTTTTCCAGATGTATCTCTGTAGCATTAGTAGTCTAAATTCCTCTTGGGTCAAGACACCCAAGTTTTTCAGGGGCTTGATTCCAATCTCAGTCAATTCAACAGAGGTGCAGTCTTGGCTCCTAAAGGTCCTCCTATGTTCAGAGGATTTCATGCTGTGCCAAGTGATGCCATATAATAAGAGACTCTCTGGCTAAAAAAACAAAATACCCACTCTTTTTCTGCTGGACAGGCTGAATTTTAAGACTCCAGACTGAAAATGCAAATTTCACTTGGAATTTTCGGAGAAGAAAAGCCTCATCCATCTTCCTAGTGAAATAAAAGAAGAGGAAAAAGCAGACCTCTTCAAGAGGGGCTTTTCTCCCTTTTACTCTAACACTCTGGCAATGCAGATGAACTGGGAGAGTGGGTAGAACTGATGAAGACTAACTTAAGAAATAGGCAAAAGCACAAGAAAAGAAATCAGGTGTTGGGACAACCTGTTTGCAAGACTTTGAGAAAACCAAATTCCATTTTTCTAGGCTAGCCTGATGTTAGGCCAGGAAGGGGGGGGGGCCAGGAACAAAACAAAAAAACCAAGGAGTCCTGTGGCACTTAAAGACTAACAGATTTATCTGTCGCATGAGCTTTCATGGGAGAAAATTCCACTTCGTCAGATGCTTTGAAGATGGGGGAACTTTGGGAAAATTCATCTTCAAAGCATCTGACAAAGTGGAATTTTCTCCCATGAAAGCTCGTGCGACAGATAAATCTGTTAGTCTTTAAGTGCCACAGGACTCCTTGGTTTTGTTTTTGTTTGGTTTTTCCTTTTTGGACTAGATTAACATGGCTGCCCCTGTGAAACTTGGCTGGAGGAGAAAAGTCTTTTTCTAGAAAAGACCCATGGTTTGGTTAGCTGCTCTTTGAAAGATGTTAGGTTACAAGTAGAAAATGTGGGAAGTGATAAATGTTCTTGTAAATTACCAGACTGATCCACCAGCCAGGAGAGTGAAATCATGACCCAAACAACCGCATTGGTGCACTCTTCTGTTCCTTTGCTCAGGGTTTTTCTTTATTAGCATTGAAACAAATGTTCAGAACAGCTCAAAGCAACCCAGCCTCAAAGCCTTGCACAGCCTTGGTCTCCAAGGCTTTTGCCATCCTTATAGCTCTTCCAACAAGGCTTAGAACCCTGCCTAGTTGAGGCTCCCCTTCAGCCGGCTCTTGCTCCCTATGGGTGTCTCCCTCCCAGGCCTCCTGATTGACAAGTGTGAAGAGCCCTCTCCAGGCTTCTTCCTTGATGTTGGATTTGCTTCCCTGATTCTGCTGTAAGAGCTGGGTACCTTGCATGAAAGTTCAACAGTGTTTTCTCTGGCCTTTGAATTACAGGCAGAACATGTCACATCTAGGTGACTATTTCAAAGGCAGACTTGGCAACTCTCTTTCTGCACTTAGGGCAGGAAAGGAGGAAGCAAAAGGGGCTTTAAGACAATTATGCATTTCTTATATTCTGGGGCCCTTCTACTCTGAAGCAGAGCAACTTTAGGGCTGCTCTAATTAATGTTCTGCTACCTATGCGCACAAAACCTATGCATTCTGGCCATGCCCTAACTCATGCCTTGTGCTGGGAACTAACAGAGCCATTTTGTCACTTTTGCATTGGAAAGGGAAATGGACAGAATATCCCTTGTGCATTTTCTCTACACAGGGAATATTCTGTCCACTTTAAGGTCCCTTGACACCAGTAGAATGGTGTTTAAAGGGTCTTAGTAAAAGTGAGAGTCAGACTCTTGAAATCATTTCATTTGAAGACAGCTTAGCAGCTTGTATGAAATAATGTTGGCAAACTCAGTAGAGTGCCTGAAGGAGAGCTGTGCGTTTAAGGGGGGGGGGGGTATCACATCACGGTTGGCATATTTCTTGGCTGTCTCAGGAAAGAAGCCAACATCTGGGCATGGAGTGCAAACTTCCTTCTCCTTCTTTAACCTGGTTCCTCCAAGTTAGAGTTTAGCTGTGCTGTCAAGGCAGGATGGAGAAATGCATTGCTATTGTTTAAAGTCTCATAATTGCCTACGAGACAGAAACAGCATAGTTTCCTGTACCAACAGGTTGGGATGAACTCTGCATTCTCTTTAGAATAAAACAAGGTTTGAAGGAAGAAGGTCTTTTATTTGGTCCTAGAATGTTGATTAGATGACCTCTGTCAAGGGTCAAAAGCTGGGGCAGTGTCTTAAACAAATGTCTTAAAATGAGCAATGCCTATTCCACAGGGAGAGGAGTCCTTCACTGTTTTTAGCTTATAACTATGAGTAGCTTCCTAATCCTCTCTTTCAGCTCTGCTTGTTAACCCTAAGCAATCTGCTTGGGCACAGAAAGCAGCCGTCTTTGGTAGAAAACATAGCATGACAAAACAGACACTTCCTCAAGTTTCCCGTAGATACACACCATAATGCCTTTTCTGTAGGAAGAATTAAAAACAAAAAGAATATAATGTACTGTGTTCTAGTTTGACTTGAAGAAAGAAAGAAAAAAAAAAAGTCAAATTACAGTGAGCTAGATTTCTGTGATATTTATAGCATATAGGAGTAATTTCACCATCAAGAGGCGGGAACATAACAACCTGAAACCTTTGTCCCTGAACCTTTGAGGACATAGCCAAACTTAAAGTGCTCTGAGTGAGAAGGAGAGAGAACAAATGTAAACACTTTAAATGGTAAATCAGATGCATATTATGTACAAGAGATATAGCGGTAGAAATGCAATGTAGCGAAATGAAACACAAGCCAATTAAAAACAAAGATCTCTGTTAGAGCTGGCATGCTGTCCTGATGTCACCTATTATGTTTGAATGTTGCAGTGCATAGGGTATATGAGATCACCCTTTACTTTATGACCCTGTGGCAGGGGATATAAGCACAATAGGGATAATTAAGGACACTGTAGCCGCTTGGACTTGTTTTGTTTATCTCAGCCTAAATACTTTGGTAACAAGGTTTTTAAAATTCATTTCCTTGTTTCTCTTATTAGACTAATCACTTGAACAACCATGATAAATCTAGCCTCTACCAATAGCTCCAAATACTGTAGTAACACTAGAAAGATTGTTTTGAACTTTTACGCTAGAAAAAGGAGTATTTTTACAAAAAGGGAAAAAGTAACTACAACATATGCTCTATCACTGCTTTTTAAACTTTAAATATTTGAATAATATAATTCCAATGAATTCAAATTAACTTTCGTTTTAAATGACGGCTTAAAAGTAACAGCATTGTTGGCAGTGGGCAGATTCACAGGCTTGCTCTGCTCCCTTTGCACTGCTAAGATGATGCAATGGCATTAGATGCTGCTTGCGTGTTCCTAGCTGGGGAAGGCATGGAGCGTTCCCAGGGGGTCGAGAAGCAGCATAACTGTCTTTTTTTTGTCATTGTTGTTCGTTTTTTCTCCATCCTCTACAGCCCAGTGGAGGGAGCGTCAGGGATGGAAAGTAGTCGGGTGGAGGATGAGGCCAGAGCACTATCCATAGCAAGCAGGTCGTTGCTGGCTGACATAAGTTAGAGCAGACAGTGGGCTTGAACAAAGTATAAATAAAGTGATACCTCCATTTTGGGAGCTTTCTTTGGGTCAGCTGCAGCGCCATGTTAGATGGACTTTCAGGTTTACCTGGCCAGCTCACAGGACAAAGGGGCTTTAGATTTCAGGGTGGCTGTTTTTCCTCTGGATTAACTAGGTACTTTTTTTGAGATGCTATCCTTGCCCCTTGGGCTAACACTTCCGCAGGCTTTTTTTCTTTGCCCCCTGCTTAACCCTTGGGTGATACTGATATACTGATAAGAGTGGTTCTGAATACAGTGGGGTTTGGGAGAAACTCACTCTCTTGTCATTCTCTTCTGCTTCTCCTAGAAGAGTTAGAGAATAATCACTGCTTCCTTCATTCCTGTGGTTGATTATAAATCTTGTTGTTTCCATCTCGGTGGCTATTGTTCATGATATTTTTTCTAGACCAGATGGAAAAGGCCTGGCATGTGATACCGACCAGTCTTTTCCTACAGATAAGGAAGCTGCCCATCATCCATTTCTCTTCTTGATAATATTATTTCTTCATCAGTGTCATTTTCTGAAGAGTACAATCTGTTTCAGGAATGGATAGTGTGAATGAGAGATTATTTGGAACTAGGCTTTCTGATGGTTCGGGAGAAGATGCACTATTTCTTTAATACCTTGGGCTGTGTCTACACTTGAACATTAGCTTGAATTAAGGAGGCTTAATTCAAACTAACTTTTTGCCTATCTACAATAGGCTTTCCTTAGTTTGAACTAAGGAATTCCTTAGTTCAAACCAATGACTGCTTAGTTTGAACTAGTAAAACCTGATGGTTAGTTCGAACTAAGTCCTTAGTTCTACGGTTAGTTCAAACTAAGGGCAATGTAGACCAGGACTAACCCTTAGTTAAGACTTAATAAGTTCAAACTAAGGGCAGTTGTTTTGAATTAACTAAATGGACTAGTTCAAACTAATGTTAGTTCAGATTAGTCTACGTTGTTAATTTGAACTAATAAGTTTGAGGTTAGTTTAAACTAACCTTGAACTTGTTAGTTCGAATTAACAAATTTGAACTTACTTTTCCTAATGTAGATACAGCCTTGGAGACTGAGGAAAAGGTGAAGAGTACCCTTCCTGTTTAATGGCTTAATGGGGATATCTAGATGGCCATGGCATCTCTGCCTCTGGTCAACAGGAAGATAGATCAGTTGGTTTTCACTCATCTGTTGCTGGATCTTGGATTTATGGAGCAAGTTACAGACATCTAGAAGGGCTGTCAAATACTATGTCATCTGAGAAAGAGACTAAGAAGGATTCCAGGCAGGAAGATACATTCCTCACTTACTCTGGGAATTCAAATTGCTCATTATCAGCCTATTGTGGATAGAAATCTGTACATATATATCTGGATAATTCTCTTCACAACCATCTCTTTGAGGAGGAGGGGTAAGCAGTAAAGGACATTGCCTTAAGAGGGTCAGTAGTCTCTAGATTTGTTTTGATAAACATTTTGCTATGTTTTTGAAACTTCTCTAAGAGCATTTTCTCAGATGTGACCCATCATCTTTCAGATTCCAGAGCCAGTGCATACATTTTCTATCCTCCTTTCTAGGAGTTCCAGATTTACCAGCAACTGAGGAAACAGCGTAGAGGAAGTTCACTTCAGAGATTAAGTTTTTTTTTCAGTTTTAACCTCATTCATTTTATTCATTGGAAAATAAAGCAAATAAGAGACAAATAAGACAGTCTAGATCTGTTCTCCTTTTCTAGCTGGGAGCTTATCTTTGCATCATTTGAGTAGCACCTTGCATAATGGAGCCTTGATCCTGACTGGGGCCTCAGAGCTCTGCCACATTACACCTTTGGAATTGTACTGTTCTTTAGACTCCGACATGTGGGAATATGCGAAGTTGCCCTTGGAACAGAAACTGTTGACTGCAGTTCTTTGAGAGTGTTGCGTTAGAGTTCTGCCCTCGCATAGGACTTCGGGATGTAGTACAAGGAACTGAGATGGCGGGGGACTTCATGGACCTTTTATATTACCCTTGGCTGCCCAACGGGAAGTGATGCGGAACCAGTAGTCACACTTTCTCAGAAGGTTCTTGTAGGTCACGGGTGCAATGGGCAAGAAGGGTGCAAATCACACAAATGTAAACAGGCAGCAATAACATTTTGCCAATAATACTGGTGAGTAATTTCTCTTTCCCAAAGCTACAGCTTTGTTTTTAGAATCCTTTTTTAACTATGCCAGTTGTACTTCTGTTTAGATCAATTATAGATCTCCTAGTAATTTAAACAGCAGTTTTGGCAATGCACACATCATCCTGTAACAGGTATCGGTAATGTAAGGATGAAAACATTTACACAAGAAGAATAAAAGTCAAGGAAGCAGATAATTGACAGATTTATCAACCTTAGCAGACAATTTTTTCTGATAACATTGTGGTAGCTATGGTAAATTTACTTCTGATTGCTTAAGGGGACAGATTCTATATGGTGTGTACACCACATAACAGGAGCCTCTTCAGATGAATGGATAAAGAAGCAGGTAATCGGCTTGTGCAACTTTGGTTCCCAAATTGGCCTTTTGGCTAATAGCGTGTCCTGCTCTGTTCAATTAATAATGCCAATGCTTTAGTGCCTTTTCCAATAGCCTTTAAACCAATTTCAGGTTTTCAGATGGCTGTCAGAATTATTGTGATAACCTTGGGAATAAGTTGAAGCTATGATCAGAGAACTCTTAGCCTCATTGCAAATTGTTTTGTGTGTAACAAGGCATGCTTATATATTTTTATTACTTTTAGTCAGCCCTTGGTGCTATCTGAACTGATGCTCACAACTTCCTCATGTCCATCCTCTTTTCCAGCTGGAAGGGTGAGTGAAATCTAGTTGTCTTGACGACCCTGGCAGGTTTAAATGATTAGCTGCACTAAAATGAATTGCGTGCATCGAGGTGCATTGGAGTTTCAATAATCTATAGCCTAAACAACAGTCTTGGCTGCTTTAAATTGTTCAATTCATAGACACATGCTTAGGCCTACCTCTGGCTGTAGGACCAGAAGGTGTTGTGAGGCTTGCACAACATTTCAGGTGAAGGAAGATGCACTTGGTTTTGGAAAGAAGCCAAAACAGCTATTGGTGCAGCCATTTGTAGAGCAGTGACAGGCTTCCTGTAGGCTCTAATTTAGATAAATCAGGGGCAGCTGAAGGCAGTGGGGCTATGTATACACTTAGAATGTTACAGCGAGTCAACTGACTTTGAACTAATTAAATCAAACTAATAATGGGTAATTCGGAGTAAATTAATTCAAAGTAACATGGCCCCACTAGAAACCCAAATCAAATTAGCATGTCTTTGGACAGAACTTTCTAGTTCGATTTAGGAAGGGGGCATCATGGGAAGTGCAGCAACACGGTGGCTTCCCTGCCATCAGTTGAGCGCAGCCATGGCTGGGCAGGGACTGCCCTGGCCATACTGAGCTTGGCAGGGGAGAAGGCATCCCTCTGTCTGGCTCTGGCCAGGTGGGGGAGAAGACATCCCCCCGTCTGGCTGGAGCCCCGCGTGCTCAGCTGGGCAGCTGGGAAGGGACGCCCCCCCGCCTGGTTCTCTCAGTGCTGGCCAGATGCAGGGAAAGCCCTCCCCCTACCTCCCCCCGCTCTGGGTGTGCTTGCTGGGCAGTGGGCAAACATCCCCCTGCTTGGCTCTCTGTGTTTGCTGGGTGGTGGGGAAGGCATCCCTCTGCCCAGTTTCGGGCATGATTGCTGGGCAGCAGGGAAGGTATCCCCCACAGGGGGATGCTTTCCCTGCCTCCCAGCAAGTGCTGAGAGCATTAGGTGTGGGGGTGTCTTCCCTTGCCACCCAGCAAGTGCTGAGAGAGCGGGGTGGGGGGATGCTTGCCACGGCGACGGCCCTGGCCTTCCCCCATGCAGGGCAGTCACTTCCTTCCAGGGTGCCATGCACCTTGGAAGGAAGAAGGTCAAACCATGTTAATCCGAACTAACAATTAGTTTGAATTAACATGGCTCCATCAGGTTAATTCAAACTAATGAATTTGAATTAACCATTACTTCAAAGTTAAGCAAGATTTTATAACTTGGAAGCAAACATTCGTTACTTCGAACTAAGGAATTCCTTAGTTCAAAGTAATGAAAGCCAGTGTAGCCATGCATTAATTCAGTTCACGTTAAACCTCATTAATTCAAACTAAATTGTAAATGCAGACACATCCAGGGAGACTAGGCAGGAGGCTGTGGGGATTAAGATTTCAGTGAAGACAGTAATGGGGATATAGATACTGTGCAAAGAGACTGGACTACCAGTTTTTATCTGATGTGGCTATCCAGTTAAATCAGAATGAGAAGGCAAGATGTTCTTGCTTTTTTACTGCACTCATAATACAGAAGATAGGTTTTGTATAAATATATAAAGCACCCCTCTCCAATCTCCTCTGAGATGACCCTTTTCTCATGAACGGCCGGACCATATAAACAAGCTGAATAGGAACACTCCTTCTTTTGGTATTTACCACAGCCTTTATAAGAAGGAAGAAGACAATATCATTAAGACAGATACCTTGGTCTGTCCTGTTGGCAGATATGTCTTCCAAAACACGTGTTAAGCTTAGGGAATGAGCTTGTTAAATCCAGAGTACCGTTTACAAGAATATTTTTAAAGATTTTTTTTAAAAACAGGAGAGTAATGCTGCTATTACTTGAGGTGTTGAAAGCAGGCCGTACCGTCACCATTCTTTCCTCTCTGAAAATGGTATGATCCATTTTCATTGCTATATTTAAGTCTTGTCTGGTCCCATGATAATTCCTCCTTTAAATTTCTGGTTCCCCTTCCTCTTTTCTATTCTCCTGCATAGGATAAAAGAAATCCCTAAAATCAAAGATTATTGTTCCACCCCTTTATCCTCAGATTTCATAAGTATGTTATGTGGTTCTCCCCATTTCCTCAAATAGAAGTATCCATCTAACTAAATGTCAAATTTCACAAGCCTTGGATAAAACTGCATGCTGATGGATGAGACTAATATGTAGCTTTGTTAGTTGAGACTGTGGTTATACCTGAGGATGTCCCTGTTTTCCTCATTTGCTGTGTCTGGGAAGGACACAGCACACTGATTGTACCTTGAGATCTTGTCAGAACAAATGCTTGGTTATGACTTGTCTTTGGGCTACGTCTCTGAGGTAGCAGAACATTCTGTAGAATAAGGTCACTGGAAAATTTCTATCCATTTGCCGCCAAATAATTCAGCCTGTCATCTGCGGAGGGCCATATTTCTGCTCACAATGCACCAATCTGGACTATAGATCTGTGGCTAAAGTGAAACTTTTTGGTGAGAGAGTTGTCAGTGATCTCCCAGAACAGCTAAAGTTCTTTCAGTAGGTAGGCATGAGGCCAAATTCTTTTTCAGGGGTGTCCCAAAACCATTACAGGTCCCTCAGGGACAGGCAAGCAGGATCATTCACTTGGCCACCCCTTTAAACAATATAATTCAGGACAGACACTGCAAAGATCTTGTTCAGTCTGCAGACATCAAGGTCGTATGTTTAGGGATCCTTTTAGATACAGAGCCTGCCTTTCCACATGCCTACCTATACTAGCATACAGGTTAATCTCCATTTTGATGGAAGAGTTTACATGGCTTCTGTGAACTGCCTCCAAAGCAAGCTTCTGTTAGAAGGAGGACTTCCGTTTCTCCTTCTCCTTCCCCAGATGGAAATAGATGGCTAGAGATGGTAGAAGTGTTGAGAATACAGCTAACGTTATTTGCATTTCAGGAAAACCAGCGTTGTGGCCAACCCTGGGGTCAGACACTTCCTTATTGGAGCAGCATGTCATTATAGAAAGAAGTTCAGAAGATGGCAAGTCAAAACACACCCTAAAAAGAAAATATTTTGTATGGGTCAAGAATATATTTGTATTTAAAAGCTCTCTTTTCCTGGCAGCCAAAGAAAGTCAATGATCCACCCATGAGCTCTGGTGTGTAATTGTACCCATCACATTAAGTTTAAGCTGATGTATGTGGTGCATTGTCACTTAAGTATGGTGAGAACATAAGGAGAGAAAATCTATCTACTCAGGTTCAGTCACCTTTTAGACAACTTTATGGGCCAGTTGCACTATTGAATTGCTAGTGCTGACTGCACGTTCAGTGGGAAACATAGGAGTAGTTTTAGAACTCTCTCCTATTTGGTCTGTCCTTGCCTTGACAGGGTTTCTTCAAAATCTCTATTTGACAGTTTAACTGATTTTAAGGGGACTTCGAGCAAACCCAGATCCTCAGTAAAAGGCTTCCCCATTGTTAGTCTCTTGTTCCAAAAAGGTCTATATGACTGATGGCAGCAATGGTATGTGGGTCCCAGTCAAGCTGTTTAATTTATCTCCTTCTTTAGACAAACAAGGTGAACTCTCTTACCCTATTATTGTATAGAGTGTTCAACTATCTTAGGCAGGCACATTCCTTTAGCAGGTAAGTCAGTGGAGCCAACATCTGGTCGTAAGATTACAGAAGGTGTGTCCAAACTTAAATATAACTTATTATGGGATATTATAAAGGCCTTGCAAAATACCTTTCCGCAAAGTTGGCTGAAGTACTTTACTCAGTTTCCATTAAAGGGCTGTACAACCTAAGAGCATTAGAGACCATGAGATATGTTGTGGGATGAGTGGAATTTTCTATTGCATTTTGGGTCTTGGAATTGCTTCTCTCTGTAGTTGGTTGACATCAGGAGCACTAGTCTTAAAGTGCCACACGACTCCTTGGTGGTTTTTTTTTTTTTTTTTTTTTTTAAACTTCCTTTAGTTTCTCTCAAAAGGAAAAAAGGTCTTTATCATTTTAAAAACATAAGCTGTCTTTGTCCAGTCTGCCAGGTGGCTAGTGATCCAAGCAGGTATCGACAGCACTTTCTGTAGTCTGCCCTTGTGTGACATGCTATGTCCTACAAGATGGTCTCCTTTGACAATGTTCTTATGCCATCTGATTTTTCTCAGTGTTATGGTTAAAAAGTTCTGTCATAGAGTAGTCCACGTAGTGATTTCTTTTAGGTTTTTAATGAGGATTTCAACAAGGAATGGAAATAGTTTCTGCATCTTGCCTTTAATACAGTGATTTTTTTTTTTTTTTTTTTTTGGTCCCATCTGGGAAAATCATTTTAGGAGACATGGAGATGAAATATAGAGTTACACCCAGGACTTTTCTCCCTGTCTAATTCTTTTTATAGTTGCACATATTTCAAATGGGGGAAGAAAGAAGGTAGGAATAGTTGTTTTCTGGCATTTTCCTGTTACAGCTGTGTTATTCTTTAGGTCAGTCTACAGTGGTAGTGCACATTTGATATTGACCCCACTGATTTAGATAGCATTCATGTTGGTAAACTGTTTTGTGATGAGACTAGGAGTTGAATGATCGTTTCTAGGTGAATCATCAGTGAGCCAAAACTTCCACTGAGGGGAGAGAGAGACTTCCTTTACTGCTCACAGATTATAGGTCACTAACATCATGAGGGAACTATGGGGGATGGTGTTCACTCCAGCATATATGTGCTGTTTATGCAAACTGTGTCTTTTAAGTTTTATTTGGTGCTGTGAATGTAGCACAGAAGTTAAGGCAGGCCTTTATTAAAATCATGATTTTTCTTCAGCATCCCTGTGGGAGAATCAGCATTCTACCACTATGAGTGCATAGTCTACTCAGAGACTGCTGTAAATGTTGTTCTGCAGAGGGGACATCAAAGAGCAATGCATCCCCTACCCCATGGCAATCCCTGCAATATTTGTACAGTCCAGTTGGTTCAGGAACCCATAAAATTTCCCCAGCCTCCAAAGACTGCCTACTAACTGTTGTTATTCCAACTGATGAAATTTTCTGGACTTCAAATAATAAAAAGTAGTAGGCAGGTTTTTGAGCTGGGTTGGGCAACTTAATTAAGTTCCCAGGTACCTTTTGTTATTTGTTTGCACTGCTTCTGTTCTTTAGGCCTATGGTTGCTGTCTTTCTATCATACCTTCATATGAAATTAACAAAGGTTCATGTAGGTGACCTCCAAAGGCACATAGATAAAAGTGATGTAGAAATAGCATGTGTGTGGGGGTTTTTTTTTTTGTTTGGTGGGTGGGAGGGACTCAGCAGGAAAATAATGCATTTGTAGATAAGTTAGACTTGTCCTGTATTAGGAAAGCTGAGAAATCTGGTATTTTTTTTTCCATGTTTCCAGGATTGCATTGAATTCTGTGAAATGATTGCCTTGTTGGTTGATATAGTGCTTGCTAAATGTGCTGTTTACCACCATAGTTTTCAGCTCCTTTCCTTCATTCTGGATCTCCTCCATTCTAGCTTCTGTCCTCTCCATTTCCCTGACACTGTTCTATCCAAGGTCTCCAGTGGCCTTTTACTGGCTAAACTTCAAATCCTCTGCTCTTTTCTTTTCATTGACCCCTTGGCTGCATTTGACACTGATTACAAAAGCCTTCTCAAAATCTTGCCCTTCCTTGTCTTTCACGAGTCTGTCCTCTACTACTTATTCCACTTCTTTTTCTTTTCCACTCTCTGTGGGAGAATCTACAAAGCCCTGTCCTTGATCCTCTCCTCTTCTCCGTTTACACTCCATCTCTAGATTAATTTATCTGTTCATATGGTTTTAACTGTAGTCTTTACACTGATGTCTCACATACATCTTTGTCCTCCTCACCTGGTTTCCTCAGTCCAGTGCCACATCTCAGCCTGTCTCTCTGACCTTTTGTTTTTGGATATCCTGTTCTCAATTTAGGCTTATATGACCACGCTGAACTCCTTAGTTTTCCTCACAGATTATCTTCAAAGTGATAACCTGGAAGTCAGCTTTGATGCTTTCTTTTTCCGAACTATGTCCATGTCTTGCTTGTTCTGCCTCTATAACATTTCTTAGGTCTGATCATTTATTGCTATCCACACAAGCTAATGCTTGTTCAGGCCTGTTGTGCCTGTCTTGACTGTTGCATCTTCATCTTTGGACACTCTGACATGTACAAGTACCTTACCTAGTCTAGTTCATTCACAATGCAGCTACAAATAGTCTTCCGTGCCTTTCACTGTCATGAGTGGCAACTACATATTAGCGCTAGTGAAACAATTTCAGTACTTGATTTAGTCTGGGTATGTCCAAGGTGTATTTGATTGGAGTTTTTTTCAGTTTTCAGAAATCAGTCATTTCTTTTAATTGTGTAATGTTCACAACCAATTCTAATGCATTGATGCTTCTAAATAAAAAGGGAAAATACCCAGAAGGTACAATCATCAAATATAATTTCAGATCATTAGGAACTGTGTTTGAATCAGATTTCCTCTCAGCGTGCAACTGTACTTTTAACAAAGTGAAAAAGGCTAGTAAAGAAGGTATGGTAGTTCTACCAATGCAAACATTTGTGGTTTTATCAAAACATGCATCCTGCTGAGTTAAATCAATAGCAACAATTGTGAAAGTATTTGGTTGGATTTTTAACACTGTTGGCAAGATTAGCATGTCCTTTGAGTGGCTCATTTTTGTCCTCTAATGGTATAGTCCTGATTCATGTTGAGCCCTTGCAGCTTCCACTGGTGACAAATGTTGACAAACAGTTTAGGGACCAATCCTTTACATGCTCGTGTGTACAGAACTCCCATAGGACTCAGCAAAGAGGAGTCTTGGCAGGATCAGGCCCTGGACCCTTAACAAGGAGAGACACTTGAACAGTGCTGGGTAATTACATAAAAGTTAATGAGGTACTTGGGTAAATTCTGCTCTCACTGAAGTTAAGTAGAGTTTGGTCCAAAATTTAAAGAACCTTGCCTGTTTGCAATTTAGGCTCTCCAAGACCAGAATTTAATTTTCTAATTTTAGAAAAGTACAATACCAACAGCCTCATTCTCATAAGGATCCCTACAGTAACAAAGTATAGTGCATGCATGATGGAGATGGAAAAACTCAGTAAGGAAATGTATTTTCATCCCAAAGTTTCCAGGACTCATAAGCGGTGAGTCATATGATTATGAGAAAATCTTGTGTCTTTTCAAATAGTACTGGGCAAATTGTCCAAAGCAAACTCAAAATATGGCCAGTGTCTGTTGATAGTCTCACTGAGAGAGGCATACAGTTCAAGCAGACCTTCTCCAACTGTCAAATGAACCTCCTGGATTTTGGGGAAAGGATTATAATTTCCTTTGAAACCATAGGACAGCTGGTGGGTTCCTCTGAATTTCTTTGATTTTTGTTAGGTTTGTTCAACCTCAGAGGGCATAAATCTATGTGAACTGAACTCCCCTGTGATACAAAACTGCCAGGCCTCATAGCTCTCTCCTAATACACTAATGTTTAAAAGGAAGTTGAACTGTGTTCATGACTCAGGTGCCAGCTCAGCATTAGCCTTTAAGAGAACTTGAGGCTGCAGTGACTGAGGGAAGTACTGAGAAGTGGAGAAATAAAATGGTGTCAGCAGTTAAAAGAGATTTGGTTTCAGGGCGTTTGAAAGATTGAGCTGATAAAATCCTAGCTGTTAAGCAGGGAACTGGGGGTAGAGGTGCTGGAGGAAATCTTTTTCTCCACAGCCAGAGGCAAGTTTGGGTTCTACATACAACCACATCGTAGTGGCTAGAGTGAAACAGGCACATGGAAGGGAGGAAGGAAGGCGACTCTGGCTGCACCAGACAAATAGGAAGTGCTTGCTGCACCATGTCTGGGGGCAGAGAGGAAGTTTCCCCTCTCAGTTTAGTAAAGGAAGGAGTGCTGCATATCCCCCTCATTTGAACCTCTGTTGGTGTGTCCTCCTTGTGGGGTGGATGAGGGGAGAATACCAGAGTTGCTGCTGCTCTTCACTCCAGTCCTTACTGTCATCTCAGACACACATTGTGGCTAGCCCTGAAAGACTTCATTATTGTTCTGTGATAACAGATACAGGTCCTTGCTCTTCCCTTTTGTTTTCAGTAAGGGACTGTGCCTTGGACAGTCTTGTACGTGCTGGCATCCTGTTTCTCAGCCATTGCAAATTATCTCTAACTGGTGAAAACTAAAGAGGTGGATTGTGAAAATTTATGCAAGGTATTAGTCTGTGTGCATAGAACAAAAAATAGTCATAGATGAGAAGGAAGAATTGCATTGCAGACAAAAATATGGCAAACAAGATATTGTGGAAATTGATAAACTGTTGTTTAATTTATATTGTAAAAGGCTGGTTGTAACCAGAGAGTATGGTGAGTGTAACAACAAAAGCAGAGGAACATAGAGAGACAACTAAGTTTTTAAACAGAAGTGCAGATTTCTGTCATAAGATACTTCTGTGTCCCCCTTCACTGTTGCATTTAAGAGCCTCCTAAACTTATACGATCTGTTCTCACAACACTCTTGTGAAGTTGGGAAGTGCTATTATCCCTCTTTTCCTGATGAGAAACTGTGACTTGCACCGGATCACCCAGGAGAGACTTGATAGAGCAGGGATTTGAACCTATATCTTCCACAACCTAGGCTAGGATGCTTACCACTGACTAGCAGCTTTAATCTTTATACATCTCTATGGGGTATTGGCCCTGCCATTCACCTTTTCCTTAATTACAACCATTCATTCGTTTTTCAGAGAACCTCCTAAACCTTTGTTTGATCCTAGATTGTATCAAAATAATTTTATATGATTTTTTTTTAACTAAACAGCTCTTGCGTGTCTCTCATTTTGAAGCACAGGTTAAGTCATTTGATGGCTTATTGCCTGCAGTGTCCTCTCCAAATTTTGGTGAAAAGTTCCTGGGGGAGGTTATTAAGAGAGAGCAACTGAACATGAAGACATCAGTCTTCATATATTTTCTATTGCAGGTTTTATTTAAATATCTGCTGGCTCAAGCTGTGTGTAGGGTGGTTTTGTGTGTTTATTTTAGTAAAGTGTTTGTTGGATGTAAGGTGCAATGTAAGTGATGAGTATTAATTATTACTACTTCATCATCAGCTATCTAGAGTTCTTTAATGTGTTGGAAATGAATAAGGCATCAGGGAATATTCTCTGCTTGTAGATCCAGTATGAACTATACAATCCTTATAGCTGTGTCTAGAATTTTTTAAAATCTCTTTGTTGATTTACTACAGTGTGATTCCTATGACTCTCTTTCAAACTGGAACATTCAGTCTAAAAGCAAGAAATGTGAGAAAGGTATCTGGCAAGAGGAGATAACATTAAATTTAATTCTAACATTGCTCTTGTTCTTGATTACATTCTGATTGGCCAGCTAGCTGCACAAAAAATCTTTATTCACATCTATATCTCTCTGAATACCCACTGTGAAGAAAAGCAATCCAGGGTCACCATACTTTAAACACAGTCTGTCAGGTCTCGAGAGACTAGATATGTTGGAATCACATGTCAAGAAAAAATGTGGCTAATGGTACGTAACAAACACTTTTCATTTGGTAAAACAGAATTCCATTTTGTATATTCCTTTTTTAAACTTTGAGTGTTTTTCTTAAGATTTTTTATTACAATATGTTTCCGCTGCAAGAAGGAATTTGTAGTTGTACATGATGTTTCCTCTCTAAATAGCTGGCGAGATCGATGTGTTAGCTTGCAGGTCAAGTATTACTACCCCCAGCTTTTCAGGAAAAAAAATCCTTTATTACAGCAACAAATTTTCATTTTTTTTTTCTTTTTTGGGAAAAACAGGGCATAGTGCAGGGTCAGATCTGCGATTAAAATAACTGAAGTCAACTGCTTTAATATGAGTGATTCAACACCTGATCTGTCTTCTAAAGTCCTCTCTGTATTAAAGATCAGAGTTTTAACTGTATAGTACTCAATGGGTCAAATATATTTCAGCTTTGACTCTGCTGAAATTATAACATCGTGAGGAATTAGCAGACTGTGTTGGTTTAAATAATAGCATTAAATGGTGCCCAGGTGTTCGTCATGCAAATATGTTACTGCAATTATATTAGACACGCTAACTTTAAAAAGTTTTAGGAGCTTTCCTTAATGAGAACAGGGCCATCAAGCTTTGATTTTTATTATTATTCTACTCTTCCCCCCCCCCCCCCGAAAGCCGCCTCTTCTAACTAGTCTAGATGCCAAGCTATAACGCTTAAAATATTGCAAATGCATCATCTTTGGAGCTTGTGCTGAATTGTCAGTGGCTTTCATAAGAATATTACTGGGGTAAGAAGAGAACAGGCAATATTGAGAGAACTTCACACACTTAGTATTAAGGACATATATTGGTGGTTTTGCACTGATTTGGAAGTAATCTGGTTCTTGTGATCCCACAGATGGTACTAGACAGGAAGAAGTGGATGGTGAACTTAGTGAAGAAGAACACTGGTTTGGAAACTCTTCAGAGACCCCATCAGAAGCATCATATGGAGAAGTCCAGGAAAATTTCAAGTTATCTCTTGAGGATCAAATCCAAGAGCAGTCCACTTCCCCTGAAACTTCTTTGGGAAGTGCAACTCCGAGCAGCAACACGCTGGATCTGGTAGCTATAGATAATGAGGCTTTAAGAGATACATTACAGAGCAAAGAACACCTTTCTCCTCATGTGTCATCTTTGTGTGAAGATGAAACTCCTGGGCCAAATAAGCCACTGAGTAGTAACCTGAGGAGGCTTCTGGAGGCTGGTTCTCTCAAGCTGGACACTGCTGTCACAGTCAATGGCAAGGCTGAGTCCCCTGTAAGTCTTGGTTCGAATCTGTCTTTCTCTCCACCTACTCATCATGCCCAGCAGCTAAGTGTTCTCGCCAGAAAGCTTGCTGAGAAACAGGAACAAAATGACCAATATAATGCAAGTAATCGGTTTATATGGAATCAAGGTAAGTGGTTGCCAAACTCAACCACAGCCTGTGGTTTGTCCCCAGATTCAGCTATCCTGAAATTGAAAGCCGCAGCCAATGCAGTTCTTCAGGACAAATCACTTACAAGGACTGATGATGCTATAAGATTTGAATCCTTTTCTTCACCTTTTAGTTCCCAGTCTGCGAGCTCCACCTTAGCGGCTTTATCAAAGAAAGTTAGTGAAAGAAGCATGACTCCTGGGCAAGACCACCCACCTCCAGCCAGTTCTTTCCTTTCCTTGGCTTCAATGACCTCCTCAGCTGCTCTACTCAAGGAGGTGGCTGCAAGGGCTGCAGGCAGTCTGTTGGCTGAGAAGAAAAAGACACTAGTTGCAGAGGATCCCCTGCAGCTTTCAGAGATGAAGCAAGAGAAAGTAACTCCACCACAGTCTTTGGAATTGCTGTTACTTCCAGTCCCTAAAGGAAGAATTTCTAAGCCCACTAACACAGGTATGGACCCTTGTTTTATTTATCAAAAAAGGCTTATTTGTTTTGTTCTAGATTTATTTAACTCTTCTTCCCTGGTCTGGTTTGTGGTTTCCATCTATTATGAAAATAAGAAAAAAACAAACAATAGGCCATCTTTTAAACTACTGTTTGAAGATCAAATCTGCACAAATGTGTCCATATTTGAAAGGTAATGAGTGTATGGTTCAATACATTTTTTTTGTTCCATACAAATGTATTTTTTCCTCACCGAGTTCAGAATAGGTCCACTCAAAAAATATTTAATGGGCAAGATCAAAGAATCCCTGTAAGGGAGCTCATGGTATCAGTGAACATGTATAAAACCAGTGCTTTTGAAATATTGGACAAGGAAGAATTTTCCCTCCTGCTGTCTCTGTCACAAATGGACTTTTGTATAATCGCTTACTACCCTGTCCTAATTTACCACAGTATATTATTATATTGCCACTTTTCATTAAAATTTTCTGCAGAAGCATGAACAAATCTCTCATGCTCATTCTTTCCCAGTTCTTTGTCATAAAAAATGGAAAGAAATGAACTGCTTTTTCCTAATTCTGCTCAACAAAACCAGCTTTATACTTCTTGGCCCACCCCCCCGTCTTCCTCAACTTGTTCTGTCAGTGTGCTAAGATCTAGACCTATTGCAGACAGAATAGCTAAGAAAGAAATGAGGAGAGAATGTGGGGAGATAGATTATTTCAATTACCAAAACAATATACTTATATACTGTCATTTCTTTACAGAAATTATAGGCATCACATGTTCATGTTTCCATGACCATCCCTGTGGAATTTAGGCATTATCTTGCTAGCAGTGAAATTCTGATAAACAGGGTGAGGAAGGTGCTCAAAAGCTTTCACAAGATAAAAAGCTTGGCTGTTACTTTGCAAGGGATTGTCTACATGGCAAAATTTTAAGAATATAAGTAAACTAATAGGCTATGTTTACACTAGCAAATTAGTTCACATTGAGGGGCCTTAATGTGAACTAATTTGAATGCTATCTACACTAGGCTTTGCCTAGTTTGAACTAAAATTTTTTTAGTTAGAACTTTGCAGAGCTTGGTTCAAACTAGTTAGTTTGGCTGGCTAGTTCAAACTAATTTGCATATTTAGTTTGAACTACCTCAATGTAAACATGCTAGTTTGAACTAAATAAGTTTTTGAACTAGTGGTTAGTTCAAAGTAAGTGTGTTTGGTGGTGGTGGTGGTGATGGTTGTTTGTTTGTTTTTTAGTTTTGAACTAACTTTGAATTCTAACTAACCATGCTTTTTTAGTTTGAACTAAAAAGTTAGTTTGAACTAAAAGAAGCACAGTTAGTTCCAACTAAGCGTGTTTTTTTAGTTCAAACTAACTTTCAAATTACTTAGTTCAGACTAATCAAGTCTGAACTAAGATTTTAGTTGTTGTCATAGCCGTATAGTTTTGCTTCAGAAGAGGCATAAATTGGAAAAAAAATCTCTTGTACAGGAACAAGAGTGGATTCTCTGTACCTTAAAATCTTTAAACCATGATTTGAAGACATTAGTAACTTAGTCATAGGTTAGAGATTTATTACAGGAGCGGGTGTGTGAGGTTTTGTGGCCAGCATTATGCAGGAGGCTAAACTAGATGATGATATTGGTCCTTTCTGACCTTAGGGTCTATGAGACTATGTGGGGAGTTATATGAGTGTAACTGTATTTAAATTCACATTTTAATTTTATATCGGTATAACTTTTTCACACAGATAAGTCCTTAAGGAGAAGGGATAGTGAAGATTGTTATATATTTAATATTGTACACCAGGGATGGACAAAATTGGGCCATAGCTATGCACTAGCAATTTTACTTTTGGTCACCAGAGGGCACACCTCCATTACAATTCCAAGGTGGAGCTAGGAGACATGCTGCTAAAACTGGTTGCCATGCTGACGAGAAACATACATTTAAGGCCTGTCATATATCATTCCAGAAAAGTTAGTTATCTGTTTATTTACTGCATGTGTAAAAGGTGTTCAAATGATTGTTACTTGATAAGAAAAAGTTCTGCAGAAGATAAGCTTTTTTACTGTAGTAAAATCCAACTTTTGTATGTTTGGTTAACAAACTGTAAATTGTGGAACATTATCTGTACATCCTGAAAAAGAGGAGTGCAGTCTTAAGTATGTGTGCAGTGCTGGCATTCCTAAACTGACTGTGATGCAGTGAAATTTCTAGCACCTACTCTTTTTGCTTAACAAAGAAGGATTTCCTGTGGCACTTTTAAAGACTAACAGATTTATTTATCACATGAGCTTCCGTGGGAGAAAATCCCACTTTGTCAGACTCTTGAAGATGGGGAACTTACAGAATGGGAGGAAAATAAATGTAGGGAAGTGTAAGTCGTAGGATCAGGTCAGGCTGTTAAAGCAAATTAGTGTTGTAGTTTAGATTCAAGCAGTGGGGAACAGCATGTAGAGGAAGATGAGACTGAATCACCTGTTGTAATGGGGAAAAAAAAACCCCAAGATCCTTATTTAGCCTAAGGCAACAATGTCAAATCTGCATATGAACTCCAAGTTTGCACTTTCTCTGTGAAGCTTCTGTTTGTTATCCATTTGTTTAAGCACAGCTATTAACAAAGCATCAATGGAGGGAGCAGGGAGATTGAAGTGTTCTCCTTTTGGTTTTTGAATGTTGTCAGATTTGTGTCCATTTATTCTGTTGTGCAGAGACTGTCTTGTTTGTCCAATGTGTGAGGCAGAGGGACATTGCTGGCACATGTTGGCATAATGTCTTTTTGCTTAGGAGTTAGGAATGTTGAAGGGCAGTAATGGGAGTGAGTTGCCTCAGGTCCTTGGTAACCAAGAAACAATCATTTCCATTTGCTCTCTGTATACATGACCAGTTTATATGCATTGACTCTTTACCAACCTCAGTTGGCATCAAACAAACTTAAAATGATAGATTAATAACAAAGAGAGTTGTTGAATTCTATCTTCCTTTCTGACATGTTCATTAGATTTTTGACTTGGAAGGAATTATCCAGATAAAAATATGGGATGAAGAAAAGCAATCAGATAGGATATTTAGATTTTGAAGAAATTTGCTTCCCTATAATCATTCTTCCTGCTGTACAGATGTACAGCTTGCAGAAAGAGGTCACTGTTGTGTGACTTTCGAACAGTAGACGTTACAGTACTCCTTTAAAACATTGAGTTGGGCACATATATATTTGCTATGAAAATAAATGTCACACATTCCTTTGATTCTTTTTGCAACCACGGTTTTATGGTAGTAATTCTTTTTGCAGCCATGTTTTTATGGCACTAAAAAAATATAATATTTCATTTTATAAAGTTTTGTCTGTGTGGGCCTTCTCTTGAAGACATGCTCATGCTGCACGATAAACAAGTTTTCCCTGAAGGCACTGATTGGCAGATTTGCCCATGTATTTGATACTTAAAGACAGTCTGACTCCAGTCAGCTTCCTTCACCAACAGTGAAGATACTAGTGATAGGCTTATAGCCAATAGTCTATGAGATCAGCTACTTGATATTGGAAGAAATAAGGAGGCAGCAAGGAAGGAAATGTGGTGAAAAGGAAATGTGCTTGTGAAAGGAAAGAGGAACCTACACCATGAATTAAGCTCTGATTTCGTATGCTTTTTTTAGTGCATATAAGCAGCATTAGGACAGCAGATTGTACTCTTGTCAGATCTCACATTGTTTCTTGGGTGGGCAATGCCCAGTAAAACTAAAGGTGGTGCAGGAGGAGACAGAAGTGGCAGCCCCTAAATCACTGTCCAAGGTGTGGTATGAAACATTTTAAAGTTGGTAGTGCAGTGTTTTTGATGAAATGTTAAATGAAGTTCTAACTCCCTGTTTTAAGATCCTGTGCCACTTCTGCAAGAGTATGGAAGTTGGTCCCTGTGCCTGGATTAAATTCCGATTTGAGTAAGAACTCTTTGCCTGCAAAACTGAAAACATTCTTCCTGAAGTTTCAGCTGGATACAAGAAGTCTGATTCTCCTTTCAAAACCTGTTTTATGGTTATGTAGCACCATAGAATTAATTGGAATTGTTCCCCATTTTGCATCAGTATAAGTGAGAGTCAAATCAGACCCAGCATTCTGCACTTCTTATGCTAAAGCATTGTGCAACTGTTATAAGCAACTATTTTGTTCACCTTGAAAATGACCACATTTTGGGGGTTGATGACACAGTTCCTGTATATAAGGAGTTATCATTGTCATCAGTGGAAGTGTTGGCTTTGACCTAAAGTAATGTGCTAAATTGCTGTTAAGACTTCTTGTTTATAGATATGTTATTAATGAGTTAGGAAATAGGTGACAGAACTTGCTACATTTATTTCTGATTCCCTTCAGATGATAACAGGTTGCTGAACAGGTAAGGTGATGCAGAGAAATGACTTGATGAATAAAAATGCTACTAATATATATTTTTATAATTTGGTTACCTTGTACAAAGAAGTAAGGAAAGATAAGAAAAAAAGTGAAACATTAGCAATTATAGTGTTGGTTTCTGCTGACTTTTCAAAGATGCAATGAGGGAGCAATTTGATAATATATTTAGTGTAATAGAAATTCTGCTCATGAAATTCTTTGGAGCTACAAACGCACATTGAAAATGGGCTTTTTTCTCTCTGGCTTGTTGATTAGGTTAGAAGGACTATGTAATCATATGAATTATATTTTTGTCTCCTACCAATTAGTAGGAATTACACTGCAGTGTGTTGCAAAATCATTCTGGAGGTTTTATTAGTTGGTTTCCATTCACAGGAAATGTTAAATTTGATAAATTCTTGCAGGTAGAAAATAGCTGATAAATACATTAGGTAATGACCTGAAATAATTTGGAAATAATTCCAAATAGCAGGATAGACACTACTGATTTCTTGATTTTTCAGAAACAATGAAAATGCCTTTTAATAGTCATAAAAATTGTCCTCAGTTCAGTGGCAATAATACAGACTGCAGAGGCATTTGTCATGAAATGTCAAGTCAACAGGAGAGAATCTCCTTTCCCCTGGTGATAAATTGTTTGCTTGACAAATAAAAATTCTTTTCCTGGCTTTGGCTACAGTTCCCTCCTACAGTGGATGATACTGTGAAAAATCGAGTCTAAATGTCTAGGAGCGCAGTTGGTCTAGTGCACTGGCAACCAGAGAAACAGTATAGAAGAAGAAAACTCATGACCCCAAGACCACCTGATGGCTGAAAAGGCAGTAGCATTTGCTTGAGCCATAAGTAAGCAAGTTCAACAGCAGGGATTCTGAAATCACTCAGTACTGGCTTAGAGCAGTCAGCTTAGGTTTTTCGTTAAGAAATATGAATTATTCTGTATTTGATACCTTATTTTGTCATTATCCATCAAATACTGGAAAGTATCACTTTTAAAATCAAGAGTTAAGCATTTGTTCCCTCATCAAGTTGATAGTGGATAGGAAATTTGGTGATCGAATGATGTTTGAGAAGCACTCATCTTAGTGGAACCAACCCATAAGGAACACAAAGGGCAGGTGAGGAAGAGTAACATCACATACTGGTTATCCAATGCATGTTCAAGACTTTAGCCTCATAAATGGATCTTAAATCCCAGCTTTCAAGAGGGAGCACAACTAGATTAAGGAAAGGGGTTATGAAAGAAGAATTGAAACTTGTGGTGAATGTTGGTGTTTAACTAATACTTTTGTGTCTTTGCAGATGAAATTCTAATGTCATAAAATGGTATTTGGGTATGTTTATGAGGGGAAATTATTCTACCAGTTGGCTGTAAAGGACCCTTTTTTTTTTTTTTTTTCCCCCTTTTCCCCTTCCACTAAGCCGCAGAAGAAGAAGGAGGAAAACCTTTTCAATGTCCAATCTGTGGCTTGGTTATAAAGAGGAAGAGTTACTGGAAACGACACATGGTGATTCATACAGGTTTAAAAAGTCATCAGTGCCCACTCTGTCCATTTCGCTGTGCACGCAAAGACAATCTCAAATCACATATGAAGGTAAGGGCAGCATTTACTGGCAATGAGGAAATTCACTCAGTGAACAAAAAACCCTATTTTTATGTAGTTAAAAATCACATAACTAAAAAAACTCCTCAATTCTATAGCTGAGCTAACAATGTATTAATAAAAGTGAAAGCACAAAGAGATGAAAAATAAGTTTTAGGTTTTAAAAATTCAGTTTGTTTTCCTTTTACATTTCATGTAACTTGGGCAATGAAAACAGGCTAGTCAGTTTCACTTTCATGCTTTGTCTGTAAAGCTTGGTTTGCAGGCACTTCAGGGGACAGTTTAAAAACAAAAGAGTAACTGTTGTCACTGTAATCTGTTTTTTAAAAGAATGTTTGTTAACTTCAGGTATTATTTATTTTTATACAGTTTACATTTCGAGCCTAACCTACCTGCAGATTAAATGTCCTCCTTAAACTGGCAAAAGTGAACAAATTCAAAAAAGAAACTAAATGGAGAGGCACTTTAAAGTGCTGCAGGGGTAAAAGAATGTGGTGTGATGGTTCTTGTGTGCCACAGTGTGTGCTTCAATGCATGGACACTGCATGAAGTGCAGATGGGCCTGTGCCCATCCAGCCTATGTATAAAGCTACTGAACAGAACTGTTAAAGTTTCTTTCATTTGCATACTTGACCTGTTATAGTAGCAGTACAATTTTTGGTTAGTGCTTGAGTTCGTTATTTATAGTTTAAAGTGCATGGGAATATAGAGCTTTTAGGCATGGTATTATGTTACAGCACTTGTTACGTTAAAACATTTTAGAGCACCGGCCCAGATTCTGACTGACTTATGTCACAGCGACTATTGGCTTCTGTGTAGTCACTTGCATTTGTACTTGTCATGATTACAGGGCTTGCTGCACCACTGTCCCCTGGCCAGTCTCTGAGTGCACCACTGAAGATCTCAGACCTTATGCTTTTACAGTCCTGAGGTGGAACCAAGCAATTCTCTCATACTTAGACAGAACCCTGGGCTATTGGTCCCCTGTGCATTGATTGTGTTTATGTAGTAGATCTGCCTAGGTTCAGTATCTGTAGTTCTTGTCCTTGGGAGTGGTTAATACAGAACTACAATACATACAATAAAATAATGAAACCTCGTTTAATCTTAACAGTAGGAACAAAGGTGTAGGATCCGAAAAAAGGGTGTGTGTGCGTTAAACAATAAATAGCCTATACAGAGATCTGTTTTACCTAGAGGTTTATCATCCCTTGACAAAAACCCTAGGCAGGCCTCTCTCTTTATTGTCTCCTCCAAACAACTGCCCCTTCCCTAGGGAGAGTCATTTTTAATCCCTCTGAGAAGTCCTTTGTTTCAGTTTCTGGGGCCTTCTGGTTCTCCTCTGTTCACAATTACAGTGTCAGCTAGCATGCCACATTTTATCCCAATGGCAGTTAAAGCAATGTATTTATAAATCCACAAAAACCAGTATTGTAATAGAATAACAGCAGATCCTTACCTCTGTCAGCACTAGCTAACTATGCCTTCATGGTACAGACTCTAGCTTGTGACAATATCACAACTGAAAGTTACAGGTTTTAGGCAGTATAGTTTTAAAATGCTTTCAAACAAATCAATAACCAGTACAGTAAAGGACTTGTGTATTTAAGGAGTAAAGTGTGTGTTTAAATCTTTAACTCTAAAAATTTAGATGAATATTTAGGTGTATGTGTGTGGTGGGTTAAGAATAAAATAAAAGACAAACCTACCTTGAATTAGAATTCTTATAAATATGATTAAGCTTACCGCAGTGCCACACATACACTTCCCCAGCACTTACAATCTCTTGCAGAAGATTTGGTAACATCACTGCTTTCTCTAGTATATTTTACTTACATGAGGAGCGTCCTTGTACTCCCCAGCTCAGGGCCAGTTTGGTAAAATTCCTTTAGTTTATAAATTCACTAGAGGGTGATGTTGAATAACTGCTAATATGCCCTGAAACTGGTCTCTTGGATAGTCTCATTCTGACATCCTTTCTGATCAATGTGCATGGGAGGCCTTCATGCTTCCCAATGTGATTCAAGGTGTTGATAGTGATATTTAAAACACCTTATGGGTCAGATATAGGTTGTCAACAAGCCTTTACCTTTCCTCTATTTTACCATCATGGTTGAGATCAGTTAACATGTACATAAACAAAGTATCCTCTGATTTAAACCTCTGAAGGCTAAAACCAGAGTTTTGAGTTTTGGGCCTTCAGCTGTGTCATTCATTCTCTTTGGTGATAGGGTATGCTGATGACAGAAAAAGGCACTGATTTATTTTAGAGCAATGTAAAATGCTTCCTCGAACTTCTCTTTAAAAAAAAAAAAAAAAAAAAAAAAAGTGTTTCCAAAATCAGAAGTACATGGACATAAACCACAAAAAAACTAGGAAGAAAATTGAAAGAAATAAAGTAACTAGAAGTAATAGGTAAAACAAAAAATTGAAGCTGTTAATCCGAGGCACTGTATTCTTTCTCGCTGTGTAGAGATTTCATAGCCTTTCAGCCTCATATCATTCCTCTGGAACTGCTTCCCCTTACTGTATGGCAGGTAGCATAAAGAGGATAGTCTCTTACACAAACCATTGTCACAAGCCATGGCCACTGTTCAGGCCAAATCTCTGGCTGCAGCCAAGATCGTAGGCCATCTCCAGAACCTATGGCTTCACAAAACAAGAGAGCAACTCAAAAAATGCAGTTCCAAAGGGGCAGCTGTGTTAGTCTAGTTCAGCAAAAGAAGCAAGGACCCCTGATGGGGGAACATCTTCAAAGTGTCTGATGAAGTGGGATTTTCTCCCACGAAAGCTCATGCGATAAATGAATCTCTTAGTCTTTAAGTGCGAGAGGATTCCTTGCTTCAACAAATGAAGTCACTCTAATGGAATGTATCTGTTTGTCAGTCTGCACCATCCATTTAGTTGGGGTTTCACCAAAATCCAACCCTTTTTTGTATAGTTCAGTTTTGACAATTTTTGTCTCCAGTTTTAAGGTCAGCAGTGCAGGATGGCAGACAGGACTTTTCAAGGCGTTCATCGTATTGCAGTCTTCACATAGGCTCTCATCAAAATCTAGGAGCCTTTACTTAATTAAATTTCTTATGAAGTAGTATAGCTCTGAGTTACAGTACCAGTATCCTTCTCTAACACAGTGGTTCTCAACCTTTTGCAGGTTATGGCACGCTTGGCAAGATTTCTCAATCCTACAAGACACACCAGGCCGCCCTGCCCCCCCCCCCCATCTAGCCATTTCCTTGGTTGTCCGTGACACAGTTACTGCTACGTGGCAACACAGTAATGTGTCCCGACATGGTGGTTGAGAATCACTGTTCTAGAATTGTAAATATTTTGCACCATTCTCAGACCTACATTATAATTAGGGATTTGAGTTTTATTTGTGTTACTGACATGTAGCTGTTTGCTGATAGCTTCTTTTTCCCTTTTCCATTTCTTAGCAAGTCAATTTTGATAACTTTGTTCAATATGACATGCCACTGTGTTTGGCCCAAAATACAACACTAGAAGGAGCAGAGCACTTCTAGTGTCTTGGCCTCTATTATGGAACATCTGTATTGAACTGATTCTTGGGTATTGGATTGATTCTAATTCTGACTGTGTTCAGATTTATACCTAATTTTTTTGATGAAGCCTTTGTCCAGGAAGGACCACTTCCCACCACCAACTTGGCACTGTAGGCAGGTAAGTGAAAGGCAGGAAGGAAAGTGGAAGGAAAAATACCCTCATATATTCTGCCTTTCTTAAATAAAGGAGGCTGTGAAAATGTAGTTGTGTAGGGGCACACAGTTTTATGTTTGTTACGTGGAATTTAGATTCCATAATGAAGCACTTAAATAGTGCCCATACATAAATGTAAATTGAAACAGCCTGTGATGGGTCAAAAATCGTAACATCTTGTATAACCCCAAGCATTGGTCCTTACATTTGGGCTTTTGGAATGCCTGTCAAGCTGGTTCTTAAAAATTCAAGACTCATTTCTGGGACTCCAACGTAGTTTAAACCAGGGGTCTCAAACTCAAATCACCACGAGGGCCGCCTGAGGGCCGCACCACTGAAACCTTTCCAAACAACAATCTTGCAAATATTGGTAATGATAGTGTCACTGTGGGCTGCAGGAAATAACTTTGTGGGCTGCGTGCGGGTTTGTGATCCCTGAACGCTGTTCCCTCTAAGCTGTGCATGTGTACGTGTGCACACAGGTCATGAAACCCACGCACACAACAAAACAAAATGCGTACAAAAAAATTTCAATAATGCTAATATTAGCGCGCGTAAAGAAACTTTTTGTGCACACAGCCTATGAAAAATTAGAAGGAACATTGCCCCTGAGCTAAGTGTTATTCTTTGAACTACTTTATCAGTTACCAAAAAAACCAAGGAGTCGTATGGCACTTAAAGACTAAGAGATTTATTTTTCGCATGAGCTTTTGTGGGAGAAAAATCCCACTTCGTCAGATGCTTCGAAGATGCATCTGATGAAGTAGGATTTTTCTCCTACGAAAGCTCATGCAAAAAATAAATCTGTTAGGGTATGCCCACACACATCTTTTTAAATCAAAATAACACTGGTTATTTTAATTTAAGAAAGATTAGGTCCACATGATGTTTTCTTTTTTGAAATGACAAGCTCCGTCATTTTGAAACAAGAGATGTTATTTTGAAATAGCTTAAACATACTTTAATTCAAATCATCTTTTATTTCGAAATGGTTATTTTGAAATAATGCCGTTCGGATGAGTTATTTCCTAATAACCTTTACTTTGAAATAACACTTTTGCCCTTCTCCTTCCCAGGGTGCCTTCCTTTTTGTATATATTGAATGGGGGCATGGCCCAGTGAGGGGGCCATGTTGCCACACCTCCCATGGTGCCCCTTTCCTGATTCGAAATAGCAAGTCCTGTGTCTGGACTTGCTATTTCAATTTGAGGTTTTTGCTTATTTCAATTTAATTCAAATTAAGGATTTTATTTCGAATTAACTTACTTCAATTTAACTTAAATTGAAATAAGCATGTATATGTGGACATAGACTTTGTCTTTAAGTGCCACGTGAATCCTTGGTTTTTTGCTGGACTAGACTAGCACAGCTGCCCCTTTGGAAATTCATCAGTTAGGCCTTCAGGAAAACATGCTTAAAGCATGAGCTTACTAATCAACTTTCAAGAGTTTAACACAGTTGATGCAGGAATTGGTGGATGACATTCTCAGGCTGGCATTCTGCAGGTCAGACTACATCGGGGTCTCAGACTTGAATCACCATAAGAGCTGCATGAGGACTAGTATGTTAGTCTGAGGGTCACACCACTGAAACCTTTTCATACAATGATATTGCAAATATCAGTAAAAATAGTGTCATTGCAGGATACAGGAAGTAGCTTTAGGGGCCTCATGTGGACCGTGGGCCGCATGTTTGAGGCCCCTGATTTAAACTGTTAGGGATGTTTGAGAAAAGGATGGGAAAAAATCAGTGTAGTGATGCTGATTTTTTTCCCACCCTTTGTTCAATCATCCCTAGCAATTTAAAAGCTTTTTCCCATTCTTTTGTCAATCAACATTACTTTCCACAGTGTAGTGATTCCCAAAAGATACTGAAAAAGAGAGGCACAAAGATCACAGTTCTTGAGCCCTTCCTTCGCTGGATTCAATAATTGGCATTTATTTTCCTAATTAATAAATACTATTATTTTATGTATTTTTTTGAAATGGAAGAAAGTACCATATGGGAGAGTAAAAATTTGGGAAGAAAATCTGATTTTTGGTTTGAAGGTCACCCACCCCCCTCGTTTCCCCTGGTAGGTAGCTCTAGATGAAATTCACCTGAGAATACTGATCAGTGACCCAGCTTCCAGCCACTCTGTTTCTTTGGGGGGCATGCTCACACTAGTACAAAGCTTCCTGCTCTACTTACAACAATACTTGCAGAGGGAATGGTTGAGATCACAAAATTGCATTCTGGAAGAGCACCAGAGTGTCATTCTAAGGACTTACAGAAGTAACTCTAATGGTGCATCCAACACTGAGCAGAAATAAGGATGAAACTGATGGACTGTTAGTTGGAGAGCACCGTAACGCAGCAGACGTAGCAAATGTTACTGAAGCATCATGGAATGACAAAAATCCACAAGAGGGTGTATCACTTAGGTATAAACTATTCGGAAAACATAAATTAGATTGTGTATATGTAAGTAGAATTATTCTCAACCAAAGATTGTGTGGAATCTGTATTAGAAGAAAGTCCCATGCCATAGGAATACAACTGTATTAGATCCTGATTAGAAGAAGGATATAGAATGCACAATGTTGAGGAATAACAAACAATTAAGTTTAAGATGATGGCAATAACGGGTAACTTCAAAAATTTATGTATAGAAACTGATTAGTTTTCACATTAGGAGAAAGTGAAGAGAAGACATTTATTGACATCTTGAGTTTTTGATCTTCTGAAACCTTTCTAGAGCACATGGAGGAGAGTGTCAGTTTGGACTAAATAATACAGAGGAGTTAGTTCAAGAAATAACTTTTGTTGAATTGCTAATTAATAGTACCCCAATGTAAATAAATTCAATATCCTTGGGTGAAGAGCCATACCAAAAACTAGTCTGGTGACACTTAACTTTAGAAAGGATAGCTTTGGGTTTGTTTGGTCTGTTTGTTTTTTAAAGGAGAAGGTTTTGGTGGAAATATAGCCTTAAATAAAAAGAAAATTATAATTTATGGTCTTAATATAGAGGCTTCTCAAGCATATCGTAATAAGGTCTCAAAAGCATTCATATAACTATTAAAAACCAGGAAGGCAGAATGAGGTGGGGAGAAATCTGGCTAAATTGCAAGGTTTAAGAAGATATTTGAGCCAATTGAGTGCACTTCGGAAGAAGGAAATCCATTCCAAATAAAACTAATAGTAAGGAGTATAAATTATGACAGCTAAATTATCAGATAGTAAATAGGTGTTCAGAGACAAAAATGTTTTTTGATCATGTACTCTTTAAACTTCTAAGTGTACTAGACTCTGGAAATCTTTGAGAGAATTGGTGGTCCTCTTAACTTCATGGGAGTGAAGGACCAATTAAGGAGGGTAATGATGCTGCATAGAAGCTAAAGGCTGTCTTTGCATCAAAATTCGCCACATTGAGTAGATACTTCAGAGCTACTCTTTGCAAGTAACAAAGGTGAGAGACACTGTGAGAGGGTGATGAGACAAAAGTAGTAGTTATGGAACTAGTAGATATCAATTTATAGAGCAACAAGCACCCTGCTCCAGGTGATGTACACCCAAAAGTTCTGAAGGAATTTAAAAATAAAGTGACCAAGTTTCAGAGAAAAATGTCACTTGTTAAAATCAGCCAGTAGACTGAAAGGTTACAAATCTTGAACTTGTCTTTAAAAAAGACACTAAGGTTGTTCCTGCAAATTACAGACAATATAAGGGGAACTGGTTAGAATGACAAAAATAGAATAATAGAACACCATGAATAACATGATATGATGGGGCACATGGCTTCTGTAAAGGAAAATCATATTCTCATCTTCTACGATACTTTGAGCATGTCATCAAAATAATGGATAAAGGAGATTCAGTTGAGATAATTAATTTGGCCTTTAAAAAAGCCTTTGGCAAAGTCACTCACCAAGAGGCTGTCAAGAAAATTAAGTAGTCGTGAAGTGAGAGGTAAAGTACAACTGCAGATTAGAAATTGGTTAAGGGACAGTAAAACAAAAGGTAGGAAAAAAATCGGTGTGAAGAATGACAAAAGGTTCACTGTACATTTCTTTATACTAGGACTAGTATTGTTTAGTAATAGACTATAGTTGAAAAGGGGGTGAACAAAGGTGGCAAAATTGCACATGATGAAACTCTATATAGGGGAGTCAAGACTAGGAGAAATCGAGAAGATCTTCAGAGGGACTAACAAAGCTAGGTGACTGCTCAGGACAACGGCAGACGAAAATTTTTGTTGATAAGGTCATGCTTATTAGGAGGAACAATTTAAACTAGTCATGCTCATTCAAGAAAAATATCTGAGTGTCACTGCCGACTGCTGAATGAAAACTTCTCAATGTGCAGTAGTGATTAAAAGAACAAACAAAAATTTTAAATATAGGTAGAATGGGAGAGCAATAAATACTTATATAAAAAATTATATATATAGGTGACATGGTCTCTCTGTATTCAGTTTTGCTCAGTCAGAAAGATGTATCAGAGGAGTTTCAAAGAAGGGCAACAAAATGATTAGTGAGATAGTAAGAACTTCCTATAAAGAAAGAAACTGAAAAGAATTAAACAGCTTAGTTCAGAGAGGGGACAATAAAATAGAAGTATTTAATGATGGAGAAGATATATTGAGCATCTTTTTGTTCGTTCTTGTAATATGGGAAAAAGGGGATACTGGGTTCAACTGGCAGAAATAAATTTACTGATGAAAAAGTATTTTTAACCTTTACCTAATTGAGATTTCTTCTGCAAAACATGCACATGGTGAAGTTAAAGTGAGGAGATCTGTTGATGCCAATGTGACTACTAGCATGCTTCAGGTAAAGTAATGCAAAAGTCATTTTGGGATCAAGGCCTTAGCTTCTAGAACCCATTGCAGCATGATGTTATTTAAGGATAAAAGCACTGCAGGATTAAGATAAAGTTTAGAACATTTCTATTGCCTGGGAAGACATTCACACTTATATTAAATAGGATAAAAAAGAGAAAAAGGACTCGTGCTCCAAGGCATAAACTGATATGGTTTAGGAAGAAACTTGCCCAATGGACAGGTTATATTATAACTGCCACCTACAGGGTTTGACTTTTCCTGTGAAACATGTTGGAAGTTGCCATTTTGCAGAGATGAGGTTGGACAACTGTAGATGAGCCATCCAGTATGTCAGTAATTAAGTTCCTTTCTGGCAATCCAGGACCTGGAAGTAAATGAAAGTTAAAATCCTTTTTAAATGAATTTTTTTTTCTGTCTTTCTTAGTATTTATATTTTAAAACTGATTGGGTTGGATTTTGAAAAATACTACTCTAGCCATACAAGCCAGAGCTTTGGAAATTATTTCATGTATTTCCTATGGTGTAAACAGGATTCCCTGAATTTGGATTCAGTGAGCAAGCAATTTTCTTTTTTCTATTGTATGATTTGCAGAATTGTAATGTAAAGTACATTTTGTTTCAAAACAAAGCAAATCATGGTCAGCTGGTGATGTTGCTGTTGTGAGCCATCACAAGAGAAATCTAAGCGGGCCAAACCTGTCGCCTCTCTTTGAACTCTGTGGAAACTGGAGAGGTGGCATTCTGAACCCTTGGGAAAAGAAGCAGGGCTTCCATGCAAACTTTGCCACCTGACATCTGGAGGAGCTTTGACAGTCATATTTATGGTTGTGATATGGGTCCTTTGGGAGAAGTGGTTACATATGGTGGCAGGGAGACCTTGACTGGTGGGGATACTAAATGCAAGATGCAGCTTGGCATAGAAGAATTCAGTGGGTGTTAGGAGAGAGAGGTGCTGTACTGAAGGTGTTTACAACTATTAGCACATCTTAGTGCTGCTTCATAAAGAATGTTACTTGCATATCACAGTATTTCTAGTAGTAGAGATCATTTTTTGTTGACTTTTTCACTACAAGATCTTAACTATAATATATTACACAAGTGTACTACTATAAGTGATGGTTGTTTTAAACCCACTTCAGGTGCTATAAGGACTGGATTCCAGCATTAGCCCTGAATTTCTCAGTTTCCATTACATGCAACTTTAACATCTTAAAATTATTTTTGTTTGTAAATAACACATTTGTGTCACACTGACACTGTCATTCTGTAAATTTGGTGTAGCATTATCTCATACTGTATGTTTGTAAAGCACTTACACAATGTGGCCTGATTCTGTTTAGGGTCTTTGGGTAGTGCTGCAGTACAGATCTTAGCATCATTGAAACAGGCTTTCACTAAATACAAAAGCACTAAAGGGCACAAGAGATTTGATTGCTTTGCTAACTGTACATCTGTGCAGCCTGAGTTCAAATCCTGTTTGTCACAAATGAAAATGAATTTGTGATCTCATGCGAAGGCCATTTTATCCAGATTATACAATCACTGAATAGAATGGAACAAACTTGCATCTGTGGTAGTCTGTGAACAAGGAACACCTAGAGCTGGAATTGCATGGTTCTTAGAATCTGGATTTAAAGTGCATGAATGGGATTGGGGTCTCATTGTACCAACACACAGGAAGACATGGTCCCTGGATGATGAATTTGTCTAAAAATAAGGAATATAAAAGTTAATGGTCACCAGGTCAAGCTTGATAAAACAGGATGTGACGCAGACACTGTTGCATTGTGTCATAACAGAATCTTTTGTTTTCTGCTATAGTTAGTTCACAAACTGTTTCTGTGGCTATTTGATGAAAACAAGTACTGTTTTTCTCATAATGAAGAATTCATGTGGGGCCGAAATTGATTACTGTAGTTGCTATACAAGTTAGCAGTTTCTAGGTTTACACTGAAAAATAATAATTTTATAGCACGTTACTGGCATAAACACTTACCAAAATGCACAATAAATAAGGTTCTTGTCCAAGAACCAGCTGCCTGTCTGATTTGAGCAGTCAGAATTTTATACAGTGATAGGCATTGGACCAGGTCATGAAGTTTGATTCATACAGTTTCTGTGGTGCAGATTTTTTTAACTGACTTCAAAACTTGTATTCTTTCCTCTCTAGGTGGTGTCATACTATTTTTTATTAGAAATTGATCTTTTAGCAAGAGGCCGGCAATTGAACATTCACTAATGAGTTGACGTTTACAAATGTGTGAGAGATGGGAATAGAGGAGAGATCTTTAGATTAGTTGCATAATGTTTTCTTTAAATATATGTGCTTGTTTTCAACCATATCATCAGGTTCATCAACACCAGGACAGGGGAGAGACCTTCCAGTGCCAGCTGTGTCCTTTCACCTCCTCCCGCCACTTCAGCCTGAAACTCCACATGCGTTGCCATCAACACTTCCTCAGGACAGAAGCCAAAGTGAAGGAGGAAGTCCCAGAAAGTGAAATCAAAGGGTCACCACAGCTAAATAGTGATTCCTCTCCTGGGCAACAGAGGGAAGGAGGAGTTGAGCTTACAGGGACAGCGTCTGTGTCTAAAACTCTTGAAGTGTCTGGGCAGGCCAGTGTGGGTGTCCCACCTTTACTAGTAAAGGAAGAACCCAAAGATGACAACAGCCTCTCAGCAACATCCTTTGCTTTCAGCACTGTTGACAGAGCCATCAACAACACAAAACTGAAAGACTCCTCTGATTATGTGGCCAGTACAGCATCAGCACTGTTCAGCCAGGACATTTCTGTCAAGATGGCATCAGACTTTCTCATGAAGCTATCAGGTAAATGAATGATAGGCAGCAGCTATTGCTCTTCCTTCAACTAAGAAACCTCTCTCGTGTCGATTCATTCTTGGAATTGTCATAAATTTTTTTTCACCTGACTTAAAAAAAAAAAAAAATTCTGTGTGGTTTTTTTGGGGGGCGGTCACAGCTAATTAGATATGTGGACTGGGGTTAGGAATTCCAGATTCTGCTACTGAGGCACAGTGACCATAGACAAGTCCTCTTGGACACAATTTTCAGAAATGCTGAGCATCCACAAATCTGTCAAAGCTATTGCTGCCTGGTATAGATGAAAATCTAGCTTTTATCCTTCCTCAGCATTGTACCATCTCTTAAATGGGGCTAGTGATGCCGGAGCCCACTTCATGGGGTATGGGAAGCCTAGTTTATCAATACTAGTAAAGAATGGAAGATGTTACTTTATTTTCATGATCGTTATCATCAAAATGTTGGTAGCCCAAAAGGCTATGAGGAACTTCTGAATGCCTTTACTTTTTAAAATTGAATTCATATTTAATGCAGACCATGATTCTATTTTTTTCCTCCCTCAAAATTGTATCTGCAGAATAATTTTATAAACTGGAGTGTGTGTGCATAGGGAGAAACTTGTGTATTTTCTGTGTTCTGTTGGTGATTTGACTGAACATTTTAATAGTGGGAATGCGCCAGAGGCGGGAGTGAGGCATTATTAGCAAAACATCTTCAAAGGTTGGACTTGAAAATTTAAAAGCGAGCAAGGGGGAAAACGGTTGGTAGAGAATCAGTTCTGTCTTAGATGCAGATAGCAGACCCAAAGGTAATTTCCGTATGCCATTTCTGCCCTTTGGAGATTGACAATATCCTTTAAAGTGGAAAATAACTGGTCACTGCATTCCCTTTAAATGAAGTGTGGCTTGCATTTCAGTAAATGTCATTGCCAGGTCAACCAGCGGATCAAGCTGTGCTCTGATGTCACTCTGCTCAGTGACGCTTCAGTCTTGTCTTTTGGAATGGCTTAATGTCCTTATCTGCCCCAGCTCTTCTGCCTCTGGGCGTGTACAGACTCTTACCTGAGAACTCAGAATGGAATAAGGAGAGATGGAAAGTAAAGGGGTTGTAAAGCCAACCCAACAAAAAGAAAAAGGGAGAGGAAAAAAGGAGTCAGAAGTCAGAAAACATTGCAATGGGAAGAACACACTCTCATTAAGCTTCAAAAGAAAATGGTAGCATCTAAATTTTATTGGTGTATGTTGACATATTCCCCCCCCCCTTTTGTTGTTTTGTTTGTCTGAACCTTATTTATTGTTGCTGCTGTTAAGTTTCAAACTTATACCCTAGAAAAAGCCCATTTTTGTTCTGACAACTAGTTTAGATTAGTGTTGCTTAAGTGCTTGTAAGGTAGTAAGTGGCTCTAGACCTCAGCTGTACTGTATGGTAGATAATAGAGCTCATGATGGCTGCTTACAACATGAACTGAGAGCAGAAAGCAAGAGGTGAAAAAGCCAGATGACTGGGGGGAAAAAAAAAACCCAACATTTTGATCTGTTGTTTTTCATGTAACAGTTGATGGGGAGCTGTTTACAGTTTGGCAGGCAATCATGTTTTCAATGACTGATCTGTTGGCATCAGAAAAAGGATACAAATGTACATTATTCATGCAAAAAGACCCATGCAGTTATTTTATGGTGACTTACTAAAGGTCCTGAAACCTGACTTGTATGCACTGTTACCTAGCAACATGTTATAAAGTCACTGGGGGAGTGAGATGTATCTGCAATTTTGTGTGTGTGCATATTTGTATGAAAATGCACTGCCACAGTTACCATTTACTACACAAGAGAAGATATGGTAAAAGAAATGTATTTTCTGTAGGGAATGATATTTTGAAACATAATTTGTAGTAGTCGTTGGTGTTACTCTCTATGCAGTATGTGTCACTGTATAGCAATAGCAGTGTTCTTTTATTTAGCAGGTCTGATAAATACTACGTATGTTTGTTGTGTTTCTGGATTTTTCAGTTCCTGTACTGAATCCTTTTGATTACTTTCTTACAAGGACATTAAGTCTGTTAGACCTTAAGTTCTCAAGAATAAAAATCTTTTGACTTCTCAAAGGCATGTGACAGACTCTTCACAGATATTGTCAGACTAGATAAGACACTTTAGTTTTTCAACTTTTGTAGAATAAATGATGTAAACCAATTCAGCAAGTTTAAATACAAAACCTAAAAAAACCCAAAATCCTGAAATACTTTCCAGATTTCATCATGCAGATTCAAAACAATTTAATTAGAAAGATACTTGCAAGCTCTCTGTAAAGTGCTTCCTGGTGTTTTATTTAAAATGAGACTAGTCTGCAGATATTGTTTGGTTAGGGGTGTAGAGTTGGAAGGGATCTTCTGTGTCATTGAATCTTGTACGCTGCTATTGAAGGGAACCGTGCCATAGAATTCTGTTCAGAAACTTACCAAGCTTTATCTTGAAGCTAAGGTTGTTTACCCCAGCTACTTCACTGGGAGATTGCCTTGAACTTTGCTCCTCTGGTGATTAGAAACCATCATCTCATTTCCAGCCTAAATTTATTCATGGCCAGACTATATACATTTTGTTTTTGTGCCAATACTGTCCTTTAGCTTAAAGGGCTCAACTCCCTCCTAGGTGTTTACTCCTTCTCCCACAATATATTTATAGAAAGCAATTATATCCCCCCTTTCAGCCATCTTTTTTTGCCCGGCTAAGTTAACCAAGCCCTTTTAATCGCTATCAGAAAATAGACTGTCTGTTCTTTGATCATCCTAGTGCACCTTCTATGCACTTGTTCCAGCTCAAATTCAACTTTCTTGAACAATGGTGAGCAGAACTGAACACAGTATTCAAGATGAGGTGCCTTGGATCCACAGGTCCGGTGCTTTAAAACTGCTTTGGAGCAGTCCTTGGAAGGACCCTTTTTGGGTCTCCGTTTTTTCATTAGGGTAAGCCACTTGGCTTCACTGCCTCCTTGGACTGGACCTTGGAGCTTTCAGCACTCTGCTTCACATCATGATCTCCCTTCATGATCGCTAAGATGGACATCTGAGGGAGACTTTATACACCCAAAAGAAACAATGCACCCCCACCTTCAGTGTCTGCAGTGACTCTCAGTCAGCATTATAAATCCAGTAGGTTTTATTAGATGTCTGAAATCCAGCATAGAAAAACCTTGGTTGGTCCAGAGAGAAGAAGGTTGCATCTTGGTCTGTCCTGATTTGCCTGGAGCCCCAGCTAAATGATATGTTCCTTCAGGCTCTTGCTTTTTCCCTCTCTGAGATCTTCATCCAAATTCACTTGGGAGTTACACCTGGATCCTCTTCAGTCCTTTGTACTCCAGCTGGTCAAACACAATTGGCTTCCTGCAGAGCAGCGGACCATCTATGGTTGTTAGTTGCTAGCAAATGTCTTAGCGGTGGTTTTGCAATTATTTTCCTGGACTTGTTGGTGACATGAGCCACAACCCAAGACAGGTATCAGCAGCACCTCTGTGGCAGCCTGTCTGAAAGGAAACAGCTCTTTTTCACTCCCAGTATGCCATATAGAGAAAAATGAGACACACACAGTAGTTGTAACAAAATATGAGAGAAAATTCCCACCATTACATGAGGTCTCTCCAGTGCCTTGTACAAGGGCATTAATTCTCCTGGAAATGCCTTGTTTGATACAGCCTAGGATGGCATTTGCCTTTTTCACAGCTGCAGCACATCGGTCATAGTCATTCTGTGATTGACTAATACACCCAGGCCTCCTTCTCCTCTGTGTTTCCAGTTAATAGCAGAAATTCTTGTTATTGGTCCCTATGTGCATGACCTTGCACTTTGTACTTTTAAATTTCATCCCATTTCTTATTACTCGAGTCCTCAAGCTTATCCAATTCTTCTTTTATAATATCTCAGTTTTCCTCTGTATTGATGATACCTCCCAGCCAATTTCCTCAGCAAATTTCATTAATACACACTGACTTTTGTGCCAAGGTCATTAATTAAGATGTAAAATGCAGCCAGTTCCAAGACTGATCTTTGAGGAACATCTCTGGTAACCCCTTCTAGCTTAATAGTTCTCCTTACAGCACAACTTGTTGCCAGTTTTTTTATGACTTTACAATTCTTCTGCTAATCTCCATCTTCTCCAGTTTAATAATTTCCCTTTAGCTTGTTAGCTACTGATTATGATTATGAAGCCTATGTTTGACCCTTTGTAATGACACTTGATCCAGCAAATGATTTAAGCACAGGCTTTACTTTTTTGCATTTATTTCAGTGCAAACATGCTTAAAGTTAAATATGTACTTAAGTGCTTTTCTGGATCAGGGCCAATGTGTTTTTTTGCATTTTATTTTGGTTTGTTTTCTATAGGTCAGTTGCATAAAGAAGCCTTCTCACTGCATTTGTGACTTGATCTGTGGTTAGCTTCTATTTTTATGGTTTCAATTTTAGCAGTTTCAGATATGTATCTATTTAAACATATTAGTCCTTCCACTCTTTTTAAAAATTTGGTTTCCTATTGCTATAAAACAGGGTTTTCTCCCATTAAGCTAAATTGCCGTGGCCAGCTGTAATTACATCCTTACTGTGCTGGTTTTATGTGCATTGTTTACTTTTCATCACATTTTAAAGTAAATGAGACCCATTGAAATAAATGTCATTCTTGAGCTATTGATTTCAAAAGGACTTTGAATGGAAACAATAATTGTAAAGCATTCTTCATTCCCTTCCTCCTCCTTGTGTTCACCCAGTTGCATTGCACTAGACAACATTTCTTTTCGTCTAAGGATGTCACATTTTTAGTTATGCTTTGCTTCTGCAGTTCTTTTATGTTCAAATTGCTCTTGTAAAAACACTCTAATATGGGGAAAAAGCTAACAGGAGCATTTATAAATGCATGAAGTTTTGGCTAGCCTTGTTAAATGAATGAAGAGCCTATGTTTAAGGAGGGGGGGAAATCCTTTTAATTCTTGACTGATATCACAGTTCTATATATTAGGAGATAATACTATCCTGAGATTCTAGTGACTGTGCAAAAACACTGAACTCTGTTCTCGTGTTTTCTTAGCTGAATCCATTGATGGAATAATAAACTCATAAATAATTGACTGCTATGTACAATGCATTATTACATAGATTGCATTAATAGTTAGAAAGATTATCCATACTGTGTGGGTTCTTGAAAACCTTTGTACTGCTGTGGGGTAAAGCAGAAATTCCCTGCAAAGTTTCCCATCAACAGTTCTTAACTGGCTGCTATGCAGACTCATCAAAAGCCAGTTTTAAAAATAATAAAAGTATAGTCAATTAAATTGTCAGAACTGATATATTTCTTTAGCAGTTTTTAAGTAAAATAATGTACTTCCTAAAGTCCATAGTTTATACCCAGTTCAGAGATTTCAATTAGATATGTAAGCACACATAGCTGGTAAATATTTGGTCATGTCTTTAATTTTAAAATATTGTAAATTCCATAGTTCTGCTATCAGTTTGGATATTCCAGATGTCACGATACTTCTTTAAAGTGTCTCTTTTGGCTTCACATTTCCATAATTTCCATCTAGATCTTTAATTAAAAATAAAACCCAAAAGGGGCAATAGCACAGTTAATTAAAAGGTGGGCAAATAAAAGCTTTTAATAACCTCTGCCTCAGATATATCATCAGTTTCATCTTCCCCTTCTCCAATAGCTTGCCAGTTTTACATCCAAGAATATTTTGGCATCCAAACCAAATCTGTTGTTTTTTTTAAACACATTCCTGAAACGCGTAGAATTTCAGTAATATTCAGCAATGCAGTGTATGCTCAAATGCAGAGTAATTTGAATTTCAACATAACAAACAACTTCCCAGTGCATTTTCCCAAGACACGGAAAGAAACATACCAATCTATGCTTCTAGAAAGTGTATATTGTCAATCTGTATTTAAAATGCGCACAAACTACTGTCACAGAAACAAATATAATTCTCTTTGTTCTGTGTAGATCCACTGCTCTGGGCGGAAGTCATAACTGTTGGGACTTCCAGTCAAATCCTCTGGCAAGGAGGCAGAATTTCATTCATTCATTTGTTGAAAGCTGCTGCTTCTACCACCATTTTTGCCAAACCAAGCTGCCCCTTCCACAGTCTCTCTGCTTCCATGGAGAAGAGCAGATGTTTCTTCATCTGCTGTCTGTCAGAGAGCATTTTGCAAGAAATTCTCTTTCATGGGAAACAAGTTACCCCCTTTTTCCAATATGATCTTTATTTGGTAAGGTGGAAAGGACCGTCACAGAGGCTCTCACTTGGCTGCACAACAAACTGGGGACATATCACTGGTTTAGAAGAATGGTTTTAGTACTTGTTACTGGCCTACTTTTTCCTTAGGAGCATGACTTCATTGCAAGGGGACACACTCCATATTGCTGGCCACAGTTTTGGATGATCCTGAGGACAGTAATTGAGGTGCCTATTGTCACTCTGCCAGAATGTGCCAGAACTCCATATAGCCTCTGAGGGGGTTTCCAGCAAGAGAAAGAAAGCTCAAACAAGAAGCCCTCATTTTTCTGCATACTTCTCACTGTGGCCAGTCACACTCATACACTGTAGCTCTCTTTTCTGGGTTCACTGTTCATTAGTAGCAGGAATCCAGCCAGTGGTGAGGGGAAAGGGATTTCTTTTGACAAAACTCATGTGGATACCGTCTCTCTGGTTTCCTTAAAGGTCCTTCCCAAAGCCTTGTGTTAAAAACAATTTAAGAAAAGGTGGGGCTAATTAGCTAACTTTTTTCAAACCCTTTACTTCTATTATTACTTCCAATTTGCCTTAAAATTTCTAAACAAGATGATTTGCATGACCACAAATATAAATAGTGTGTTTCACTTAAGAGGCAGTTGCTCGGGAGTAGGCCTTACCACTCATATCCCTTCCCTTTAAGCCTTGCCTATTGTATAGTTTCACCACCCTAAGTCATTTGGAATGAGGCTTTCACTTTGGCAAGGTATGTTTCAATTCAGATCCTTGTGGAGGGGCTTAAAAAAACACACTGAATTTGCCAGCAATAGTTTCCGTACAGGTGAACATCTTTGAGAGGGGATCCTGACTGGTGGCTTACTTGGTTTGTTAGAAAGAGAGGTTGAGCTTATGAGAAATAGGAAACTGAATTGTGTTACAATACTGAACATATGGTGAGTGACAACTGGTGTTATGTAACATTTCAGATCTGTTGAGGAGAGGGCACCAGCAAGAACTAGAGCAAGTGAGATGATAGCTAGATTCTATCCTGCCTGGGGAATGGTAGTTTTTCTTTCCAAGCTGGGTGCACTCTGGGCCTTTTTTCTAGTAACTCAAAGAGAATCTAGCAGGCAAATGGGCTTTTGTTCTGGAGAGTCTTTAAGGGGTCTCAACCATATAGTTTCTTCTTGCAAAGAGCTCAGTGCCCCACTCATTTCTTTTGCAGAGTGTTCAGGTTTTATTAACTTTCTAGATATTTGCAAATGTGAGTGAAGATTTTGTAGTTTGTTGCAGTTCACCTCTAGACTTCCCTTTCTACTCAGTCTGCACAAAAATAGAATAAAATCTAATTGAATACTCATCAGTCATACTGTTAGCCTCCTTACTGATCACAGCTTCCCTTTTAGAGGGTGAATGTTCAACATCAAACAATGTATCCTTCCAAATAAAGTGAATCTGAATCATCAGAATTCTTTGGCTTTTCCTGATCTCTATTGCTCACAACTTCTCTCTGAAACCTTAGAATGTATTCACTTACTGTGCTTATTGACAAGTTCCAAAGGGGTAGCTCTGTTACTCTAGTTCAGCAAAACGAGCAAGGAGTCCGGTGGCGCTTTTAGAGACTAACAAATTTATTTATTGCATGAGCTTTTGTGGGAGAAAATACCACTTTGTTGGGTGCTTTAAGCTTCTTAGTCTTTAAAACTGCCACAGGACTCCTTATTTGTTGTGTTTATTGAATCATTTAGATGTTTTTAGCCTCAATGGGATCCTGGTTAAAACATTCCTAACTTTTCTTCCCATGAACCTGAGGGTTGCCTGTAGAAAGTTTTTTCTTACAGGTCTCAACATTTTGTCCCACCAATCCTAACGTTTCCCGTTATCACCTTTGGATACGTCCTGCTGTATCATATGTTGTTGTTTGTGACTCGTAATGTGCACGTCGGCATCTTGAGGCCTGAGGTTATTGCTGTGTAATGTTAGAGACCTTCATTACCGCCACTTTCAACCATGCTGCATCTGTTTCCAGGCTTTGTTAATCTGTTTTCTTGCAGCCTTCCCTTCAGCAGGAAGACTTAGTGAGGATTCTTTTATTTTTCTTAAATTCTTGCTTTCAACCCTCTAATAGATGGACCGCTGACCAGTCCTTCATTGTATCTGTCTTACAACATCAAGCTTCACTTGAAGTAGATAGTTTCTTTTCCCTTTTTTAAGCATAAGTTTTCTGGGCACTTAGAAATACAGAATAAGTGAATTGGTTTGGTCAGCAGCTTCTATTGAAAACTTTGATTCCTTTATTTGTAATGACTATAATTACATCTGTTCCCTATTTCTCTCAATGTGCTTAGTGATCAGTCACTGCTTGCTACTTCCTATATGTTATGAATTCTGTCCAGAGTAGTGAAACTAGGATTGGAGAGAGACAAGATTTGTTTTCTTACCTGTAATTTTAGTTTACCTTAGTACAAATCTGTCACTCTGGAAAATCTTCCTTATGTTAGCTTGGATTCCTTGTAGTTACATGCAGAAGGTCCTGGGTTCAATTCCCAGGGGGTTGGACTTGATGATCTCACGAGGTCCCTTCCAGCCCTATGATTTGATTGATTGATTGATAGTTATCTTTAAGTTAGATTGACAAGGAATGTTAAATGAAGCTGTACTATTGAGATCAATACCACAGTTGGTTCTTTTTTTCAATTAATTGTAATAGCTGTCCTATTCTCGTGTGTTCTCTTCAGTGGAAGCCTTCATTTAGAGAGCGTTTTGACACTTCAAGAAATGGGCCAACAGGAAGGGCTTTCCGTTAACCAAAGAAATATATATTCTGCCTCCATTCTGCTGAATGAGTTATGACTTCTGCCCAGTGTAATGCATCCACACAACAGAAACCAGAGTAGGCAAGAACATCAGTTTAGCCCTTTTCCTTGTATAGTTTAGGCAGATCCATATCTTTTAAAGCCCAATTTAGACATTGAGATTCATGTGGATGGACCCCTGCATCCTCACAGAGCCAAACTGATCCAAACATAAGATGGAACAGATAAAAGTTGAGATTCTGGAGCCCAAGAACACGTCTTGAAAGAGGTGCTTGTACACAGTGCTGCCACATGTGGGCTTAGTTGGAACCCTAGATCAGGCTATCTAATTTAGAAATGGGGCATGATAGACAGCATTAGACAGAAGCTGAGACATGGAAAATGGATGGAGAAGGTACTTGGAGGGCTTCTATTTGTAACTTGATGACTTTGACATAACTACATTACCTGTGTTTTGGTGAATTTTAATGCAATATTTATCATTGCAGTAATGCACGTTTTTGCATTTGATCACCTTAAATTGTGAAGGTTAAAATTGGCCTCTTGGTGGCATAAGAGCCAAAAAGGCCTACTAAAGTTTACATTTAAGGTGGACGTGCTGGGGTTGGGACTGGAGGAGCAGCCAGGAGTGGGGACTGTGTTAGGACCAGAATCTGTGTGAAGCCAGGAAAATGGTCAGAGGCCTGAGGAAGAGTCAGATGGTGGTCAGGAGGCAAACTGAGAGGAATGAAGTGGGGCAACATGGGTGTTCAGGGGACTGTAGCACAGAAGGAGCTGTTTTCCACTGCTTGAACCTAAACAACTGCATTGATTTGCTGTAATAATCTAACCTGATCCTATAACTTGCACTTCCTTGCATTTATTTTCTTCCCATTCTGTAAGCTCCCCCATCTTCAAAGCGTTTGGCGAAGTGAGATTTTGTCCCACGAAAGCTCATGTGATAAATAAACTTGTTTAGCCTTTGTAAGTGCCACACGATTCCTTATTTGTTTTGCTGAACTAGACTGACACAGCTGCCCCTTTGGAACTTGTCATAGTTTTAAAGAGCCTGATTCGTATGAGGTTAGAATGTTTGGGGTTGGCAATACTGCTTAAGTGGTATCCAGGTCCTTGGTTTCACCAGGTTGACCAAGTCCAGTGCCATAGATTCAGCACCATCAACTACTAACTGAAGACCTATTTGATAAAGTGGTTCTGTGCCAAGCATACACAGCACGAAAGTATCTGGATCCTGCTGTCAGAAGCAGCAGTTGCTAAAGTATTTGAAAGGATATTTTAAAAGAAAACTTGTTTGCTTTGCTTTTGTTTCTCTTGAGGGTGGAGACTTGGACTGAAAATGTTTTTTAACAAAATCTCCAAAATATTTTCATAAGACCAGGGCTTTCTACCCTAAGAAGGATTTGGGACCTTTGAGAATCCTTTTGTTCACATCCCTAAGATTATATAACAAGCCATTTGGATTTGGGCAACTGATACACTCTTCTGTTCGTTTTCCTTTGTTCCCTTCTGCTGTCTCTTCTCTTGCTATCCTTTCTGATGACTCTTTCGGGTGCTGTTTTTAAAAAATAGCTTCATAATTAGATGTTCATTGGCTGTGCAAAATTGGCTTTTATCTGAAACGGTATCTTTAGATGTCCATCAGGGTTGTAGAAGGCGTACAAGATGGCACAAACAAATGGCAAAGCTGCTGTGGGAGCAGGGGCAGAAGGAAAAAGAGAGGAATGGGAGATGCACGTTTCCTTGAATTCAACACTCTGAGCTTTTGTTCCGAAGGTTGCTCTTTATACAAAAGATGCAAATGCCTGCCACCCCACCAGCCACTTTGTAAGTGGCGTGCCGTGTTCTAGTGCTCAGTACCCACTCCAGCTGTTCTCAGGTTGTATTTCATTCCTGTTACTTGCTGCTGTGTGACTATGCATTACACACCTCATTAAGTCCAGCTTTTTTAACTCCCTTGACAGCTGCAAATCAAAAAGAGCCCTTGACTCCTACATTTAAAGTGAAAGACGAGCCTAGGGATGAAGAAGCTGCAAGCTCAACTTTGTCTCAGTCCAGCTATGTGCTCAACCAAGGACCTGAGGCCTCAGCTCCAGTCATCCCTGAGGAGACTGTCAAGTCACAGGAAGTACAGACAAACATGTTAAGGCAGGACATGTCCGTCAAGGCAGCATCTGAGCTCCTCATGAAGCTATCAGGTAACAGATTAATTTAAAAATATTCAGCTTCTTAAATGCTTGCCTGTGTGCTAGCAGGGCTACATTGAGGAAAAGGCAGACAGTAACCATTGCCACTGAAGGATCAGCAAAGATACTTGTGCTTCTAGCCACCCTCAGTAGACAGATACTAGGTTGATGGACACCTTTGATCTGATATTGCAGTGCACAGTTGTAAGTGGTCTTCATGTTAATGACTGTAAAGTCAGTCAATAGAACTGACAGCTTAAAATTTGCATATGTTGAAATACTCATTTAATGTACCAAAATGCTTCCATAACTAGTGTATTTCCACATCTCTCTTCATTAATATCATGTGTGTATATTTGTATTGTACATAGGGTGTGTGAACCTAACGTAACCTTACAAATGATAGACTTTTCAGCCTTGTGTTTGAGTGCAGTATCCTGAACTGTAGAAATGGATCATTAAGCAGATACTGTAAACTGAACAGGCTTTGTAGTGAGATACAAACTATTTGAATATGACTTTATTGCTTTACTTTTTCTCTATATACTGCCAATAGAAGTATAACCTTTTTAATCTGTTCAGCCGTGTGTGTGTGTGGTTATAAATTGCTTTATTTGTAAGCATAGAAAGGTAGAACATGGTTTTCTTCTTCAGGCCTTCTCCAGCTATAGTGGTTTGGACATGCACCTGTACATATGCATACTTATTTTGAGTTTGAGGCTTGTGAGGCAGGGGTTAATTTGATGACTTTTTCTGTTACTGATGATGGGACCTTCTAGCATTTATAATAAATTTGTTTTTTTACAGATCAGTGGATGTTAGGATCTTGAATTCAGACTCTTTGAAGGAACATAAGAGGAGGGGAACGGAGATGGTAGTTTTCATAGATTCCAAGGCCTGAAGGGACTGTTAGAATAATCTAGTCTTATCTCCTTCATAACCCAGTCCATATAACTTTCCCAGAATAATTACTAGAGCATATATTTTAGGAAAGCATCTAATCTTGATTTTAAAATTGTTAATGATGGAGAATACAGCATGACCCTTGATACATTTTCATGGTGCTTAATTACAGTACTATGATTGTTAAAAATGTATGCGTTCTTTCTACTCTAAAAATTGGAATTCATATATCCATATTCACATCCAAAATTGGAAGAGGGTTTATGGTGGTTGGTGGGTTCTTTTTTGTCCCACCTCTCACCCCCCAGTTTAGATATTTCAGAGTCTTGTGAGAAGCAACACTGGAAATGAAGTGATCAGTGACTTCTGCGATCTCTGCCATTTTTATGTCTGAAATTCATCCACAAGGTTTCCCCATTATCAAATTCAAATCTGAACTCAGAACCCTACATAACTCCTGCCACTAAGCAGTGTGTCCTCTATATTTTTATTTTCAATCCATCCATTCAGAGCAAATGCCACAGTGTTAGAACTGGGGGGAGGGAGGCAGGCATGTGACACACACACCCACCCACACTGGCAGAAGTGCTTTAGTCTGCAAGCATCCACTTTGAATGAATGATTTATTATATAAAATGTAAAAATTGACTTGGGCTTGGGGTTAGTAATTTTGCATAAAACACCAAATAATATAAAATGTATTTTGTATTGACATAGTATACTATCGTTATTATAAGGTGTTTTGAATAGACATAGACAGAATTCGAACTGTGGTGTTCTAATGACAAAACCCTCCACTCTAATGGATTTTAAACGGCAGTTTTCTATTTTTCTTCATCCTTTATAAACTTGTGTATATATTTAATAAAGTAATAGGCCTGTAATTTAATACAGTTCCTCAAGCATTCTGGAGGTACAATAAATCATGACAGTGAAGTCTGAGTAATAACAGTGCTAATGTGGAATCCCCTTGTCTTACATTACAAGACAGTTTTGTTGTTGGTTTTTTATTATAGTAGATTAGAATATTATTTCTTGAAACATCTGTTCAAATAGGATGAAACCCTATTGGCCCCTTCACATCTGCTACTCCAAAATGAATTTTCAGAGGCTATATGTAAAATCTTCACAAATCTTCAGTCATTTTCATTGGGGAACTGACTGAACACAACAAGTAAGAAATGCATTAAGGGTATGTTTCTACTGTAATCTTCTTAGTGATTCAGTAAAGCTTGCTGGTGGTATTTCTGGCTAATCAATAGTTCAGAAAGTAAGGACTTAACTGAGATTTAGTTACACATGCTGCATTGTAGCAGTTGATATTCCTGAGCTACCGTGCGCATGGGGTTATGCGGTGTTGGTGGTTAAACATTTCAGTTTTATAGTCTGTAACTGTTCTTGAGGGGCATAAGGATAGAGTTCACTGTGAGTTGTGTTGTAAAGTATTTCATGAATGAAAAACCCTTTTAAATTTTTTTCATAGAGCTTGTCACCATGGCGCCAGCAAAGTGCATTAGAGGGGTGTGCTTTCAAACAGGACTACATCAGCACAAACTAGGAGTCATTTAGAGTGTGTCAGAGTATAACACATCAGAGTGCTCAGCAAATCACACCCCTCTTGTGTGTGCCATGTAAATAAGCAGTCAGTGTTTTTTGATGTAATGAGAATAGAATTATATGAAATCAATGCTTATTCCCAAAAAATATGCAAGTAGTTTGTCTTGTGTTCTAGTGATCAGAATTTGCAGTAACTTAGAAATGTATTCAGAAGAAACAGTGGTCATTTTCTTGATATCAGAAGGAGCAAGGCTTGAGAGAATGGGTATTTCTGCTATTCTGGTGGAGGAATGGGAGAAATTGTCACGTACACTTCCTGAATATATGTGATGTATTTATAATTATATGTAAAATAGGCCCTCCTACAATATACATCTGCATGGTGATAACACAGTTTACTTCTTGAATGTTATTTCTGTTGCATGTTGTTCCTTAACAACAACAACAAAAAAAACCCCCTCCAGAAAACACTTCTAACTATCCAAAATGCTTAGAAAGTCTAATAGGTTTTTTTCATTTGGAGTAAAATTTTGATTTCTGACTTCCTGTATTACACAAACACATAGGTCCATCATCCCGTTTTAAATTCTTACTGTAACATTCCAAAAAGTCTTGCAAGAAATCCTTTTTTTTTTTTTTCCAAATGTAACTAAACTGTTTTTTCTACAGTTTTATCAGTTCTCTAATACAGAAAAGCAACAGTTCATCCCCAAAATGTTTCAGTAGGTTATTCAGGCAAAGCACTGTACTCATATCAGTTTAATGCATCCAGTCTCGCTGCAGGCATTTCTTGTAAATTTCAGTTGTCAATGCAACTTGTCTTGTTAACTTTCATTTACACTCAAACTCCTTTCTACTGACACAGTAGTAAGATTGTCATGTTTTGTGTATGCATTATCTGTCAGAATCACTGAGTGCTTTGCCCTTTTTTGCAGAGTATCACAGACCTAGAAACATGTAAAAACATTATCTTTTTTATGCCATCTTAATTTCCTCACTACCCAAATGATTCTTTCACTGTCCCTAAGTCTGGAAACAGTTACCAGCATTATTCAGAGTAAACAGTTATTCTAGGTACATGGTTGTGATCTAAAATTGGACTTTAAAACCATGGAGAACCATTTCTCAATTAACTGAAATGTTTAGAGGCTGGTACCTGTTCTAAATAAATAAATAATGCAGCAGCCATCTAAAATGCCTTCTAGTTTGAAGAATCCTCAAATTGCTGTTGTTGGTTTTTAATGATGTATCCGTAGCTTCTCAGCTTCACTTTGAAGATTGTTCACATCTTGATCTGCTTAAACACAGCTTATTCCTCTGAGGCAGTTCTGTTTTGAAGATGTGTGGTTAGAAGAAGATAGAAAATAGCTTGGTGAAATTCTTAATTGTTGGGATACATATAGAGAAAGTCTACTTGTTGTTTAACAGTGATAGTTGCCAGTAAAACCCAGGTGAAGTCAAAATTGAAATTCTCTGCTAAAACACTTTTGTTCTTGAAAAGCAGGGTTTTATTTTTCTCTTTCTGAGATGGCATTATTGAGTGTATTGGGAGCCTGACTGGAAGTACTGATGAATTCCTGTCTTTGCCAGTAACTTCTTGTACGATATTAGGTAACCAGCCTAACCTCTCTGTGCCTCCATTTTCCCATACATGGAATAGGGCTATGCCAGGATAGTCATCAGGGTTAAAGCACTTTCAGCTCTATTAACTGAAAATCCTAAATGTTTATTCCATTGTCTAACTACAAGTAATTTGAAATGTGCAGAGCTGATATTTTTATACAAAAAAGCAGCACATAGATGCTCAATGGAGAAAATTCTTCAGGAGCACATAGCACAAAATTGTGGTGAAATAAAAAGGCTGGCATTTTCTGCTAAACATTTGATTACTCAGAACTAACTTCCTAGTTTTTTGGCAGATAAAGAACAGAAGCATCAATAAGAGGTGTAACATATAACACAGTCTCTGAAACAGACTTACACATACAGGCTTCAGTGAGAATTATACACCTGTAATGATCAACAGTGTGTTACAGATGGCTCTTTATTTTGTGGTTGGCTTCCTTGCCCACTGATAGAATTGTTTATATTAAAATAAAGCCCTCTTGACCTGAGAAGCTAAACACTAGGAAGGGCATGTCTACACTGTAGTGCTTCTGATGCATCTGAAGAAGTGGGTTGCAGCCCATAAAAGCTTATGCCTGAAGAAATGTGTTAGTATTTAAGGTGCCACAGGACTTTCTTTGTTTTTGTTATATACAGACTAACACTGCTACCCCTCTGGAACTTCTCATTTGCATTACATAAATTACATGCAGTTGGTCTTCCACAAGTTGACGGGTGTGATGCCTCACACTCCTGTGTGGGGGATGAAAAACTTTTGATTTTAATGTGTCCCTTGAACAATAGTTATGTATCTTTTGAAAGTTAGAGATCTCATGACCTTATCTCTGCCACATAAGGACAGCCTTCTTGGGCTTCTTTTTTCATTTTTATTTTAATGTCAGCTTTTAAGAGTGGAGGACCTGTTGTAAGCTGTGGAACAAATCCTTCTAGGAACTGTGGAAATGTAGAAGGAAACAGGTGGCATGATAGCAGAGTTAAGGCAAAGTACATGCTTTATTTTGTGATTTAATTGTTGGGATTTTCTTCAGCTGGTTTTGAAAAGCCAATGAAATCTGCTGAACAAATAAAACTATTGAAACCTTCCTTAAGTACCTCTCATGAGACCAACAAAAATCTGTTGTTTACAGAGAGAGCCTTCTAATAAAGGTTGACCAGAATTGTGCTTTGTGCATTTGGAGATACTTCAAGGTCGTCTCTCAGGACAGCAGACTACCTAATTAAGAATGGCCTCTAGTACTGTAAATGAGGAACCCTTCACACTATTCCAGGGTCAAACATTAAACTAGCCATGCTTAGATGCTTCCTAGTTTAGTCTTTTGAGAAAAAGAAGCTTCATATGTTCTTTATTCATCCATGGGAATTTTCATGAGTATCCAGTGGAAGTAACAAAATATATACAGTACATATAACAAAATTAACATAGGAGTTTGTACAGTAGTACACTAGGTCAGAGGCGTTCAATTTCAAACCTACCCTTTGCTGTTATTCTTGATGTCTTTTATCAAGGCTCAGGTTCTTAAGTACACTTTTTGTTTTTTCAAGAATAAAAGCTTGCATTCTTTACACGTCTCGGTGAATGCAGTGTAGGTAATTCCATTTTTGCTGGTTACAGTCGCTGCATCATAGGCATAAGTAAGATGACTTGATTCAGTGGCTGGAAGCCTTTCACCCATGGTTCTACAATGTGAATACTGTAAGAATCTACTCAGAGACATACGATCAGATAAAAGGCATGTTTTCGAGCAGTCCAGGGAATGATGCAGATCTACCCTAGATAAAATATTGTGGGAAAGTGTTCCTTTAAAAAAAAAAAAAAAAAGCTCTATCCCATATTTTACATAAAGTTGCTCCTTTGCTATCTAGAAACAGTTGGTTAGAAGGCACTTGACAGTATAATGGTTAAGCTTATTCCATTTAGGTGTTCTCTTCTTAAGGCTGTTTTGATTGGAAGTGCTTTGTGGCAGGGGCAATGTTTTTGTTGTCTGTTACGTAGCACCTAGCACAGTGGGGTCCAAGTGCTGTCTGGGGGCTACTAGGCACTGTGGTAATTCAAATTAGTAATTTTAATCTTTTTTTTTTTTTTTTTTACTTTCCAAAGGGGAGATGTTCTGATTTACTTTCTCCCTTTTGGGGGATATTTTTTCTTCAGGCTATAAATGAATTTGATGCTTCTGAAAATGTGGGGTAGTAGCCTTAAGATAAAAGGCATGTTGCCATCAGGTGTTATGCAAGCATTCCTCCACAGCCCTGTCAATGCACATTGCTCCTGGCCTGTTATTCCCATCTGAGACTTTTCTTGGGTGGAGACTGTCTATTATGTTAATTATATAACAGTGTGTTGTAGTTTTATAAAGTGGACAAACTGACACCATGAAAATTATTTTCATGGGACTTGGGCCAGGACTTGGATCTATATTTCAAAGAAGTGATAAGCTATTACCAAAACTGTACCAGAGGAAAGGAGATACCTTTAGTCTTGGAGTGAGTGTGGTTGTCATGGTTGTGAGGCGTCACACCTTTCTCCTTCTGTTCTCGCTGGAGGGGAACACTCAGATGTTAGGTTTCACCCTCAGCTATATTGGGGTGGAATCCTGTAATTTTTCAGTCTTAAATCAGGAGCCAGGTATGCTAACCTATCTATACTAACTGCTTATTACTCTGCAAGCCTGTCTCAGTTTGGGCACCTGTCTGATCCACCCTTCAGAAACCTATGGTTAGTGATATTGTGCAAGATGTTTTTAAAAACAGTGTTTTTATTTAGCAGTTAGAATAAAGCAGTAGAGAGAGTGTATTCTAAAATAACAAACTTACTACATGCATAGTCAGTCTCATCTAATCTTACAACTGACTACAAGCTAAGTTAGATAGAATTTGCTTTTAAATGACAGCTCACATTGGGTGTATCTACATTGGAGGCTTAAGTCAACTTAAGCAACTCCTGGGCCATGTTTGGAGTTCATTAAATTGACTTGCTTAAGTCGACTTAATAACTATCATGTTTAAAGTCCACTTACCAAAATGTGGCCATTAAGGTTGGTTTAAGGCATGAGAGTCATTTAAGTCAATTGATCTGCACACTGATAAAACCTGCAGCTGACCTGGGTCAGATGACTTGAGTTCATGGAGCTCAATGTCCGGAGCTGAAAAATTTGTCATGTAGATGTTTGGGCTCAGAATGTAAGCCAAGCTCTGGATTCCATGTGGGTTGGAGGGTCCCACAGCTCAGGGTCTATCTGAGCCCAAACATCTCTATAATAATTTTTAGCCTTGCAGCCTGGATCCTGAAAACCCAAGTTAGCTGACCCAGGCCAGACACAGCGATGAGTTCCATAGATTGTACTTTGTACAAAAAAGTAGTTGCTTTTGTTTTCAGACATCCTGCCTATTAATTTCATTGGGTGACTCCTAGTTAGTATTTTAGGTGAAGGGGAAAATGATCACTTTCCTATTCACTTTTTCCATGCCATTCATAATTTTATAGATCTTTGTCAAATCAACCCCCTCCCCTCTTAGTCATCCCCCCCATACTTTTTTCCTTCTTTTGATGGAAAGACCCAGTCTTTTGAATCACTCATACAGAATTTCTTTCATACCCCTAATAATTATTGTTGCCGTTCTCTGCACCTTGTTGAATTTTGATATGTCATTTCTGAGATGAGGTACTAGAGCTCCATACATCATTCTAGGAGTAGGTGTACCATGTATTTACACAATAAAATTGTGGTATTATGGTGTCTGTTTGATAATCCTTTTCCTAATACTTTCTAACATTCTGTTAGCTTTTTTTGAACACAGCTACACATTTTAGCAGATATTTTCCAATAACTGTCCTCAGTGAGTCTAAGATCTCTTTATTGAGTGGTAACAGCTAATTTAGACCCCAGTATGTGTATATATAGTTGGGATTATTTTTGCAGATGTTCATTGCTTTGTACTTGGCAACACTGAACTTCATCTGCTAGTTTGTGGCCCAGTGCTCCAGTTAAGTGAGATCTCTTTGTAACTCTTTGCCAGTGGTGTACTGAGCAGGGGGCACAGGTGTCAGGCTGCCAGGGGGCACCAGGTGACCCTTCACAAGGCTCAGGGGGAGGGATGCAGGAGACTCAAGAGTGCAGAGCCTCCCTGTGCTGCTCAAGTGTTGTGAAAGGCCAGCTTGGCGTCCGTACCCCCAAGTTGGGAGGTGAGGCTCCCCCTACCCCTGTCAGAACTGGCACAGGTCTGGAGTGGTGGTGGGTAAGTGCTGGGTCAAGGGGGCAGTACTGGGCCAGGCTGGGCTGACCCTTTATGGGTGGGGGGGAGCAGATGCAGGAAGAGCTGAGCTCAGTGCCTCCCATGCATCATGACTTCCCATCCTCTTCTTGGTGGGTGGTGGATGCTGAGGCTGCCTTGTGCAAGCGGGGGTAGGGCTTGAGCAGTGGAAGGTAAGTGCAGAGGGTGGGTGGACAATCCTTTCACTGGGGTGGGAGACGCAGGAGGTGCTGAGAGGAGCCCTTCAGTGCTTCCCCATGAACTCCCTGTGTGTGGTGAAAGGCTGACTTGACCCTCTGCCCCTCCCCAGGCGGGTAAGGGGGATGGTGAGGTTGCCCTCTCTCAGCTGGGGCTGGGCTGCAGGGCTGCTACAGCCTCTGTCACCCTCTGCAGGTACAGAACCCCATCCCCAGTGCATTGGTGGGTGGGAGTGGAAACTTTCCTGTCTAGGGGTGTGTGCGCAAATGTAGGCTTGGCCCCTGAGTGCCAGCCACTATCAGTACGCCCATGCTCTTTGCAGTCAGCTTTGGACTTAAATTCCCTGAGCAATTTTATATTTGCAGATTTCGCTACCTCTCTTTTTTCACCCCTTTTTCCAGATCATTTATTAATAAGTTGAACAGCACAGATCCCAGTACTGATGTTTGGGGAACTCTGGTATTTACCTCTTTCCACAGTGAAAGGTGGACAGTTTATTCCTTGTCTTTGTTTCCTATCTTTTAACTAGTTACTGATCCATAAGATGACCTTCCCTCTTATCTCATATCTACTCTAGTTTGGTTTAGAATCTTTGGTGAGGTGCGTTTCCAAAAGCTTTCTAAAGGTCCGAGTCGATAACATTCACTGGCTCACCTTCGTCCACATGTTTGTCAACTCCCTCAAATAAGTCCTGTAGACTGGTGGACATGATTTCCCTTTCCACAAGCTGTGTTGACGTTTTCCTTTTTATATGACAGATAATTCTGTTCTTCTCTATAGTTTCAATTGATTTGCCTGGTACTGACATTAGGCTTACCAACCTGTAATTCCCAGGATTGCCTCAGGAGCCTTGTGTAAAATTGGCATTACATTGGATACCCTCCAGTCATCTGATGCAGAGTCTGATTTAAGTGACAGGTTACATATCACAGTGGTGGTGCAATTTCATATCTGAGTTCGTTCAAAATTCTTGGGTGAATTCCATGTGGTCCTGGTGACATATTTCTGTTTAATTTATCACTGTTCCAAAACTACCTCTACTGACACTTGAATCTGGGTCAGTTCCTCAGATATGTCACCTAAAAAGAATGACTCACGTGTGGGGAGCTCCCTCACAACCTCTGCAGTGAAAGACCAATGCAAAGAATTTATTTACTTTCTCTGCAGCAATCTTGTCTTCCTTCAGTGCTCCTTTAGTACCTTGATCATTCAGTGAGCTCACTGACTGTCAAGCTTCTTTCTTCAGTTATACTTTAAATTGATTGCTGTTGGTTTTTGTGTCTTTGCTAGTTGCTCTTCGAACTCTTTCTTAATGTATATTTGCACTTGACTTGGCAGAGTTTATTCTCCTTTCTGTTCCCCTCACTAGGATGTGACTTCCAGTTTGTAAAGGAAGCCTTTTTACCTCTGTTTCTTTGCCCTTTAGTCATGGATTCTTTTACTGTTTGGGGATTTTTTTTAAATTTTTTATTTATTTTTTTTTAATTTGAGGCATGCATTTAGTTTGAGCCTCTGTTATGGTGGTTTCAAATAGGTTCTAAGCAGTTTGCAGACACTTCACCCTTAGGACTGTGTGTTTTAATTTCCATGTAACTATCTTCCTCATTTTTGAAGTTAAATGCTTCTATGGTGGGTTTTCTCCCACATTTTTCCCCTACAAGGATGTTAAAGTTAATTACATTATTGTTTCTGTTGCTGTATTCACCTCTTGGCTTAGATCTTGTGCTCCAATTAGGGCTAACTCAAGAATTGCCTCCCCTTTCTGGAATACATCACTACCTGCTCCAGGAAGCCATTATAAATGGGGCTGAGAGAGTTTATTTCTGTATCCCATCCTGAAGGGATATAGTTGAAGTCCCCCATTATTGCTGATTTTTCTTTATTTTAGCATTTCCAGTTTCCCTGAGCAATCTGCAATCCCCGTCCTGTTCAGTGGTCAGTAGTATGTTCCTACTGCTATGGTATGCTGCTGTTCAAGGGTATAGTATTTTGATTCATAAAGATTTTTACTACTTTCACATACAGTGCCACTCCCCAACCAGTGTGACCTTCTGTGCCATTTCTGTAGATGCTGTACTCTTGTATTACCATGTCCAGTTGATTATCATCCTGCCAAGCTTCTGCAACGCCTCTTTATAGCAATATCTTTATTTAGTGCCAGGCACTCTTAGTACTCGCCTGCTTCCTATTTAGACTTCTCAAATTTGTGTATAAACAATTGAATATTTTGTCAGTGTTCATTTGCTTGACAGGGAGGGAGTGGAGGCCACCTCTGCAGCCAGGCTGCTGCACTGCACATAGAGCAGTGTCATAGCTAGATGTGCCTGATCCCTCCACTTTTGCTCCTGAGGGCAGCTGATTGGCACCACCTGAGCGCACAAACAGCTGATGGGTGGGGCTGCAGATCAGCTGTTTTGCAGCCAGCACAAAGGATGCTGAACAACCACTATTCTTTTTTTCTGTGGGCGCTTGAGCCCCTGAGCACCCGCACAGTCAGCACCAGTCCCTTTCCAATGGTTCTCAACCTTTTGTGGGTTGTGACACAGTTGGCAGTGTATTGTGACCCTACAGGACATCCTGACCCACTCACCCCACCCCCAGTTTAATTCAGCCATCTCCTCAGCTTTCTGCGACACACTTACTGCTATGTGGCAACACAGTAATGTGTCCCTGCACAGTGGTTGAGAAAGTTTGATTTGGGCCTCAGAGAGGGAGTGTGAAAGGAATCCTTCATATACACCTCTTGAGCAGAGGAGTCCAGCAACAGACAGCGAACACAAGACAGGGTGAGCTCACTAGTTCAGTCACTGGCCTCAGGAGACCATGCTCTCTTTGAACATTGAGAGTTTCTTGCACCTGCAGTTATCCATGAGGCAGGTAATCATACATGTTGCATTTTGTGCAATAAGATAGATAATCCCACTCATCTGCCGGATTTCTGCTTATGTTCTTCTTACTCTTGCAGAGTTTGTTTGGTCTTGGATGTGTGTGTGGTGGGGTGTAATAGGTGTATTGGGTTTCTCTCTCGCCTGACCCTGACCCCCAGTGTTTCCTTTTAGGATACCATTCTAATAGTTAGGCCAGTGGTTTGCAGCCTTTTGTGGGTCACGACACTCTTGGTTGCATATGCCACCCTGCAGGACACACCAACCCCTCCTTATCCCCACCCCCGCCATTGAATCCAGCCCCCCACACCTAGCTTTCTGCAACACACTTACCTATGATCATGCCTTGGTGTCCTCATCCTGCTGCTGGAGTCTTACTGCAGCTAGACCGGTGTTTCTCAGCCTTTAGTGGCCTGGTGAACACCTAAAGGTATTAATTGCTTTACACTGAACACCTGATGAAAACAGTTGTGAAAAAGCTGGTGTATATTGGCTGTAATGTTCATAATATCTGAGTACTACGCATTCCTGCAACAAAAAAAAAAATATTCGGGAAACCGAATAAAATACAATTCTATGAATATAGCATGCATTATTTCTTAAAAAATAGATATCGATTATGCATACAACTTAAAACTGAAAAAATTACTCAAGTTTTAATGGGAATTTTGGGCCTGCATGTTTCACCAAAGTTAAATCTTACTGTGTGTTGAACACCGGGTTCGCAATGCGACTGGGATGGACCGGTGACACCCACCAATGAGACAGACACCAGTTCAAGTAAACAAAAAAGCTACTTTTATAGTGACACCTTAAACACCTTTAACCACTTAACAGTGTAAAACAAGGAGATCTACTAACAATATGAAGCAAAAATCTATATAGGACACTTATAAAAACCTATGCAAAGCACTTATAACCAAGTAACAGTGTGGAGCAAGAAAGTCTATATAAAGCACCTGTAAAACACCTCCAGCCAAACAGGATAAAGTATGAGAGTCTATGCAAAACACTTACAACTTACAAAAGTACTTATAGTTAAATAACAGTATGGATTAATGACCTACAAGAGGGTGGCCATAATAAGTCAAGGACTTTTCTGGCCTTTTACTGCCTCAACATCGGTATAGGCAGTGACTAGCCCACCCGACGTGTATTTACCAATGGCTGGAAGCCATTCCTCCTTGCTAGCCAAGAAGGGTGGGTGGCAGAATAAAAAAAAGTCAGATGAGAGAAAAATAAACCCCCACACTCCCCCCGTGTATACTGGGGAAGTTTGGGGCCAGCAGTTTAGAGCAGAAGCAGAGTAATGAACAATTATACAGTAAGAAGGATGCAAAATACAAATGACTAACAAAACACCTGGCAAATTAACAACACAAAACTATGCTAGACCTTAAACAACTATATCATAAAAAGATTATGCAGGATACAGAGGAAATAATAACTACACAAACTATGCGAAACTCAGGTGAAGAAGCTACAATCACAGACTATATATAAATGGTAACAAGTAGGATGATTAAGAGAAGATAGGAGGCCTATATCGATTTATAATACCTGTCCCAGGACCGCAGTAGAACCCAAAGCGAGGAGGCAGACCAGCTGCAGCATCTCAGCACTTAATCGTTCAGCCGGCAATTCGTGTACACCCCCCAAAAAAAGAGAGTCTCGGGGGTGGGTACTCCCTGTCTCAGTCGGGGGATCAGTCCGACCGGGTCACGACGTGCCCTTTAGCATCCGAGGGTGGGAGAACAACAAGCTAGCTGAGACGGGGTTTTAATAGAATTTTGCCCAGCCAGAGTAAAAATAGCCAATTAGGAGTGGGATCCTGGTCAGGACCAATGATAAAACTGGGACCCCAGACAATGACCCCTCCTTCGTGGTGACGGGGGTGCTGAGAAACTGTTCAGGGGGGATAGGAACTCACCCCCCTTCTTGTTGACACAAAGCTAGGGAGGAAGAAACTCACACAGGAGATTGAGAGCCATCAGGGGAGATTGATACTTAAGGTTCTTCCCCCTTGTGCTGGATGGGCTGGAGATGGAGGCCCATCAGGGAGCATAATCCAGGGGGCTAGATGTGGGGTGGGGTGGCCATCATGGCTGCCACCTCTGCTGACACTGTGTAAGCTATGTTCAACTGATTTCAGTGCTGGTGGTAATAGCGGTGGGAAATTTTAAATGCCCTATCCATAGCAAAGGAGCAAGGCAGCAGCAGATGCTGACATGTGCCTGGAAACTTTGCTGTAGTTGGGGCATTTTAAATCCCTCAGGCACACATTGGCTAACTGCATTGCTCCTTCACAGTCAGCCCTCCCTGCGCACCGAAGGGGGAGGGGTCAACTGTGAAACACCTTCGTGTCTGCAAAGTACCTGTGGTCCATGAAACACCAGTTCAGAAACACTGAGTTAGACACTCTCTACCTTGGCTGCTCAGTCTGTCTTGTGCTCATTGTTTATTGCTCAGCTTGCTCTGCTCAAGAGCTGGACATGGAAGAAATGCCCCTCACACTCTCTCTTTCTAAACCCAGTTGCAAAACTTCCCTGGTTGCTGTCTCTATTTGCTTAGCTTAGCGCACAGCCGCCAAAACAGACCACACTATAGTCTTCATGTAAAGCAAGCACAGAGCAAACTAAATAAGACTGTTATGTAGTATGGCTGTGTCTATCAGTTGAGACCAAATTGACACTTTTTCCTCAGAAGCCTCTGACCTGTTTTGCAAAGCACGGGTGATTTACATAATGTCTGATAATAAGAAATTTTATTTTCTTTCTTTGAAGAGATTCTGCCAGCTGTACAAATCACATTTTCAGCTGAACTTTTCAAAACAGCTATTTCAAGTGATGCTCACAATCTCTATCATTAAACAAAACTGGAGAAAATATTTTCCCATTTTTTTCCCCTAGTTTATTTACTGTGTGTATTGGATAGCTCTTTGCATATAGTTTCACTGTTTTTTATAGTGAGTTAAACTTCCTGCCTCATGCTCTAGCATAATGACAGCATATTTGTGCACTGCCTTGGAGAGGTCTCAACCCATAATCTTCCCCAGGCCCTGTAAGAAGGCAACAAAGCTGCTGCTGTTCCTGAGTTTTGTACTGGGTAAATATTTCTGAGGGCAAGGAGTGAAAGAAGGCTGGAAGAGCCCTCTCTTCATGATGTGGATCCCTGCTTAGTGCCAGGGAGCACGTGTGAGACTGGCAAGAGGTGGGGGAGGTGGTGAGAAAAGAGAAACCCTTTCTCTTCATTTCCTAGACCCCTTCATGGGGCTTTGGAGTGCTTGGCAGAAGCAGAGGCTTGTGCTTCACTCTTCCTTAAGAGTTCAGCAAAGAAAGAAGGAAGCTGTCTGATCAGGAGATAGGTGTCCTCTCCAGGGCCCCAGGCAATTCCAAAAGATGACCAAGAAAGAAAGGATAAAAATGGGAACTAGTAAAAGACAGGTTTGCAGAGGTTGGGAAGCCAGGGGAGGTTGGTGGAAACAGCTTCTCTGCCACAAGAGAAGCCAGCATCAAATAAAGGTGAGGAACAAGGATGCAAGAGGATCACCCCTTAACAGGAGCCCAGAGAAAGTGAGGGGAAATAAAGGAAATATTTTGAGATTAAAAATATAAAGAGAGATTACATTTCTATTGTAAAAATATAAAATTGAGACTTTTGGTGAATAAACATGTCCTACTACAATAGAAATCTAATAACAGTAGTGCAGTGTTATGGCACTAATCCATTTTTTCTAATTATTGTCAAAGATGTAACCTGTTGAAGAGCTAGATATACTATGTGCTAACTCGAGTCTGACTTTTTGCTGTATTTTTAGGTTTCCTCTTAGTCATGGTATACTGCAGAAAATGCGTAAGAGGCCATGGATTCATTCATTTAACTAAACAGGCTTTTCCATGACAACTGCATAAATATGTAACTCCAAAAGAACTTCAATAGTAATGGACTTCTTTCTGTTGATAGGGTTTGTCCTGTTTTGTGACACCGTTAATGAATGACTCAACCAAAGAGCAGGCAGAATGGTGGAAATATACTGCATAATTGCAGGGGAGAAAAACCTATTTGATTGCAAATTTAGTGTGTGGTGAAAAATTACTGCTTTTAGGGGTATTGAATGGGGGATATCAGAAGGAGAAAGAGAGGTTACATGGCAAGTTGATTACATGTTAATACCCAGAATTCTTTTCCAGCACACTAAGGTCTAATATAATGCTTCCCAAATTGTTGGCCACAGGCCATCAGTAGGTCTTATGAAGGTTCTAGATGGGTTTGGGGCTGGTGTGGAGATGAGGCCTTTGGGGCGAGGGCATGGTGGAGCAAGTCCACCCCTGACTCATTCTGCAGGAGAAGTTTCTGTCCCCTGGAGCTGGGCCTGACTCCGCATTCCAGGCATTGCAACCTGGTGCATGGGGTTGCAGCACCACTCCACGAGGGGCAGCCAGGCCAAATGTCATCCTGGAGGAGCAGCCATGCCCAATTTAGTGAGTGGTGATGAGTGAGGGGAGATCAATTGCTGGGGGAGCAGGAGGGGAGAAGCCTGGCCAAATGTCATGGTTCTGTGACCAGTATGTAGGTCACGGCACCTGGAACAAAGAGCTGGGCCCAACTGTACAGGATGGGCCCAGATGTCGCTGATGTGGGGTGAGCATTGGGCAGATTTCCTCTTAATCACCTTCCTCCCCTGGGCCTCCACTTATAGACTTTAAGGCCAAAAGGAGCCGTTGCGCCAGGACTAGACAAAACCTAAGAGTCAGGTCTCTGTGGTGACCAGGGTTTGAAGTAGGGGTCTCAAACACGCGGCCCCTGATAACACCCAGAATCCTGGGGCTCTCATCTTTCCAACCCTGGGGTTTTCTGCAGATGGAGACCAAGTAGCCTCACCTCCCCCCTGCATTATCAGCCACTGACAGGGAGGAGCTGAACTTCTGCCTGGGAGCTGTCCTATTCATATGCAGCTCTTGATCAGGAACTGCCCTATTCACATGCAACAGCTGAAGCAGGCTGAGCTGTCCAGAGAAGGGTCAGGTAGTGAGGGGTCCTTAAAGGAGGGCAGCCTGAGCCTGTGGGGAGGGTTCACAGGGGGCTCCATTCTGGAGGAGCACCAGAAAGCCCCACCACTAGCCACAGCACAAAACCCCCGGGGCTTTCCCTGCTGCCAGTCCTGGCACAGGCAGGGGGTGTTTCCCCCCAGGAGGGTGGGGTAGTGTGTTTTTCTTCCACCCACCCTAGTGCTGCTAAATTCTGGCAGGCAGGGGATGTTTTCTCCTCTGCCAGCCCCACTCAGCCAAATTCAAGCGGGCAGGTGGGTGGAGGTTGTTTCCTCTTCTGCCAACCCCAGAGCGGCTAAATTTAGGTGGGCAGGGAGCAATGTTCTCTGTAAGCTGCGCTGGCACGCTGCAGCGCAGCCCGCCGCAGCCGCCAGTGCAGGGAAGGCTGCTGGCAGCGCACTGCCAGCAGCCAGAGTCCTTACACACAGCTCCTGTGGAGCAGGGAGTTTTGAAAACTCCCGCCCAGAAAAGCTCTAACGGAGCGTGCCCAGAAAATCTGGGCATGCTCCGTAGAGCTTCTCCAGCCCAGGAGTTAGGGCTGGGCCCTGCCCCTCCAGTCCAGCCCAGAGGTAAGTTTGCGGGGGGGGGG